>CM074719.1:254227355-254467355 GCA_037306005.1 Rhinophrynus dorsalis
TGTGATAAGAGCTGTGGAGAGCAGAAGGTCGTGTGCAGAGCGAAAATGGCATGTGTTTGGAAATGAGAGATGAAATACAGGGTGGTGAGGTATTAGTGAGGGATCTATAGGTTAGAAACAGAATTTTGAGTTTAATTCTGTATGCTAATGCGAACCAGCATAGGAATTGACAGAGGGGTTTGGTGGACTCTGGATGTAATATGGTATTAGTGGCCGTGGGTTTTCTATATAGATTCGTATCCAGAAAGCCTTTTTCAGTCCTGAAGAAATTAATCCTGGCATCACTATACTCCAAGGTTAATTTCAGATTTTGCTGGTTGTTATTTTGTTTAGATACATATTCTTTGATCTCATTTTCACTGCCATCCCACAGTATTAGCAGATCATCAATATATCTATACCAAATCAGAGCATGACAACTCCATTTCGATAGGTAATCTCCAAATACTACCTCGTGGTCCCAGTAACCAAGGTATAAATTGGCATATGTGGGGGCAAACGCTGCCTCCATCTCTGTGCCCCTAACTTGTAGATAAATGTGATCATGGAACACGAAGTAGTTATGCATTAGAACAAACTTTAATAAGCGCAAAACAAATCCCCTAAAATCAGGGCTCACCATATCATCCCTTTCCAAAAAGAAGTTGACTTCTCTGAGACCTTCCTCATGTCCTACTGAGATATATAATGACTCCACGTCACATGTAACAAGCAACGTGGAGTCATCTACTGGTAGGTTGTCTAATTTCTTTAACACATCTCCTGTATCTTTAATGTGGGATGGGAGTTCCAAGACATACTTCCTAAGTTTTTGATCAAGGAATTGAGATGCCTTTTCACATAAACTCCCCATCCCAGATACAATGGGCCTACCTGGTGGATTCAGCAGGCTTTTATGTATCTTAGGCAACATATAAAATGTAGGTGTTACTGGATTTGTTACCATCAAAATGTTTTTTTCACTCTGATTCACAGTGTTATTGCTTGAAGCCTCCAAGACAATCATATTGTAGATCTGTAAAAAAAATCATTAGTTGGATAAGAAAGTAACCTTTTATAGCAATTTATGTCGCTAAGCTGTTTAATGGCTTCAGTCAGTAGGTTTTTCGGCCACAAAACCACATTCCCACCCTTATCAGATGGCTTGACAATTGTGTCTTCCCATCCCTCTATTTCTTTAAGGGCATTTTGTTCTTCCTTCGTAAGGTTATATGGACCCCTCTTATGTGCTAATGCAACTACATCCCTCATCACCATTTCAGCAAATATCTTAACAGATGGACATATATTGACTGATGGAGTGAATAAAGATTTCGCTCTAAGTTTAAATCTCTCACCTGGCATATTTTCTTTTAGCAAATCCAAAAGATCTTCCAACACGGGTTCATTTGGATTGTTAGCCAAAGTAGTAGTATTGGGATTATATGATCGTTCTGAGACACATCTTGTGTTCATACATCCTATGTGAGTATTTTGCACATAGTCTGTATTATTGTGTATGTTGGAGAGAAGGATAGACATTTATTAAAAACTATCAGATGTGTTGGAGTAAGTAAGTGTACAGTTAAATTTATCACAGCCAGTGGGCTCTCCACACTGGTTGGCCCCTCTGGTTGTCTCTGCATTATCCCCAAACTAATCTGTCCCAGGCATCCAGTGCCTTCCTGGGGGTGGTGCTGCTGGTTAATTTGGTACGGAGGTGGACGGCTGCATCCACCTCTCCTGGTGCATCCAGTCACTATAGAGGGGTGCGGCTGGTGGTGCAGAAGGTGGAGATGGTGGGTATGGTGACCACCGGCTGGTCCCCTCCTCTGGATAATTCTCACTGGGGGATAACTCTGCCTCCTCCTCCTCCTCGGCTTCCTGCTGTACTGAAGGCCTGTATGCTGTGTGGGGGAAATGACATGGTGTGATTAGTAATGTAAGCAGTGACAGAATGAATGCAAGATGATGTAATTGACATGTGAATCTCTGAGTGTCATGATGGTATCCTATGCATTGCGTTGCAATGCATGGGATACCGGCCTGGCAATCACAGATTGATGAACTTGAAAGGATCCTGTACATGAGGTCTGTCCAGGTTCATTCCTCAAGGCCACCAATTAGGTCAATAGTGAAGGATTTCTCTGATTAAGGCCTTTTGTTGTTGTTTGGATCAGTCGCTCCATCTTTCAGAGTGACCCAGCCTTGCTTAATCAGAGATATCCATCAATTGGGGCCTGTTGGTGTTCCACCTACAGTGATTGATATTTGGTTCCCATGTGTATCCTGCAAATAGTGGATGGTCTAACATCCATCCATGGCATCACCACTCCTGAGGATCCATGTGAAAACCATATGTATGATATGACAGTTCAACTGAGAGCAAATGATTGCATACACAACACAAAGGTAGTCACTGCGTTCACCCTGCTGCAGACCTGACTCCAGGCAGACTTCCTCCAGGCCAGGCCAGGGACCCTCTCCCTCAGAGGATACTATCCCTCTCCGGGATCGCTTCCAGGAGGGCAAAGTGTCAGAACTGGACTGCCCAGCCAGCGCTGCCCATGAATGTTTAGGGTTCTCCCCAACAAGTACCCCTCTTCCCACTGACATATCTGTCCCTGCCATCTCGTCTGTGCTACAATTTCTTCTAATTCTCTGAAATTGGCTATAAGGAATGTTATGTATCCAATTTTTATAATGTTAGCTTTTTGCATGTAAATAATTATTGCTATCTACTGATTTCCGGTGATTGGAGGTAAGAACCACTGAATCTGCATGATATAAGATTATATCTAAAATTAAATCCTTTCTTCTTGTATGTTACTGGTAAAACTAATGTTCCAATCATTCTCATTAATATACTGTGTAAAATTAAAAAAATCTTCATTGGTTCCAGCCCAGACAAAAATCAAATTGTCAATGTACCTCTTATAAAACTTGATACAGTCTTTATAAGGTTTGGAATCATTGAAGATATAATTGGATTCCCACTGACTCATAAAAAGATTAGCGTAAGATGGGGCAAATGTCGAACCCATTGCTACACCAGAAATTTGTAAATAGAACTTGTCATTAAATAAGAAATAATTATGATGTAAGATAAAATCAATACATTTAATCAAACAAGAAATTTGTTGCAAAGATAGATTCTTGCTGGTTGTTAGGATATGTTCAATGGCTTGTAAACCAGAAGAATGGGGTATATTCGTATATAGACTGTTGACATCACAAGTAACACATTTATAATGTGAGTTCCACTTAAACTGTTCCATTTCTTTAAGTAAATGTATAGTATCCTTAAGATATGATTTTGATCCCACCACAAATGGTTGAAGGAATTCATCTACATATCTAGATAAATTGTTCGTAAGTGAATGAATCCCTGAGACAATAGGTCTCCCTGGTGGATTAGAGATTGATTTATGCAATTTGGGCAAATGATAAAAAATTGGAACAGTAGGAAATTCTTGATTCAGAAATTTAAATTCATCATTATTAATTTGACCTGTTTGAAATGCTGTCATATTTTTAACAATAAATTCTACACTTAGAGAAGACCTTTGCTCTCTCTTTTTCTTCCTGTTGTACTCTTCTTTTCTAGTTTTAATTCTTTCCTGGGGTTTCCAAGGACACCCACCTTTAGAGCTGCACCAAGTTTGATTTGAGAACTTTGGAATATCTCTATGGCTGACTGTCTTGATCTCATCCATTATTCATCATTATCATTATCATTTTTCTCATCATTTCCATTGGCAGTCATCAAATTACCATCTTTATTTCATTTCCATTTCATCCATATTTCAAGCTAAGTACTTTGTTTCTGTTAAGATCTGGGACATTTTTTGTTTCTTATTATTTTACGTTTTCTTGTGTTCTTTAGTTTTAATCATTGTATTTCTGATACACTGTACACTTCTCATTGTTGTGGGATGTAAAAGGTCACTGAGGTTTTTACATACCTTTTTTCATACCTGTATATCTTTTTATGATATATTTTTTATTACATTTATGGTTGTATTGATCTTTTGGTAGTCTATCACAAGGGGTTATTTTGTTGTGCAGATTATTCTATTACTTTTTTCTACCTGACTATCCTGCTCAGTGTACCGACCCGGCTTGGCTGACTACCTGCTCCAAGTTCCTACTCGGCTATCCGTTGTTCCTGCTCCTAGAGTGCCTGTCCAGCACTGTGTGTCTCCACTCCCTAGTGACCCGGCATTTCCCGGGTCACCTTGTTCTACTTAGTTCCTGACACTTCGGTGTCAGTGAGCGTCCTCGGATATCCGCACCTGTTGTATGCTTGACCCAGCACAGCTTGTCGCTCCATCACTATGAGGTTGGCTGCTGCTCCCTGGGCGCCTCGCTAGTTCCCTGTCTTTGCAACCTTAGGGTCTGGTTGGGGTCTAGGGTTGGTGCGTGGGTTAGTGACTCCGGTCACAAGCTGGTTGCCTTTGTCCCTTGGGTTGGTTCAGTTGCCTTGCCACTTACTGTCAGTATCGCTTTACCACCTAGCATACTAGGAGGTTCGGTTGCCTTGCACTTACTGTCAGTATCGCTATACCACCTAGTGTATTAGGTGTTCTGTTGCCTCAGCTCCAGTCAGTCTTGCTGACCTCCCTAGCATACTAGGGATCCTGTTGCCTCACAGCGTACTGTGTGTCTCACTGCTCTCCCTAGCGTTCTAGTGGTTCTGTTGCCTTTCCCATACTGTCTACTCCAAATAGACTCCCTAGCGCTCTAGGGAGATTGCGTTGGGGTCCTCCTCCCGACTAGGGCCTGCTAGCTCCGGTTGTTGGCCTAGTCATTCCTGCTACCACTCTGTGGTATTCTCTGTTTCCGGACTAGATTCTCTCTGCTGCTGTACTTGTCCAGACCCTGGGTTATTCCTTGGATACCTTTCCTTGTCTGCTTAACTGTTCCTGTATCAGTTGCCTTTTTATCTACTGTTCTGTATGTGTTACAGTACTTGTTTTTTCTTAATAAAACTGTGTTTTACTAAACCATACGTGTCTGAAAACCGTAACAGTACAAAAGGGCCATGACCTCAGACAGTACTGGTGAGGGTAATTCACAAAATATCCATTGGAGGATGGATTTACATGAGCAGCTTATGGACCAGTTGTCTCTGGCCATACAAACCATCTTGGAACGTACCGCACACCTTCACAAACCAGTGCAAGCTCCGGTGGTCCCCACCCCTGCTATGACACCGGGCGCACAGTCCCAGGTACTTGGAACCACAAATAGAGGGTTATCCGCACAGGGCTGGTGCAACGATTTTTGCCACCCTAGGCAAAACCTAATTTTGCCTCCCATTTGGCTCTGCCCCTTGTGTCCCACCCCCTTTTTACCCCGCCTACTTATACCCCACCTCTTTTCATGATTGTCCTCTCTCTGCCCCTGGTCTGGAGATGCCTGTAAGAGATGCCCCCCACCAGCTCCACCTTGCCCCCACCGGCTCCACTTTGCCCCCTCAGCTCCAACTTTCCCCCATCAGCTCCACTTTGCCTCCATCCGCTCCAACTTGCCCCCACCAGCTACACTATGCCCCCACCATCTCCAACTTGCCCCATCAGCTCCAACTTGCCCCCACCAGCTCCAACTTGCCTCCATCAGCTCCACTTTGGCCCACCAGCTCCAACTTGCCCCCACCAGCTCCAACTTACCTCCATCAGCTCCACTTTGGCCCACCAGCTCCAACTTGCCCCTATCAGCTCCAACTTGCCCCCTATCAGCTCCACTTTGCCCCCACCAGCTCCACTTTGCCCCCCACCAGCTCCACTTTGCCCCCCATCAGCTCCACTTTGCCCCCCATCATCTCCATTTTGCCCCCGCCAGCTCCAGTTTGCCCCCTCAGCTCCAACTTTCCTCCATCAACTCCACTTTGCCCCCATCAGCTCCACTATGCCCCCCACCAGCTCCACTTTGCCCCCCACCAGCTCCACTTTGCCCCCATCAACTCCACTTTGCCCCATCAGCTCCAACTTGCCCCCTATCAGCTTCACTTTGCCCCCATCAGCTCCAACTTGCCCCATCAGCCCCAACTTTGCCCCCCATCAGCTCCACTTTGCCACCCATCAGCTCCAACTTGCCCCCATCAGCCCCAACTTTGCCACCCATCAGCTCCAACTTGCCCCCCCATCACATGCCTGGAGCTCCGCGCAGTGTTCTTTTCAGTAATGCAGAGCGCGCCGGGAGATCATGACTCCCAGTGCGCTCTGCATTACTAAACAGTTGACGGCAATGAGGGAGCGCAGTAGCGACACAGATCTAACTGTGTTGCATTCCCGGTGTGGTGAGTGCGGGCGCAACAATTCTCCGCTGCATGCCTGCGCTCCCCGTACATGTGCGCCCTAGGCCGATGCCTACCTTGCCTATAGGTGGCGCCAGCCCTGTGTCCGCAACCACTCCATTACCATTAAGATACGATGGGGAACCTACACTGTGTCGAGGGTTCATAAATCAGCTAGAAATTTTTTTTTGAACTGGCATCACATGCATTTCCGAGCGACGGAAGCAAAGTGGGGTTCCTGATATCTCTATTGACCGGAAGGGCAATAGCATGGGTTAATCCACTGTGGGAGATGACCAAACCCTGTACAAAGAATTTTGCCGAGTTTCTGCTTGCTTTCCGTAGAGTGCTTGAAGTCCCAGGAAGAGCCACCTCTGCTGAAGATGGAGATTCAGCAGGGCCCACGTACGGTAGCAGACTACTCTATAGAATTCCATACATTGGCAGCAGAGGTAGGCTGGAATAATGAAGCATTGGTGGCAGCCTTTTCACAAGGGCTTGACGATCGAATCAAAGATAAGATGGCAGCTCGTGATTTATCTGACAATCTGGATAAGTTAATTGAACTCGCTATTCTTATTGATACACGCATTAGGGAGCACACCCCAGCGAAAGCCCGCAGGCAGCAACTCTCTCATTACCCCCCGGTTGGCTTGGGGCTCCCACCCGTGTCTCCTTCACTCCCCACTCCCCCTGGTCACAAGGAGGATAGTGGTGAACCTATGCAGCTGGGGTTTACTAAACTGTTCAGGGAGGAACAATCCTACCAGCGTAGACAAGGTCTGTGCTTATATTGTGGAAAGGCTGGGCACTTTTTGCGCACTTGCCTCGTAAGGCCGGGAAACGCACACACCTAGGTTATCCATAGGGAACAGGTCCTAGGTGGGGTACAGCAGTTCCCAGATACTGATTACCATAAACCCATGGTGGGGGTTGTGGTTTCCTGGGCAGAGTCCTCCGTAGAGACCCTTGCCTTGATTGATTCCGGCGTGGCTGGATTCTTTATGGATAATTCATTTGCTCTGTTGCACAAGATTCAGCTGGTTGAAAGGGAATCTCCTTTAGCTATCGAGGCCATCGATGGCAGACCCTTAGTACCGCACACATTACCCAGGAAACGGTACCATTATCGTTACGGATTGGGGCACTTCATAGGAAGACGCAATGTTTCCAAATTATACAGTCTCCCCATCATGTGATCATTCTGGGGTTTCACACGAATAATCCCAGAATGGATTGGCATTCCTGTGAGATCATGGCATGGTCAGATTATTGTATGGAGCACTGTATATCACAACCTATCAAACTGTTGTGTACCTCTCCTTCCTTGCCCACTGAATACCAACCATTCAGTGATGTGTTCAGTAAAGGAGAGGCTAGTGCATTGCCACAGCATCGAGCATATGACTGTGCTATTACTCTGCCGACTGGTGTCGTGCCTCCTTGGGGCCATACATATCCGTTGTCTTGTGAAGAGTACAAGGCCATGGAGGACTATATTGCGGACACTCTGGAAAAGAGGTATCATCTGAAAGTCATCCTCGCCCTCGGGGGCTGTTTTCTTTTTTATGAAAAAGAAAAATGGCGAGTTACGACCTTGTATCGATTATCGAGGCCTGAATAAGCTGATGTCTAAAAATGCTGATCCCATTCCACTCATTACAGAGCTGTTCGACCGCTTGAAGGGCTCGTTCATTTTCACCAAACTGGACTGACGGGCAGTGTATAATCTAATCTAATCAAGATCAAGGCAGGTGATGAGTGGAAATCCGCTTTTAATACTCGTTCGGGTCATTATGAGTATCTTGTAATGCCCTTTGGGTTATGCAATGCTCCAGCAGTATTCCAGGAGTTTGTTAATGATATCCTGAGGGATATGTTGCAGTCCTGTGTGGAGGTGTATCTGGACGATATACTTATACACTTCTCTGACATTGCACAACAATGCAGGGACGTGGTTGCAGTTTTACAGAGATTACGAGAGCATAAACTGTACTGCAAATTAGAAAAATGTTAATTTCACAAGTCAGTGGTTCCGTTTCTGGGTTTTGTGATCTCCAAAGATGGCATTGCTATGGACCAGGATAAGCTATCGGCAGTTTTGCAATGGCCACGCCCAACAGGGCTTAAAGCTATTCAACGTTTCCTGGGCTTTGCAAATTATTATAGAAAGTTTATCCAAGACTTTTCCAGAATCGTGAAGCCCTTGACCGATCTCACACACAAGGGGGATAATTCCTCCAGGTGGTCTGTAGAAGCTGAGCAGGTATTTGAGACTCTGAAATCTGCGTTCTCGAAGGCTCCGGTTCTGTCCAACCCAGACCCTACATTACCTTTCACCCTGGAGGTTGATGCCTCGGAGACGGGGTGGGGGCAGTCTTGTCCCAGCGGTTGGGCCCTGGGAAGATATTGAGGCCATGTGGGTTCTTTTCAAAGAAAACATCCAAAGCCCAGAGCCTCTACGATATCAGTGATAGAAAACTCTTGGCAATCATTCTCGCCTTACGGGAGTGGCGACATTTATTGGAAGGTACCAGGGCTCCTGTGCTGATCTTGACAGATCACAAGAATTTGATGTACCTATCGGATGCCAAGATACTCTCCTCCCGACAAGCCAGATGGGCATTGTTCTTGTCACGCTTTAACTTCATTGTATCATACCTACCTGGTTCTAAGAATATCAGGGCAGATGCCCTGTCCAGACAATTTGGTCCTGAGCCTGAGAAGGATGAAATACCGGTGCCAATCATTCCCCCTGACCATATACTTGCTACGTTGCGTACAAGTATCACATCACCTTTGTCCGAAAAGATTCTGGCCACCCAGGCCAATGCTCCTCTGGAAAAACCGGTGGGCCAGTGTTTTGTGGCTGAGCTTTACTGCACTCAATTACTTGAGACCTACCATGCATCTCGGGCAGCAGGTCACGTGGGTCGTGATCAGCTAATGTGGTCATTGTCCCAGTTGTTTTGGTGGCCTTCTTTGCGATCAGATTGTGCCGCCTTCACGGCAGCCAGTACTACATGCACCCATGCCAAATCCACGAGACACCTTCCAGTTCGGTTGCTCAAGCCCATTCCCAACGTTGATCGTCCGTGGTCACATGTTTCTATTGATTTTCTGTGGGAGCTACCGGTGTCTAATGGGTATTCATTCATCCTGATGGTGGTTGATAGATTTTCTAAAATGGCACACTTTGTTCCCCTTCCCAGCCTACCTTCCTCTCAGAAGCTGGCCATCATATTTGCGAAAGTGGTATTCCGGCTCCATGGAGTACCCAGAGTTTTGGTGTCTCATCGTGGGAGCCAATTTGTATCCAGATTTTGGAGGGCATTTTGTGGCCAGATGGGCATACAGTTGTCCTTTTCCTCAGCCTACCATCCCCAGACTAACGGGGCTGCTGAACGTTCCAATCATGGATTGGAGCAATTCCTGCGCTGTTTTGTGTCAGATCATCATGATAACTGGGCCGACTTGTTGCCGTGGGAGGAGTTTGCCAGGAGCTGTACAATTAATTCATCTTCTGGGAGCTCTCCATTTCTTATCAATTATGGGTTTCAACCTTGTCTGCTCCTGGATTCTTTTAGTACACAGCAAATTCCGGCTCTGGATGAGCATATACGTCAGCTCCGCTCCACATGGGCACGAGTGCAGAGGGCCCTCGGTGATTCCTATCAGCGCTATCAGCGGCATGCCAATCGTAGGAGATTATCTGCACATTCATTCTAGGTGGGGGATAGGGTATGGCTGTCCTCGAGAAACCTCCATTTGCAAGTTCCATGCAATAAATTGGCTCCCAGATTTGTGGGCCCGTTTAGGGTACTTCGTAGAGTAAGCCCGGTTTCCTATGCTCTGGATCTCCCGGCTAGCATGCAGATCCATAATGTATTCCATGTTTCACTATTAAAGCCATTGGCTTGTAATCATTATACTACCACTCCTATTGTCCCCGGACCCATCCAAGTTCAGGGCCAAGATGAATATACGAAGTACAAAATATTCTTGATTCCCGGAGAGTTCAGGGGCATCTCCAGAACTTGGTACATTGGAAGGGCTATGGTCCTGAGAGCGCTCTTGGGTCACCAGGAATGATCTTCATGCTCCTGCATTGTTGTGCAGATTCTGAGCTAAGTTTTCCCAGAAACCGGACCCTACTCCGTGGGGAGAGGGTCTTTGAGGTGGGGTACTATCACGGTGCCCATGATTCCTCTGGTTGCGACATTGCTACTTCCTGGTTTTTCCATACTGCATTCTTATTGGTGATCTACGCTGACTCCTCCTATCGTGTACTGACCCGGTTTGACTGACTAATCCTGCTCCATGTACCGACCCCGCTTGGCTGACTATTCTGCTCCGTGTACCGACCCGGCTTAGCTGACTATCCTGATCCATGTTCCGACCCGGCTTGGCTGACTATCCTGATCCATGTTCCGACCCGGCTTGGCTGACTATCCTGATCCATGTTCCGACCCGGCTTGGCTGACTACCTGCTCTGCGTTCCTACTCGGCTATCCGTTGTTCATGCTCCTAGAGTGCCTGTCCAGCACTGTGTGTCTCCACTCCCTAGTGACCCGACATTTCCCGGGTCACCTTGTGCTACTTAGTTCCTGACACTCTGGTGTCGGTGAGCGTCCTCGGATACCCGCACCTGTTGTATGCTTGACCCAGCACAGCTTGTCACTCCATCACTACGAGGTTGGCTGCTGCTCCCTGGGTGCCTTGCCAGTTCCCTGTCTGTGCGGCCTTAGGGCCTGGTAGATCTAGGGTTGGCACGTGGGTTAGTGACTCCAGTCATAAGCTGGTTGCCTTAGTCCCTTGGGTTGGTTCGGTTGCCTTGCCACTTACTGTCAGTATAGCTTTACCACCTAACATACTAGGGGGTTCAGTTGCCTTGCCGCTTCCTGTCAGTATCGCTATACCACCTAGTGTACTAGGTGTTCTGTTGCCTTTCAGCTCCAGTCAGTCTTGCTGACCTCCCTAGCGTACTAGGGATCCTGTTGCCTCACAGCATACTGTGTGTCTCACTGCTATCCCTAGCATTCTAGGGGTCCTGTTGTCTTTCCCGTACTATCTACTCCAGACAGACTCCCTAGCACTCTAGGGAGATTGCATTGGGGTCCTCCTTCCAACTAGGGCCTGCTAGCTACAGTTGTTGGCCTAGTTGTTCCTGCTACCACCCTGTGGTATTCTCTGTTTCTGGACTAGATTCTCTCTGCTGCTGTACTTGTCCAGACCCTGGGTTATTCCTTGGATACCTTTCCTTGTCTGCTTAACTGTTTTTGTATCAGTTGCCTGTTTAACATATATGTTATCTACTGATCTGTATGTGTTACAGTACTTGTTTTGTCTTACTAAAACTGCGTTTTACTAAACCATACATGTCTGAGTGTCTGAAAACCGTAACAGTATGGCATTTTCCGCTTGGCAAATAATTTCCCGCAAAAAGTGCAGTTTTTCCAGTTTTTCCCACCTTTTCCACCGCTTGAAATCATTGGGAAGAAAAATATTTCTACACCACACAAAAGTTTTCTACAGCCATATAAAAGGCTGTCAGGCTCTCACAGCAGCCATTCTGTGTTTGAGAGGAGAGAGCAGCATATTTTTGAGCTAGAGGAGATAGGGAAATAAAGGGGAATTGAAGCTTAGTTTAGGGAGTCATTTAGGTAGGACATTTGTTCTAGGTGATAAGAAGGGAGGTTGACCCCCAAATACTCCAAAATTCCATGTGTCTGACTGGCAAGACACAGGCAGCTAGGGACCTATTTGCTTGCTGATCTTGCTGTTATTATCTCTTTGCTGGGTGGGGAAGTCTGGGAAAAGACATTGTTGATTTTGTTTTTCAGCTATAATTTTTTTGGACAGACTGTGATAAGACAACAGAGTGGACAACTTAAAAAAAAGAAAATAAAATAAATAAGAATAAAAAACTAAATATCTTAGGTCACAGTGACAGACAGCTGACTTCGCTTAGGCAAGGCATTGTACAGCTGCATCAGTTGTGTTGTGTACCTTACAGTGAAGAAACACAGTGTAGTTGAGTAATGTCCAGCAAATGCACAAGGGTAAGGGGGAGGGGTGGAGCAGTGCAGGGACATGAGAGTAAAGTAGTAGTTCAAAAACTGACTGCAGTAATGGTTGCTACAGCCTGTGCAATCAATGATGATAATCCCTCTACTCCAATGGAGGATGAAGTTTGTCAAGGTCCCAGAAAAACTACTTCCAGCACCACACCAGTGCCAGCAGAAATAAAGAACCATATAAGAAGAACACTGGATATGACAAGTCACATTCAAGTGTTGATGATGCTGGCAATAGCATAATAGAGGAAGGTGTAGCAGCTGAACCACCTGCTGCATCAGATACTGAGACAAACGAGCACAAAAACACCTATAGTAGGGAACTTTGTTACGGTAAAAGTAAAAAGAAATTGTTTGAGACCTCCAAAAGCTTAGAGGAAAATAAGGGTATTGGGCAAGAACTGTCAGGTGATGCTGATGCTGCTGAGGATGACCTAATGATGACTGATGATGATGCAGATCTAGAATATATCCCTCCAGCATCCTTCTCTTGTTCAGATACAGATGAAGCTGAGAGTGTGGATAGATAGAGAGCTATAAGATTAGCACAAAGTAAAAGTCTGAATCTTCCACAACTTTTAAGGCGCACTGTGCCTGTCTATATACTGTTTGAGAAAGTCATTGGAAAGTCTGACCCTGGAGAAGCGCAGATGTCAAAAAGCACACAGTCACCCTATCAGTCATCATTGGCATCATCTCCTCTTCAAAGTCCAAGTCCCACTCAGCCACACACACCAGTTTTGAGTACACAGCAACAGCAACACAGGTTAACAATCACAGTGTTAGACATGACAAGTACCTCTGGTGCTGCTGCTGTAAGTGCTGCACCTTTGACACCTAGTAGTAGTGGCAGTAGAATTATATCAACATCTAGCTCCAGTAGTAGTAGTAGCAGAAACTACACATGACAGCCAAAGCCAGGACAAATATATTAGCAGCAGCACAGATGAGGAGGTGGAGGACAGATGAGACCACTGCTATGACCAATAAGTAATGTTTGTCAATGGTCTGAGAAGGAGGATACAGTATGACAATGGTAAAAATACATACACAAATCACACCATGCCAGTCCCCCACCACCACCACCACTACAATACATATCTGCCACATTGTAGGTTGTACTTTATTTTTTTTATTACTTGATATCATCATGGATATGTGCCAGTGTCACTTAAGCAAGAAAGTGCTGTGGGCAAAAGACAAATGCATTCTGCATGCTAACACATTTTTCAAGCCATGTTTTGCTGCAGGACTCACAACTTTGACTTTCAACCACTTATTTCTAAACTTCAGCCCTCAGAAGAAGTAATATTACAGTGGGAAATGTAGTACCTACAGGAAATATAGGCAAACAATGTGTTAAAATAGGTGAAAAATGTGTTAACATAGGCAGAAAATTTGTTAAAATAGGTGAAAAGGAGGAAGCTTTTGTATAGGCAGAAAGGTGACATTTTTTTCATGGGAAAAGCGAAAAATCGGCACGTTTTCTCTAAAAGTCATGCAGGGAATTTTTCACACTTTTCGCCCACCCCTAGTTATAATAATAAAAATGCAACATATAGTGTTTCTTTGGGGAATTCTACTAATGAAAAGGATTTAGGAGTAGTGGTAGACAATAGACTCCGCAGTAGCGTGCAGTAGACTTGTGCACGGGCAAAATTTTTGATTTAATTCGAATTCGGATTAATTTTTTTTTTTCCAATTCGGATGATCCTAATTTCAGACCGGGCCTATTCGATTCGACCGAAATTCTGATCCATTCCGATTTATTCGGCCGAATTTAACATGGGTTAAATTATAGCAGTGCGCCTCCGTGCACGCTGCTATCATTCTTTGCAGACAGGGTGTGCATTTAAAAAAAGATCCATCCCAAAAATGGACATTGTCGTACATTGCCAGTCTGTGCATGTCACCTCTACTCCAGCATGGGATGCCTGTCACAATGCAAACGTCGAACATCGAGAACCCATGCCTGTCATTCAATTTAGCATATGCTCGAACATCGAAAACCCATGCCTGTCACATCCTACTCAACATAAGTGGTCGACTCGAACATGGACAAACTACATGTCACATTCTATGTTAGTACATGGGGTAAAGGTTAAGGTTTCATTTTCTGGTACCAGCCTCCTACCCTAATGTCCCTCTTTAGTACCCAAATTCCTCTCTCTCGTTTTCCTATCCTGATTTCCCCTCATATCAGATAAGTCTATGTGTATATACACTGTAGTGTTTCATACTACATCAAGAATAAACATCAATGATTGTTTAAACTGCAGTATGTGTGTCTAAACTAATTTGTGTATTGAAAATACATTAACCCCATCGCAACAAGTGACTTACCAGGTATGTCCCGCAAAAACTGTCACTTAATGACAGAGGACATACCTGGTAAGTCCCGGAAATCATTCGTTAGAATGAAGAAGAAGAAAAATCCATCGTTAAGTGCCGGGCGCGCGTGGCCGGTCATTAAGGGGTTAATCTTGTGCTAAATCATCACCTCACTTAACCCTTCTCAGAGACTGACAGAATTGGAACGAAGTGCCAACTTGCCTTTGATTGTGGCAAGCATTAACTCGGGACAATTGTCCATGCGCTCTTCCATGCGCCGAGTAAGTTCCTTCTTCAACCTCGTTAGAAGGGCAGCAACATCTGAAAGTATATTACCCTCAGCACCAGGCAAGCGTTCCCTATGGGAAAGGAAATCATCCAATTTTAAGGAGGGGCGCGTGAAGAGGGGAATGACTTCTGCCAGACTAGCTTTCTCTTTGCTCAAAAGTTCCGTCAAAGCACGGAAAGGCGTAAGGACTGTCACTACCTGTTCCTTCAGGGCCCAGTCAGCCCTGCCCAGTGTTCTGTTACTGCCAATGAAATGGTGACATGACATTGCATGAATTGCCTTTTTCTGCTCCAGGATACGCTCTAGCATATCTAAGGTGGAGTTCCACCTGGTCCCAACATCTTGTTTTAGGCGTTGCTCTGGGAGGTCTGCCTTTTTCTGTTCCTCCCTGAGGAGCTGGCTATCTTTGACGCTCCGATGGAAGTGGCCAGAAATTCGTCGGCACGACTCCAGAAGTGCTGACAACCTTCCAGTGTTACTGCCATCCTCAAGAGCAGCCTTCACTGCTAGATGCAGAACATGCGCTGAGCAGCGCACACCCACACATCTGCCATCCTATAGTACCTAGCTGCACCATCAGTAACCACAAACCCCATTTGCACCTGTGTGCCTGCCTGCTCCCCTAGCCATTGCGCCACCATGTTCTGCAGTGCTTTGCGAATGTTATCTGAGGTGCGCTGCTGATCCATTACCTCAGCATGGAGGAGGAAAGAGCAGCTGCCACCAATGTGCCGTCAATGACAGGAAGCCATGCTGGCCACTCGGAGCACTCCATAAGTCAGTGGCAAAAGTGCACTGACTGGCCACCAGCCTTTCCTAGCAGTTCCTTCAAAAGACCAACGCACGACTGGTACAGTGAGGGCACTATAGTTCTACTAAATGTGGTGCGGGATGGAATTTTATATCGGGGTGCAACAACCTCCATAAGTTGATGGAAGGGCTCCCTGTCCACCAAACTGAAAGTTGCACCCCCAACAGCTATGAGCTGTGCAATGAGGCGTATAATTTTCCTGGACTGCTGTCTGCACATCCCCTTGGAATGAAACACACCAAAATCATCCAGTGTGGCCTGTATTGACTTTGGGATGGGTTGTAACTGTCTACCGCTTTTACTAGGACCAGATATGGCATGATCTCCCTGCCCTTTTTCCTGCCTACTGGTGGTGAGTGTTACACTGGTAAATGTAGTAGTGCCACCACGTTCTGCACTCATCAACACTGACTTGTGGTAGTGGTTCAGGTGTTGGTTCATCCCAGAGGTGGAAAGATGACCCAACACATTCCACGGCTGACTTACAGGGTTACTAGTAGACCCAAAGATGGCAGCAGGGATGTCGGGACTGGGATTGGAGGAGGGTGGAGTAACACTGGTGGCAGAGACACTAGCAGCTACTACCTGCCTGGGAGACTCATTTGGAACTGGAGAGTCAGGTGGTGAGATTTCAGAAGAAGACAGAATTGTAGCTGGAGAAACAGGAGGAGTACTATGGGCAGCAGTGGAAAAATGGAGCTCAGGAGAATAATCAAGGTCAGTGGAAAAATCATGCTCAGTGGAAAAATCAAGCTTAGCAGGCCTTGGTCCCTCATATTCTTCTTCCACCTCTTGTAGGTTTGGACAGGAAGAAAAATCATCAGCAGCAGATTTTGGGGAGAGCTGATGAATTCCCTCTTCTGCCTGGTGGCTACCGGGAAATGGTAAATTATCTCCCTCAATAACCTTTTTTGGAGACGATATGCTCCCAGTGACAGTGGCGGCAGGAGAAATTTTCTCAAAATACTCTAATAATTCAAGTTTGGGTTGCTTACTCGGACGTTCGCTGTAAAACTCCCGCGTTGATACTGCCCGCAGTTTCCCACCAGTAGTGTTCATGTTCAACAAGCTAGGTGTCCCCAGGTTTATAGAACTGGTTGTAGCAGAAGTAGTGACGGAACTGGCAGTGTCAATAGTCACTGTGCAGGTGGTTCTGGGGGGATCATCACGAAACAGCTGGCGAGAGACGGGTGACGGCCGCTTCGTGGACTTAGAGGAGGAACTGGACCTCTCTACCCTGCTAGTAGAGGTAGAACGACCAGCAGTTCCCTTCTTCTTTCTAGTTTTTGTTTTGGACTGCTGCTGCTGACTAGTACTAATCAAAGTACTCTTCTTTCCCCGCCTGCTGCTGCTAGCTCTGCTTGAAAGCAACTGGACTGTGGTGGTGATGGTGGTTGCTGGGTCACGGCAGCTGGTACCAGGACGAGGAACAACAGGTTGTTCACTAGGACTCAAATCCATCACGGAAAGGTAAGTAGAGAACAATTATAGTTTTACAACTTTAAAACCTGCCCACACAACAACTGTGACACTGGCAGTGTGACTCTGAAAATTATTCAAATAACTTGTATTATGAATATTTTTAATAAAACCAACACAGGTGACTCTCCCTTGAGGTGGCGAAAAGGCACCCTGCCTGCCTATACAACTTTGACAATGGCAGTGTGACGCTGAAGATTATTCAAACAAATCACTTGTATTTTTTATATTTTTACTAAAACCAACACATGTGAGTCTCCCTTGCGGTGGCGAAAAGGCACCCTGCCTGCCTATACAGCTGTGACACTGGCAGTGTGACGCTGAAGATTATTCAAACAAATAACTTGTATTAGGAATAATTTTAATAAAACAAACACAGGTGACTCTCCCTTGCGGTGGCGAAAAGGCACGCTGCCTGCCTATACAACTGTGACACTGGTAGTGTGACGCTGAAGATTATTCAAACAAATAACTTGTATTAGGAATAATTTTAATAAAACAAACACAGGTGACTCTCCCTTGCGGTGGCTAAGAGGCACCCTGTCTGCCTATACAACTGTGACACTGGCAGCAACTGCACTGTAGTGGTGTTGGTGGTTGCTGGGTCACGGCAGCTGGTACCAGGACGAGGAACAACAGTTTGTTCACTAGGACTCAAATCCATTATGGAAAGGTAGGTAGAGAACAATTATAGTTTTACAACTTTAAAAGCTGCCCACACAACAACTGTGACACTGGCAGTGTGACTCTGAAAATTATACAGACAAATCACTTGTATTTTGTATGTTTTTAATAAAACCAACACAGGTGACTCTCCTTTGCGGTGGCAAAAAGGCACCCTGTCTGCCTATACAACTGTGACACTGGCAGTGTGACGCTGAAGATTATTCAAACAATAACTTGTATTTTTTATATTTTTACTAAAACCAACACATGTGAGTCTCCCTTGCGGTGGCGAAAAGGCACCCTGCCTGCCTATACAGCTGTGACATTGGCAGTGTGACGCTGAAGATTATTCAAACAAATAACTTGTATTATGAATAATTTTAATAAAACAAACACAGGTGACTCTCCCTTGCGGTGGCAAAAAGGCACGCTGCCTGCCTATACAACTGTGACACTGGCAGTGTGACTGAAGAGTATTCAAACAAATGACTTGTACTTTTTATATTTTTTTTTAAGAAACACAGATGACCCCCTTGCGGTGGCGAAAAGGCACCCTGCCTGCCTATAGGACTGTCAGACTGGTTGATGTGACATTGAAAATTATTTAAACAAATACCTAATATTTTTTTATATTTTGCACAGAAACAAATATCACTCGCTCTTGCAGTGGCAATAAGTGGAACTAATGCTGGCTGACTACCTATGCCTAGCCTAATGCTACCTGCCTGCCTACACAACAACTGGACACTCTCTAATCTCTTTTTCTCTCTCTGAGCTCCAACAACGCAATGAGGAAATGCAGGCTGTCTGCCTGTGTGACTGTGTCATTAGTCCAACCCCCATCATGAAACGAAGAAGGCTATTGGAATACAGACAAAAGAGGGAAGTTGTGCATGAAACGGAGAATGGAATTGGACTAGAGACATGGAGGGAAAATTGTGGAGGGAAAGTAATTGAACGCGCACAGGAAGTACAAAAAAACTTTTGGAAATTTGTCGAATGCCGAAACTTCCGAAATTTTCGATGAATTTCGGTCCTGGGCTGTTCGGAGTCAGATCATTTTTGTCGAATGACCCTTGAGTTTCGGATTGGTCGAATGTGTCCGAATTACCCCATTTTCGACGAAATCCGAATGTCTCCGAATCAATTCACACAAGTCTAGCCTGCAGTGCCAACTGGCAGCTGCAAAGGTCAATAAGATATTGGCATGTATTAAAAGGGGTACTGACTCAAAGAAGGAAGATATTATCATGCCTTTTACAGGTTCATGGTAAGACCCCACCTATAGTATGCTATTCAATTCTGGGCATCCTTTCTGAAAAAGGACATTATGGAACTAGAGAGAGTGCAGAGGAGGGCTCCAAAACTAGTAAGAGGAATGGAAAGTTTTAGTTATGAAGAAAGGCTAGAAAAGTTAAACTTGTACACACTAGAGAAATGGTGTCTTAGATGAGATATGATAACATAATATAAATATGTTCATGGCCCATAAAAAGGGCTCTCCAGAACAATACAAAAGACAAAGGGTCACCCGCTTAGAGTTGAGGAAAGGAGATTTCACCTACAACAGCGGAAGGGATTCTTTACGGTAAGGACAATAAAGGTATGGAATTCAATGCCTGAGGAGGTAGTGCTATCGAATACATTCAATGCCTTTAAAAAGGGACTGGATCCTTTTTTAAAAGAGCAGAACATAGAGGGCTATGTATGTTAGTATTGGGATTAATATTTAGTTAGTGCTTGTTGATACAAGGAGAAATCTGGTTGCCATTTGGAATCAAGAAGGAATCTTTCCCCCAATTCAAGGCATAATTTGAAATTGCTGTATTGAGGGGGGGGGGTTGCCTTCTTTTGGATCAATGATGGTAAACAAGAATAGGAAAAGGGTTGAACTAGATGGACGGAAGTCTTTTTTCAACCTAAATTACTATGATACTGTTAACTCCTCCTACCTTGCTTTTCTACATGCGCCTCTCTCTCTCTCTCTCTCTCTAATCGCTATCCTCCTCTCCTGGACCATTATTTTTGGGTATATATAGGTGTATTTGAACATATTTGATGCTTTGGGGTCTTGGGATTGGCTGTGGGTTTGAATTTGTTTGTGCCTCAATCAGGGTTGCTAGCCAACGTTGGCCGTCATGTTACAACTTGACTTAAGACGTGTTTTATCGGGTGATTAGGATGCACGTTGATACGAAAAATGGTGCAACGTTTTTGTGTTACGTGTATTTGTTGGGTCTACGCACATTAGCTATTCTTATAGACTACCTGTCGAATACAAAGTAAATCGTATTATTTACTGGCGGCGTGCCTTTTTTACTTAGCAACAGTTTTAACGCAAACCTTTAAATCTGGCCCAAAATGTGTTAAACAAACCTAACTAGGAGTAAAAATATTTACATGAATAACTTTTAATGTATGCAAAATTTTTAAGAGTTGTTTAAGTAATATTGTTTAAGCATGGGAGAAGTCCTATAGGCAAGAGTGGGAGGATGTAATAAGAACTGTGGAGAGCAGAAGGTTGTATGCAGAGCGAAGATGGCCAGCGGAAGTGTATTTGGAAATAAGAGATGAAATATACGGGGGTGCGGTGTTAGTGAGGGCTCTATAAGTTAGCACCAGAATTGTGAATTTAATTCTGTTTGCTATTTGGAGCCCGTGTAGCGACTGGCAAAGGGGAGTGGTGTTAGAGAAGCAATGAGTGAGGTAGATTAACCTTGCAGCATGGTTCATTATAGACTGTAGTGGGGTTAGTTGGGTAAGAGAAAGGCCAATTAGTAGTGAGTTACAATAGTCAAGACGGGACATGATAAGTGTTTGGGTTAGAATATTAGTAGTGTCTTGGGAGAGAAAGGGTCAGATTCTAGAGATGTTGTGGAGGTGGAGGCGGCATGATTTGGAGATTGACTGTATGTGAGGAATGAAGGATACGGCAAAGTCAAATGTGACCCCCCAGGCAGAGTGCTGTAGAGGTTGGTGTGATGGTAGTGTTGTTATCAGTGAGGGTAATGTCTGGGGTAAGGGAGGGAAAATACTTAGTTTAGTTTTGCCAAGGTTGAGTTTAAGTTGAAGGGAGGACATCCAGGAAGACACAGCAGACAGACAATCAGATACCTGGGTCAGGAGGGAAGGGGAGAGGTCTGGGGAGGAAAGACAGATTTGAGTGTCATCAGCATAGAGATGATGGTGAAACCCAAAGGAGTTGATTAGTTTGCCAAGGGAGGCAGTGTAAATTGAAAAGAGCAAGGGGCCGAGGACTGAACCTTGAGGCACTCCAACAGACAGTGGGAGGGGTGGGGAGGTGGAACCAGAGTAGGAAACACTGAAGGACCGGTTGCAGAGATATGATGAAAACCAAGAGAGGCCGGTGTCACAGAGACCTAGGGAGTGGAGGGCTTGTAGGAGGAGTGGGTGATCTACTGTGTTAAATGCACCTGACAGGTCCAGGAGAATGAGTAGGGAGCGCAAGTCGTTGGCCACCTTAGTGAGGGCAGTCTCAGTGGAATGTTGAGGGCATAGTCCAGATTGCAAGGGAGCTAGCATGGAATGGGAGCAGAGGAATTCAGTGAGCCAGTTATATGCGAGACGCTCAAGGAGCTTGGAGGCGAACGGGTGTAGAGAAATGGGTTGGTAGTTCGAGAGTGAGTTTGGGTCCAGGGAGGCTTTCTTTAGGATGGGTGTGATAAGTGCATGTTTGAAAGATGATGGGAAGATACCAGTTGACAGAGAGAGGTTGAATAAGTGAATAAGGGTTGGAGTTAGTAGAGAAGAAAGTTCTTGAGTGAGCTGAGATGGGATTGGGTCAAGAGGGCATGTGGTTAGGTCTGAGCGAGTGAGGAGAAGGGGAACTTCATCCTCTGTAAAGGGTAAGAAGGAGCTTAGTCTGTATATGGGAGAAGTGACAGAGCTAAACTGTATGGGTGAGAGTGGAAGTGATGAGATTTCATGTCTAATGCAGTCGATCTTGTCCTTGAAGTGGGTGGCGGGATCTTGGGCAGAGAAGTTAGTGGAAAGTGTTTGTGTTGGTGGGTGTAGGAGAGATTTGAAGGTTGAGAAAAGGCGTTTCGGGTTAAAGGAAAGATTGGAAATTAGAGAGGAAAAGTATGACTGTATGACCAGGGAAAGGGCAGAGCTATAAGAACGGAGAATGAATTTGTAGTGTATGAAGTCAGCTACTTACCCTTTTGTAAAATGCAAATTAATTAGCCTAGCATGATCTATTCTTCATTAACCATGCTGACTCTTACTAATAAAATTGTTTATCTTCACATAGTTCTGAATACTGTCACTTAGTACCCAATATGGAAGTCAAGCTCACAAGTCTATGGTTTCCTGGTTTGGATCTTGTACCCTTTTTTGAACAATGGTACTAAATCAGCTTTCCGCCAAGCACAGGGCACTATGCCTGATGAAAGTGAATCAATATATATTTAAGTATAATGGTCTTGCTATTACTGAACTAAGTTCCTTAAGTACACTTGGGTTTAAGGGTTAACCATCACTCCTATATGCTTCCTAACATACACAAAAAGGAAATTGTTAGCCCCAAAATAGACTAAAAGCCAGAGGGAAACCTTTATGCTAGGACCCATGAAACCCACTAAGTAAATGCTAAAGCTAACCGCAGGAAAGAACCCCATACATATACACAAGTAATATATATATATATATATATATATATATATATATATATATATATATATATATACACAGGGCTCAAAATGTCAAGTTCTGAGCTACTGACCAGGCCTGAAAGGTTACTCGCCACCAGCTTCCATGCCTAGCCCCACCCATATCCCCCGCCTTTAACCCCACCCACCCATATCCTTCCACATTTGATAACCAGTAATCCTCCAAAGGTAACTCTTTGCAACATACCCAATCTACAAAGGGAAATCAAAGGGAGCAATGAACAGAGAGACTTAGAGCAAATCAAAATAACAGATCTCCTAGTGTAAAACTCAGAACTGTTAAGGCCATAAGCAATATCATATGGCAGATTTCCCCACACTCAACACTGATGGCATCTATGGTGTCGTTTTGCAGTTAGTGTGCCCATCTTCCCCAGCCCTGGATATATCAAGGGACCCTGAAAAATGATCAAGTGTTGCAAGACTCTCCAGTGACCCTCCAGTCCATCTCTGTGTCCCCTTCTCGCATTAAACAGTTGTGAGGAATAGGGAATCTAGACGTGAACATCCACATGACACGTGGAAAAGACATGCTGTGGTTCTCTTCATCTCACAGAGAGCAGAGCCAGATTAAGTCTCCACATGGCCCTAGACAGAATCAGGAACTGAGGCCCAACAGCTTGCCTCCTCCACCACAAACCCTTTGATGTTGTGGTTAGAGGTATTATTACAAACGTAATAAAAGACAAAAATGAATTCTTGATCACTTTAGATGCCAGAGAGGTGACCAAAGCATTGCAATTCAAAGCATTGGGCACATCCCTGAAATCCAAGGGATTAAATACATTAAAAATGTACAACAGGGTTTATAATTGAAATTATGCTATGCAAGTGATTCTGCAGAGCTTGCAAATGAAATGGGGCTACAGTTGATTCCACAGAGCTTACAATTAAATTATAGCTACACTAGTGATATCAGAGAGCTTTCAATTAAACAGGATCTACACTAGTGACACTACAGAGATTACAATTAAAAGGGAGCTCCAATACTGATCTTTGGAGCAAAACAAGATATACCACAGTGTTTTCAATTAAAATGCAATGATCCAGTTGATGCCATACATCATGGGGTACTTGGGGGGTTACTGATTATTGATTGTAGGCAGACACTATTGCTTCAAATTTCTATTAAGGAAGTGAAACGGTAAACCTTATTCACTACAAGGCTTTGTGCATCATATAGCATACTAATGGTACCTGTGGAAACCATGCCAGGGAGCAGAGATGTCACGCAAACTCACTCTCTCTCTTACTCACACACACTGTCTCTCTCTCTCACTCACACACTCATCTAGGTTGCCTTGTACATAATGCAGCTCTGGGGCGCCACTTTCAAACTTACTGGGAGTACAGACTCTAAGTGCAAGTTTGAAAGTGGTGCCCCAACTGTTGATGAAAACAACAGTATCACAATACTGCCAGTCATAGGGGCTGCCCACCAGTACACTCTGTGCTCCAGCTCCACCCCCGCCGCAACGATTCAGGAGAGACTTGACCCAAAGTTCTCAGACATGTGGGGAGCGACATCACGTGCTGCTCAGACCTAGCACGCTCACGTAAATGCAGTGTGGGTATAATTAGGAAGCATGGAAGAGGGCAGTAAATCGGAACATAGAGCAATGCAATAACAATCTGCACACACACACACACACACACACACACACACACACACACACACACACACACACACACACACACACACACACACACACACACACACACACACACACACACACACACACACACACACACACGTGTGTCATTTGGGTGCTTTAGGGGTTATAACTATGCAGGTATGTGTCTAAGTATACTGAATACATATGCTCTACACCTACCTGCATATTTATTACATCTACATATACAGCAATGTGATGAATAGTCCTGAAGCACACAAAGGACTTAATCCCTGGGGGCAATGCCGTGGCCCTTTTGGTATGAGATTATACATGTAGTAAATATTGCAACACACAGAGAACATATGGAGAGTTTGGCACATGTATTGACATTGTGTATATTCATGTAGTTATAGTAATAGTGTTGGAGTTCTGAAGGTATGATTTGAATGGCCATCATAGTCAGCTGGCCACTGAGGATGATGGGATTTGTAGTCCAGTAATTTTGCTTCATGGTGGCTGATAATAATAATAGGATTGGTATTCCTACAGTAGGCAAAGATATATCAGAGGTTTTTCAAAAGGGGAAAGTGGAAGTATGTAAATAGTAATTATAAATATTTATTCCCCTTTGAGGAACTCATGGCACCAAAATATCCCTCCGGAGAAGTTAACCCATCAAGCTCCAGGGGTAAGGCTGACAGTAAAAACAGAACAAATGATTCCCTATGTGGGCAACTACTGCTACCCACAAGGTAAAATGGGCACTCTGTTCAGAGAAAAAGGCATCCAGAGTTTTTTCTGGAGATAGTATTTGTAGTTCATCCCTGCAATCCTTAATGATAGCGAGAGAGACTCATAAAAAGGACAGTAATGAGCAGATTACATCTGTGAAGCCATGTCTGCATACCTGAGAACAGCGGTGGGTCTGCAAAACATGTGTTATGCTGCCATGGAAGAGACTCTGTCTGTGTCTCACTTGAAGGAGAATCTGTGGAGCATATACAGCCACAAGGCTGCATGCTGGCAGTCAGTAATGCATATACACAGGTTGCATGGTTAGATAGGACCATTGTAGTGGGCCACATGTTGCAGAACCCTAGACTGTTTTTTTAGAGTACGCCAGGACATCCAAGTAAGAGACCCTCCGAGTTTGTTCCATGACAGCATAACACGTTTGCAAGCCCCAGTCCCCTTGCACTTTGGCCCCTGCCTACTCCTGTGAAAATCATGCCTCTGTGTCTCTCCCTAGTAAGGCAGTATGGAGAAGACACTGCCGCCGCCTCTGGACGTGTGTGTACGCCCCAGGGTGTGTTCAGTGCCGGGGTATCTTGGCTGCCTGCCAAGCTTCGCCTTTTAGTAATAAATATATATACACACACACACACACACACACACACACACACACACACACACACACACACACACACACACACACACACACACACACACACACACACACACACACACACACACACACACACACACACACTACACAGAAGTAATAATTACTTATATATGTATAAAAGAAAAAAGTCACTGGTACCAGAGAATGCAGGCTCCTGGACAGGCTAGGCAGGATGAAAAGGCTTTAGCAGGAACCAGGTTCGGCTGAAGGTCAAGGTGTGCTGGGAAAATGGAGGTCGTAGAGCAGGCTAAGGGGTGTAGGGCTTGCTTGCAGCAGAGTAGCCAGAAGCAAGTCTGGTGGTCAGGGCAGGCTGAGAACAAGAGTGGTCTGAAGACAGGTCCAATGGTCAGGGCAGGCTGAGATCAAGAGTGGTCTGAAGACAGGTCCAATGGTCAGAGCAGGCTGACATCAAGAATGGTCAGGACAAGCCAAGGGTCAAATACAGAATAAGCAGGTACCAAGAATATTCAGACAAGAAGTAGATCCAACTAGAATCCAGAATAACTGAGCACTAGTACTGAGGCAAGTGCTACTTATGACATCATCTTCTGGCTCTGACGCACACCTCTCACTAGTTGGATTTGGCGTGGTCACGTTGGGGCCTGCGCAGAAGGACGCTTTAGACGGCCGGACGCCTGGGGCCTGTAGTACTGTGGTGCAAGAGGAGAAGGGAGAATATCGCATTCTCCCCCTGCCGTGACTCATGCCTGGACAAGAGGGAGCATACCAGGAAGGTGGTAACAGAAATACTGGAAGACCAATAATATATGGAACTGGAATACTTTCAGAATATATAACTAATTCACCAAGTCCATCATAAGTGCTGATTCCCAACAGACCTCCAAGACATCCTTTGCACAACAGAAACAGGAACAGGATCACACTCTTATGACATAAGTAAGCACAATTTTTGCAAAACGCGCAAGATCTGCACAGTGTATCTGTCTGCATTATTGATTCCAATAAAACTGATTTTATTCATCATTTGCCACGTGTCACGAGAGTGAATCTTGTTCTTGATTCCATCCCAAAGGAAACCATTCTGTTGAAAATGAAGATGGCATTGCAGGCTGCAAATTATTCCTAGAGCAAGAGGGCATACCCACTGCACCTGTGATTCCCCTAATACACTTTATACCAGTGCATAATTATTTCACATTTAGACAACAACTATGCATACAAAAGACAGGAAATGCCATGGGAAAACGAATGGCACCACAATAAGACAACCTATTTATGGGGCAATCGGTAGAGGAGTTTTCTTGTCCACATGCCAAATAAAACCTCTGGTCTACCTCCGCTATATAGATGATATCCTAATCATTTGGCCTGCCGGCAGAGATGATGCTTTCCATCTCACTATTAACCTCAGAATCGACCATTCACCAACATAAATTATGTTTCTGAATGCCACGAGTATAAGAAACTCCATCTGGACATCTCTGTATCAAAAACCAACAGACATGCCTAATTATCTTAACATTGTCATTTTCCATCCCAGGAATCCTTGCACAAAATCTCAAGAACTCCAAACAATAATACATTCTAATTATAGATTTAAAAGAATATTCTCCAAACCCCATTTCCTGTCCTACAGCCCCTCAATTTGAAACAACTGGTGGTAAAGAGCTCACATAAAGCAGAATTATCATGATAATAACATTGCCCCCCATCATATTACTAACCTAGCAATATGCAAAGCCATGCTTTCATTAGACTGAATAAGTAAGCGTTCTTGCAGTAAAACAACTTCTTCTTTAGGAACCAGAGGACAACAGCGCATACATCTTGGAGGAAATATACCTCTGAGTCTGCACTGTCTGTCCCGTTCACTGCCAACATTGGTGAGTGACGTTCATTGGTTACCTTAAGGTAACGGAAGTTACTGATAGTGCAGGTGCACAGAGCTTCTCTTGTATGGCTGGTTCATGCCAAAGAAGCTGTTTTTCTGCAATAACACTTATTCAGCCTAATGAAATTATGGCTTTGCATATCGCTAGATTAGTAATGTATTGGGGGGCAATGTTATTATCATGATAGTTCCTCTTTAAGAATGCAACAGAAAATGGCACTTCTCCCTGTCTGCAAAAGAGTTGTGGACCTGTGCAAACATGTGCCACTGATAAGGTGCCCATAGCACATTCCCACCAAAACCACATTATCAAGGACAAATTCTTTGCAGATTATCTAATGTTGTATATCCCAACACAGTACTATATGCAGGTGAAACCAGAAAAACTAATACAACAGATGAATTCTCATAAGTCCAGTGTGAACAAGATAAGAGACATCACAGTGGATGAATAGTTTTGCAAAACTGTTCTAGCATGATAGATCTTAGGGTCCTTTTACTGATGGGAAACTTTCAGACACAGATAGATCTGGGAGTACAAATTGATGACCAAGTTTAAAACTTTGAATTGGGGGTGTGTGGAGCTTGTTATGGTAGCTATTGGGCACATATTTTGTTTCTTCATCTATTACCTTGCCCACTTAACTTTTGAACCAGCTACATTTACCCCAGAGTGCCTCACTGTCACGGGGTGACTGAGGAATAATGACACTGACAAGTACAGATACAGTAAAATCAATATCTTTATTAAAATAAGAACAGAATAAATAAGAATAGCACTTCCCCAACCCTCACAGGACCAGGTGTGAAGACAGGGCCTAAGCACTTCCCCCAGCCCTCACAGGACCAGGTATGGCGACAGCACAGGATCCACCAACTGTACAGAGGCAAATACCACTCTGACTATAGTATGCAATGGTAGCAAGGATAGCAGTAGCTACTAGTGCAGGAGAAGCTGAAATGGCCAGGCAAAATGAAAGATATTCCCCTAGAACGCTAGGGTAGTAGAAGGCAAGAGGGAGAGTAGGTAATGGTGACTGAGCTCCCTAAAATGCTAGGGTAAACCTACAGGCAATGGTGACAGAGAACCCCAGACCCGTGAGGGTAGAACAGGCAATGGTGACTGAGATACCTAGAATGCTAGGGTATACCCAATGGCTCTAACCGGCAACAGGTAGAACAGGAATACCAGAGACAAGGTCTGATGCAGTACCTGAGCACCACTTGAACTGGAGGAAACAACAGAGCATGGTAAGCGCAAGCGAAGACAGTAGGCCAAGGGTAGGAAATGATCGTATAGTCAGCAGGAGCTGGGGTCAGCATGAAGCGGGTAGTCAGCCAAAGCCAAGAGTCAAACTGGATCGGGTAGTCAGACGGAGCCAAGGGTCAGACCGGAGCGGGTAGCCAGACGGAGCCAAGGGTCAAACAGGAGCGAAAGGCAACTAGTCAGGGATCAAACATAGCCGGAGTCAAACGTAGACAGGAGTCATACACAGAATCAGAGCATCGAAGTAACACAAGAGCTTGGCGCACAGGTACACCAAGAAAGGGCAAGGAGTACTGGCAGGCTGAGGCCTAGCATGTAGGCGGAGACTCATTCTGGCAATTACCATCAGCCTATAAGAATAGCGAATGAGCCTAAAAGCGACAACCAGAAAGTAATGGCATTGTCGCTTGCAGCACAGTGCTCACGAAGGGCAATCACGGGCAACGTGATACTCACTCTCTCTACTTGTTGGGGGAAAAATAAAGATGGAGGTTTGAAGGGCACCACGGTCAGTGTGAATCTGCTGGGTCCCTTCCTGTGCTGACCTTCCCAGAGACACTGACGCTCCTGTAGATGCAACGGCTCCACATCTGAGCGCCTCCTTGCAGACCTTGATGGAAGGCCCCATGGATTCCGCAGATGAAACTTCTTCAATGCTGCCCTCCGTTAGGTGGGCAGCAGAACTTTGCCGCATTATGCAGCAGAGCGTCCCAGTGTCGCGGTTTACCAATAATGTTCAGGAGTCAGTAAGGTATAGTTAAATGCAAAATGTTTTAATAATAGAAAAGTAGAGCACACTATATACACAAGTAGCAAGCAGAGGGTTACAAGCCAGCGAGCACTGTTATCAGGAATAGTAGTCTGCCAAGCTTGACCACTATGCTGGAGACTAGGCCTCAGCCACTGGTAGTCTCTGTAGGAACAGAAACAGGAACACTAGATCTTGATCCAACAAAGCGAGAGTACTGACTCACGCCTGCAGTCAGTAGGGAGTGATTTCTGACTCACACCTGCAGTCAGTATAAGGAAATGGATAACTGACTCATGCCTGCAGTCAGTATAAGTAAAGGGATAACAATAGGATAGAAAGAACAACAAATAACAGGAACAAGCAAAGGGTTACCAGCCAGCAAGCACTATTATCAGGAATAATAGGCTGCAAAGCTAGACCACACTGCTGGAGACTAGGCCTTAGCCACAGGTAGTCTCAACAGTAACCAGGAGCAGTAGCAGGAACCGGAACTCAGGATCTTGAACCAGGAGCAGTAGCAGGAACTGAAACTCAGGATCTTGAACCACGAGCAGGAGCAGTAGCAGGAACTGGAACTCAGGATCTTGATCAGACGTAACGAGTGAACTGACTCACGCCTGCAGTAAGATGCAAGTCTACCAGAGCCTCAGGCCTGCACTATATTGGGTGTCTGATCACCAGGGAAAAAGACAAAAGAATAGTCAGAGAGAGCCACTAGTCAGCACCAGAGGGGGTAGTCAGACAAGCCGGGTCATACACAGTTCAGGTAGTCAACCAGAGCCACAAGTCTGCACCGGATTGGATGTCCACTATTAGGGGTGAGGCAAAAGAATAGACAGAGAAAGCCAAAGGTCAGCACTAGAATGGATGGAAGACTAGCCAGGTCATACACGGAGCCCAAGGTACAGAACTGCTTTGATCAACAACACAAGGGCATCTGAGTCGGGCCTCAGTCAGCCTTTTAAACCCCTCCACAGGAAGTAGGAGGAGCAGCTCAGAGGGAGGAAGTAGGAAGTAGGTAGGAGGAGACTACAGTAAGCAAACAGATAAAACAGAGGCCTGCAGCATGCTTGCAACCTCAGGCCTGTAATGATGCTGAAGTCAAGTTAAGCTGTAACACCAGCTGCATGCTTGAAGCCTCGCGTCTGCGGATGATGCTGAAAACAAGGTAAGCTGTATCAGTGCCCCCCCAAAGGCTCCCCTCCGTGGAGCCGGACAGGGTTTGTCAGGGAATCGAGCATGAAACCTTCATACCAATACAGGAGCGTGGCCATCACTGGCAGGTATCCAGGAGCGCTTCTCAGGACCATAGCCCTTCCAATGAATAAGGTACTATAGTCGCCCTCGAACCAAATGGGAGTCCAGAATATTTTGTACTTCATACTCCTCGTGATCTGCAACTCTCACGGGAGCAGGATGGACAGGAGCTGAGGTATACCGGTTGCAGACAAAGGGCTTTAACAGGGAAACATGGAAGACATTATGAATGTGCATATTGGCAGGAAGCTCCGAGGCATACGCCACTGGGTTAATTTTTCGCAACACACAGAAAGGACCAATGAATCAAGGAGCCAGTTTGTTAGAAGAAGACAACCACATTCTGCCTCCTACTTGGAAGGTAGGTGCCGGCAGTCGCCTATGGTCAGCCTGCCTTTTCTGTCACTGCACAGAATCCCGTAGGGTATACTGCACCCGTACCCACAAGGAACGGAGCATCCTTAAATGCTCATCCAGAGCCGTAATTTCCTGTGTTTGGAAGGTCTCGGGGAGAGCCGAGGGTTGGAACCCATAATTGACCAAGAACAGGGAACTCTTAGTGGAAGAGTTAACAGCAGTATTCCGGGCAAACTCCGCCCAAGGTAACAGGGTAGCCCAGTTATCATGATGGTCAGAGATATAGCAGCGGAGAAACTGTTCCAAGGCTTGATTAGACCTCTCTGCCGCACCATTGGACTACGGATGATACGAGGAGGAGAATGCCAACTGAATACCCATTTGCATACAGAAGTACCTCCAGAAACAGAACACAAATTGGCTTCCTCTATCAGACACAATTACTTTGGGAATGCCATGTAGATGGAAGACCTCTCTAGGAAATACCACTACCAATTCCTGCATGACCCTTTCAGTGGCACAAAGTGGGCCATCTTAGAAAACTTGTCTACAATCATAAGAATGACTATATAACCCATGGAACTTGGAAGATGGACCATAAAGTCAATGGATAGATGTGACCAGGGGCGTGTTCCCCATTGGCCACTGGCTGGAGCAAGCCCACTGCCAGGTGTCTAGGAGACTGTACATGCAGCCGTGAAAGCGGTACAGTCTGCCCGAAGACTAGGCCACCCAAATACTTGTGACACGGGCCATTTCAATTGGTCTCGACCAATGTGACCCTCAACTTTAGAGGCATGATAGGTCTCCAACAACTTGAACAAAGGAACAAAGCAACAACCATCAGGTTTATCAAGAGGCGCAGAGTCTTGGGCTGCTAGAATCGCTTCTCCTAGTGGAGAAGTAATACAGGTACGAATCGTAGCAAGAATACTACGGAGAAGGTGGAACCTCCTCTCTGGATGGGCTACAAAACTGGCAGGATAATGCGTCTGCCTGTGTGGTTTTAGGTTTTTAGAGCCAGGAAGATAGGAAACCACAAAATTAAAGCAGGGAAGAAACAGTGCTCATCTGGCCTGCCAGGGAGACAAGCATTTGGCTTCAGAGAGGTAAATTAGGTTTTTGTGGTCAGTTAAAATCAAGATATCAGCTTTAGTACCTTCAAGCAGATGCCTCCATTCTTTCAAGGCCAGGACAATAGTGTCACGGTTCGTAAGAATGAGAATTGGACCAGTACTGTAGGTAACACAACCTTTATTAAGATACACAACGTACAGAACAACTGTATAGCAAGAAACCCATACAATATAGAAGACGTCTGGAAGGATAGTGCTGTAGTAGTACTGAACTGAACCCCCAAGGGCAAGCTGGAGAGAAACCACCTCAAGTCCACACCTGAGGATCTACTACAGGTCCGCACCTGTACAGACAAGGGACCAGAGTAGGGATACTGAGCCCCAGAGGGCAAGCAGGAGAGAAACCACCTCAAGTCTGCAGTACCGGAGACAGGTACTGAACTACAGGTCCGCATCTGAACAGGAGCAAGGGAAAGTCTGCCAGAGTCACAGAGGTTAACTAACAAGTTATCCACTGGAGCATTTGTATGCTGGGTGCACAAGGGACACCCCCAGGATACACCAAGGTGGATAGTCAGACAAGCCGGAATGTAGATCAAGCAAAACGTAAACCAGAGCCGCAGGTCTGCACCAGACTGGTTATCAGACTAGCCAGGGTCATACATAGAGCGGGTAGTTGGACAGAGCCGCAAGTCAGCACCAGAACGGATAGTCAGCCAGGCCAAGGGTCATTGTAACGGTTTTTCAGACACTCAGACAGCAGGTTTGAATAAAACACAGTTTTATTAAATAAAAAATAAAGAACAAGATCGCCCTCAATAGGCAACACAGTAGATAGCATTGGATAGGCTACATAGGCCTTCACAGGACCAGTATACAGGAGTACAGATAATACATATACTGTCACAGGACAGGCTCAGAATAGAGACTGGCAATCAATAGTTAAATACAAAGGAATCGTCAGTCTCTGTTGTGATGTTTGGCATGCCCAAGGTGAATAAGAGGTAGCAATAGGTGCTAGATTATACAACACCTTAAGTCCATGGATGTAGTGAGCTGCTTGGGTAATACAGAGACTGAGACAGAAAGCTGCAGAGCAGTTTGCTGATAGCCCCCACGGGCGTGTAACGGAGACAACTTGTAATGCAGAAGCGTGAGCCAATAGCCCCCATGGGCGTATAACGGAGACCACTGGTACTGCAAGAGCATGAATCAATAGCCCCCACGGGCGTATAACGGAGACCAACCGTACAGTGATAGCTTGAGCCAATAGCCCCCACGGGCATATAACAGAGACAACTTGCACTGCAAGAGCGTGAGCCAATAGCCCCCACAGGCGTATAACGGGAACCACCTGTGCTGCAAGTGCTTGAGCCAATGGCCCCACCGGACAGTAACGGAAAGAACTCTGAAGGAGCTAGAGCCAATAGCGCCTCCAACGGGCGCGTTAACGGATACCGACTACTCTGCTATAGTTGACAATATGAGCCGCCGTCTAACCAAGGCCCCCAACGCGGCCGACTCAGCAGGAGCAGTGGAAGTACAACGGCTCTGCAAGAGTTAACAACAGCACCAGTGGTTGGATATGTAGCTCTGCAAGTACAATCGGAGGCTCGGCGTATGAAGGAATCGCTCTGCAAGTGCCAAGGAAGACTCAGCTTTTGGTAGTACAGCTCTGCAAGTGTAACTGGAGACTTAGCTTTTGGTAGTACAGCTCCGCAAGCGTAACTGGAGACTCAGCTCAGGAGACACGGCTCAGCAGGAGTTAATGGTTACAGTCTCGATCAGTTCTGACACGAACACAGCAGGAATCAGAATGTCGCCGGAGCGACAACAGCACCTGGAAGCAGGAACGGTAGCAGAGACTGTAGCAAGCCAGTGCAGATCACCGAGCAGGAAGTCAGCCGGGCCGGGTCAGATCACGGAGAAGATTCTCAGACAAGCCAGATCAGCAATGAGCAGGAACGTCAGCCAGGCCGGGTCAGATCACGGAGGAGATTCTCAGACAAGCCAGATCAGCAACGAGCAGGAACATCAGCCAGGCCGGGTCAGATCACGGAGCAGGAACACAGGAGCGTCGTCAGAACAGGCCAAATCGGTACACAGGAAATCAGGAACGCAGGAACACAGCAACACTGGCTCTGGAACACCACGAAAGGGCACCTGACAGGTGCCACTAGTCAGGTATAAAAAGGTCACCAGGGGCGGGCCAAACAGGCTCAACCAATAGGGGAGCAGCACAAGCAAGAGTGACAGAGAGAGATCACGGGAACCGTGATAGTACCCCCCTCTCAAAGACCCCCTCTCCCTGCCGGAGGTCTTGGTTTCTGAGGATATTTAGAGTGGAAGTTGCGCAACAGTCTGGGCGCATGGAGGTCCACCCAGGAATGCTCCTCAGGTCCATAGCCCTTCCAATGGACCAAATATTGCAACTTCCCCCTAAATCGCCTAGAATCAATGATACTCTGGACTTCGTACTCCTCTTGGCCCTGAACATCCACCAGCCCAGGAATCACTGGAGTGGTAGTGTAGCGGTTGCAAACCGCGGGTTTCAACAGAGATACATGGAACACATTATGTATACGCATAGAGGCTGGGAGTTCCAATGCGTACGAGATGGGGTTCACTTTGCGGATAACTTTGAATGGACCAATGAACCGGGGAGCCAGCTTGTTGGAAGGCACCTGCAAATTGAGATTTCTAGAGGAGAGCCATACCCTATCCCCAACCTGGAAGGAAACCGCTGGCAGCTGTCTACGATTGGCATGCCTCTGATGTCGCTGAAATGACTGACTGAGGGTCCTCTGAACCTGTGCCCAAGTGGAGCGAAGCTGCTCAATATGCTCATCCAGAGCTGGAATTTGTTGCGCCTGAAATGAGTCCGGGAGCAGGCATGGCTGGAACCCATAATTAATAAGAAACAGGGAGCTCCCGGACGCTGAATTAACTGCACAGTTCCTGGCAAACTCTACCCACAGCAACAGGTCGGCCCAATTGTCATGATGATCGGTGATAAAGCAATGCAGGAACTGCTCCAGTCCCTGATTGGCACGCTCAGCGGCCCCATTGGTCTGGGGGTGGTAGGCGGAGGAAAAGGACAACTGGATGCCCATCTGGCCACAAAATGCCCTCCAAAATCTGGACACAAACTGGCTCCCACGGTCAGACACCACCACTCTGGGTACCCCGTGCAAGCGGAACACTTCTTTAGCAAACACCATCGCCAACTCCTGAGCCGACGGAAGGCCAGAGAGAGAGGCACGAAATGAGCCATCTTAGAGAACCTGTCGACCACCATGAGGATAAACGTGTATCCCCTAGATACTGGCAATTCTCCCAGAAAGTCAATTGATATATGGGACCATGGGCGGTCACCATTAGGCACAGGTTGGAGTAGGCCCACTGGGAGATGCCTGGGGGTCTTGGCACAGGCACAGGTGGCACAGGCTGCAGTAAAGGCGGAGCAATCGGCTCTAAGGGAGGGCCCCCAAAATAACTGAGATAGAGACCAAATTAGCTGATCCCTCCCGATATGCCCAGCCGCCTTAGAAGAATGGTATGTCTGCAATAGACGGGTACGGAACGGCTCATCCACAAAACACTTGCCAACTGAGGTTTCAGGAGGAGCCCTTGCTTGAGAAGCCAAGATTTCTTCCCCCAGTGGGGAAGTGATGCTAGTACGTATAGTGGCCAGAATATGATCTGGCTGAATAATAGGTACTGGTTCTTCCTTCCTCTCAATGTCCGATACAAACTGTCTAGACAGAGCGTCTGCCCGTACATTCTTAGAGCCTAGCAGATAGGACACCACAAAATTGAACCGGGACAGAAAGAGTGCCCACCTAGCCTGTCGTGAGGACAGTCTCTTTGCTTCAGCGAGATACGTTAAATTCTTGAGGTCAGTTAGGATTAACACTGGCGTCCTAGTACCTTCCAATAGGTGACGCCATTCTTTAAGTGCCAGAATAATAGCCAGGAGCTCCCTGTCACCAATCTCATAGTGACTTTGGGTGCTGGAAAGTTTTTTTAGAAAAGAACCCACAAGGTCTCAAGGTACTACCAAGGTACTTCCAAGGTAAATGGCAGGGCGGGATTAGGGTGGGACAGTACCGGAGCAGAAGCAAAGGCGGATTTCAGTGTCTCAAACGCATTTTCAGCTGCCTCAGACCATTGAGAGGAAGTAGCGCCCTTATGTGTCAAGTCAGACAGAGGTTTCACAATAGTAGAAAAGTTCTGGATACATTTCCTATAATACTTGGAAAAGCCCAGAAAGCGCTGAATAGCTTTTAACCCTTTGGGGCGAGGCCACTGTAGGACTGCTGCCAACTTTTCCTGGTCCATAGCAATGCCATCTTTAGAAATCATGAATTCCAGGAATGGTACTTGGGACCTATGAAATTCGCATTTCTCTAGTTTACAGAATAATTTATTTTTGCGTAATCAAAGCAAAACCTCAGAGACAGCCTTGATATGCTGGGTAAGGGTGGCAGAGTGAATCAATATATCATCTAGATATACCACCACACAGGACTGAAGCATGTCACAAAGGATGTCATTAATAAATTCTTGGAACACCACAGGTGCATTGCATAGACCAAATGGTGTCACCAGACATTCATAATGCCCTGATGTGGTATTAAATGCTGTCTTCCACTCATCTCCAGCCTTAATTCTGATCAGGTTATATGCAGCCTGGAGATCAAGTTTAGTAAAGATGGAAGAGCCCTTTAACCTGTCAAATAACTCAGTAATGAGTGGAATGGGGTAGGTATTCTTAGAAATCAGCTTATTCAACCCCCGGTAATCAATACATGGCCTAAGCTCGCCATTCTTCTTCTTTACAAAGAAGAAGCCGGCACCAGCCGGAGAGGTAGACTTGCGAATAATCCCTCTTTTAAGGGTGTCCTCAATGTACTCCTCCATAGCCCTGTTTTCATCTCATGACAGTGGATAAGTGCGACCCCACGGGGGCACCACGTCCAAGGGCAGATCGATAGAGCAATCATAGGGTCTGTGCTGAGGCAGCACGCTAGCCTCCCCCTTGCTGAATATGTAATTGAATTCTTGATATTCAGCTGGCACAGAGGGAGAGGTACACAGTAACTTGACAGGGTGTGACAGACAGTTTCCATCACAGTACTCCGACCATGATTTGACTTCACATCTCTGCCAGTCAAACTGAGGATTATGTAATAGTAACCAAGGAAACCCCAGAATGACTGCATGATGAGGTGAACGAATTATTTGGAAACGTACCTCCTCCTTGTGGAGAGCCCCAACCGCCATAGTAATAGGGTTTCCATGGTGATAAATACAGGTTACAAAGGTCGGCCATCTATAGCTTCAATAGCCAGAGGAGATTCCCTTTTGATTAACGGAATTTTGTGCAATTCGGCAAAGGATTGGACCATGAAGTAACCGGCTGCACCGGAGTCTATCAGTGCCATAACTACCACAGACAGGTCTGCCCAAGAGAATACCACCTGAATGGTGGGTTTCTGTGTACTAGGATCTAGGGACTGCTGTAGGCCACCTAGGGCCTGTCCCCCAAGGTACCCTAGGTGCGTCCGTTTCCCGGCCGTACTGGACATGTGCGTAATAGGTGCCCAGCTTTACCACACTATAAGCATAGGCCCTGTCTTTTGCGGTGTAAGTCTGGTGAACCTGAGCTGCATTGTCTCTCCAGCCTTGGGTGAGCCAATAGCCCCCACAGGCGTATAACGGGAACCACCTGTGCTGCAAGTGCTTGAGCCAATGGCCCCACCGGACAGTAACGGAAAGAACTCTGAAGGAACTAGAGCCAATAGCGCCTCCCACGGGCGCGTTAACGGATACCGACTACTCTGCTATAGTTGACAATATGAGCCGCCGTCTAACCAAGGCCCCCAACGCGGCCGACTCAGCAGGAGCAGTGGAAGTACAACGGCTCTGCAAGAGTTAACAACAGCACCAGCGGTTGGATATGTAGCTCTGCAAGTACAATCGGAGGCTCGGCGTATGAAGGAATCGCTCTGCAAGTGCCAAGGAAGACTCAGCTTTTGGTAGTACAGCTCTGCAAGTGTAACTGGAGACTTAGCTTTTGGTAGTACAGCTCCGCAAGCGTAACTGGAGACTCAGCTCAGGAGACACGGCTCAGCAGGAGTTAATGGTTACAGTCTCGATCAGTTCTGACACGAACACAGCAGGAATCAGAATGTCGCCGGAGCGACAACAGCACCTGGAAGCAGGAACGGTAGCAGAGACTGTAGCAAGCCAGTGCAGATCACCGAGCAGGAAGTCAGCCGGGCCGGGTCAGATCACGGAGAAGATTCTCAGACAAGCCAGATCAGCAATGAGCAGGAACGTCAGCCAGGCCGGGTCAGATCACGGAGGAGATTCTCAGACAAGCCAGATCAGCAACGAGCAGGAACATCAGCCAGGCCGGGTCAGATCACGGAGCAGGAACACAGGAGCGTCGTCAGAACAGGCCAAATCGGTACACAGGAAATCAGGAACGCAGGAACACAGCAACACTGGCTCTGGAACACCACGAAAGGGCACCTGACAGGTGCCACTAGTCAGGTATAAAAAGGTCACCAGGGGCGGGCCAAACAGGCTCAACCAATAGGGGAGCAGCACAAGCAAGAGTGACAGAGAGAGATCACGGGAACCGTGATAGTACCCCCCTCTCAAAGACCCCCTCTCCCTGCCGGAGGTCTTGGTTTCTGAGGATATTTAGAGTGGAAGTTGCGCAACAGTCTGGGCGCATGGAGGTCCTTATGATCCACCCAGGAATGCTCCTCAGGTCCATAGCCCTTCCAATGGACCAAATATTGCAACTTCCCCCTAAATCGCCTAGAATCAATGATACTCTGGACTTCGTACTCCTCTTGGCCCTGAACATCCACCAGCCCAGGAATCACTGGAGTGGTAGTGTAGCGGTTGCAAACCAAGGGTTTCAACAGAGATACATGGAACACATTATGTATACGCATAGAGGCTGGGAGTTCCAATGCGTACGAGATGGGGTTCACTTTGCGGATAACTTTGAATGGACCAATGAACCGGGGAGCCAGCTTGTTGGAAGGCACCTGCAAATTGAGATTTCTAGAGGAGAGCCATACCCTATCCCCAACCTGGAAGGAAACCGCTGGCAGCTGTCTACGATTGGCATGCCTCTGATGTCGCTGAAATGACTGACTGAGGGTCCTCTGAACCTGTGCCCAAGTGGAGCGAAGCTGCTCAATATGCTCATCCAGAGCTGGAATTTGTTGCGCCTGAAATGAGTCCGGGAGCAGGCATGGCTGGAACCCATAATTAATAAGAAACAGGGAGCTCCCGGACGCTGAATTAACTGCACAATTCCTGGCAAACTCTACCCACAGCAACAGGTCGGCCCAATTGTCATGATGATCGGTGATAAAGCAATGCAGGAACTGCTCCAGTCCCTGATTGGCACGCTCAGCGGCCCCATTGGTCTGGGGGTGGTAGGCGGAGGAAAAGGACAACTGGATGCCCATCTGGCCACAAAATGCCCTCCAAAATCTGGACACAAACTGGCTCCCACGATCAGACACCACCACTCTGGGTACCCCGTGCAAGCGGAACACTTCTTTAGCAAACACCATCGCCAACTCCTGAGCCGACGGAAGGCCAGAGAGAGAGGCACGAAATGAGCCATCTTAGAGAACCTGTCGACCACCATGAGGATAAACGTGTATCCCCTAGATACTGGCAATTCTCCCAGAAAGTCAATTGATATATGGGACCATGGGCGGTCACCATTAGGCACAGGTTGGAGTAGGCCCACTGGGAGATGCCTGGGGGTCTTGGCACAGGCACAGGTGGCACAGGCTGCAGTAAAGGCGGAGCAATCGGCTCTAAGGGAGGGCCCCCAAAATAACTGAGATAGAGACCAAATTAGCTGATCCCTCCCGATATGCCCAGCCGCCTTAGAAGAATGGTATGTCTGCAATAGACGGGTACGGAACGGCTCATCCACAAAACACTTGCCAACTGGGGTTTCAGGAGGAGCCCTTGCTTGAGAAGCCAAGATTTCTTCCCCCAGTGGCGAAGTGATGCTAGTACGTATAGTGGCCAGAATATGATCTGGCTGAATAATAGGTACTGGTTCTTCCTTCCTCTCAATGTCCGATACAAACTGTCTAGACAGAGCGTCTGCCCGTACATTCTTAGAGCCTAGCAGATAGGACACCACAAAATTGAACCGGGACAGAAAGAGTGCCCACCTAGCCTGTCGTGAGGACAGTCTCTTTGCTTCAGCGAGATACGTTAAATTCTTGTGGTCAGTTAGGATTAACACTGGCGTCCTAGTACCTTCCAATAGGTGACGCCATTCTTTAAGTGCCAGAATAATAGCCAGGAGCTCCCTGTCACCAATCTCATAGTGACTTTGGGTGCTGGAAAGTTTTTTAGAAAAGAACCCACAAGGTCTCAAGGTACTACCAAGGTACTTCCAAGGTAAATGGCAGGGCGGGATTAGGGTGGGACAGTACCGGAGCAGAAGCAAAGGCGGATTTCAGTGTCTCAAACGCATTTTCAGCTGCCTCAGACCATTGAGAGGAAGTAGCGCCCTTATGTGTCAAGTCAGACAGAGGTTTCACAATAGTAGAAAAGTTCTGGATACATTTCCTATAATACTTGGAAAAGCCCAGAAAGCGCTGAATAGCTTTTAACCCTTTGGGGCGAGGCCACTGTAGGACTGCTGCCAACTTTTCCTGGTCCATAGCAATGCCATCTCTAGAAATCATGAATTCCAGGAATGGTACTTGGGACCTATGAAATTCGCATTTCTCTAGTTTACAGAATAATTTATTTTTGCGTAATCAAAGCAAAACCTCAGAGACATCCTTGATATGCTGGGTAAGGGTGGCAGAGTGAATCAATATATCATCTAGATATACCACCACACAGGACTGAAGCATGTCACAAAGGATGTCATTAATAAATTCTTGGAACACCACAGGTGCATTGCATAGACCAAATGGTGTCACCAGACATTCATAATGCCCTGATGTGGTATTAAATGCTGTCTTCCACTCATCTCCAGCCTTAATTCTGATCAGGTTATATGCAGCCTGGAGATCAAGTTTAGTAAAGATGGAAGAGCCCTTTAACCTGTCAAATAACTCAGTAATGAGTGGAATGGGGTAGGTATTCTTAGAAATCAGCTTATTCAACCCCCGGTAATCAATACATGGCCTAAGCTCGCCATTCTTCTTCTTTACAAAGAAGAAGCCGGCACCAGCCGGAGAGGTAGACTTGCGAATAATCCCTCTTTTAAGGGTGTCCTCAATGTACTCCTCCATAGCCCTGTTTTCATCTCATGACAGTGGATAAGTGCGACCCCACGGGGGCACCACGTCCAAGGGCAGATCGATAGAGCAATCATAGGGTCTGTGCTGAGGCAGCGCGCTAACCTCCCCCTTGCTGAATATGTAATTGAATTCTTGATATTCAGCTGGCACAGAGGGAGAGGTACACAGTAACTTGACAGGGTGTGACAGACAGTTTCCATCACAGTACTCCGACCATGATTTGACTTCACATCTCTGCCAGTCAAACTGAGGATTATGTAATAGTAACCAAGGAAACCCCAGAATGACTGCATGATGAGGTGAACGAATTATTTGGAAACGTACCTCCTCCTTGTGGAGAGCCCCAACCGCCATAGTAATAGGGTTTCCATGGTGATTAATACAGGTTACAAAGGTCTGCCATCTATAGCTTCAATAGCCAGAGGAGATTCCCTTTTGACTAATGGAATTTTGTGCAATTCGGCAAAGGATTGGACCATGAAGTAACCGGCTGCACCGGAGTCTATCAGTGCCATAACTACCACAGACAGGTCTGCCCAAGAGAATACCACCTGAATGGTGGGTTTCTGTGTACTAGGATCTAGGGACTGCTGTAGGCCACCTAGGGCCTGTCCCCCAAGGTACCCTAGGTGCGTCCGTTTCCCGGCCGTACTGGACATGTGCGTAATAGGTGCCCAGCTTTACCACACTATAAGCATAGGCCCTGTCTTTTGCGGTGTAAGTCTGGTGAACCTGAGCTGCATTGTCTCTCCAGCCTTGGGTGAACGTTCAGAAGGAAAGGGTGGCGAGGGTGGGTTTAAAAGACTGCCGTGCCCATAATTTCTGGATTTTGCCCTTTTTGCCAACCATCTCTCACAAATGTGGGAGTCAATAAGCATGACATAGTCAATATACTCGTCCAGATCACTGGGCACATCTCTGGCAGCATCTCTGGCTCAAGCTATTACGTACAGTGATAGCTTGAGCCAATAGCCCCCACGGGCATATAACAGAGACAACTTGCATTGCAAGAGCGTGAGCCAATAGCCCCCACGGGCGTATAACGGGAACCACCTGTGCTGCGAGTGTTTGAGCCAATGGCCCCACCAGGCAGTAACGGAGAGAACTCTGAAGGAGCTAGAGCCAATAGTGTCTCCCACGGGCGCGTTAATGGATACCGACTACTCTGCTATAGTTGACAATATGAGCCGCCGTCTAACCAAGGCCCCCAACGCGGCCGGCTCAGCAGGAGCTGTGGAAGTACAACGGCTCTGCAAGAGTTAACAACAGCACCAGTGGTTGGATATGTAGCTCTGCAAGTACAATCGGAGGCTCAGCGTATGAAGGAATCGCTCGGCAAGTTCCAAGGAAGACTCAGCTTTTGGTAGTACAGCTCTGCAAGCGTAACTGGAGACTCAGCTTTTGGTAGTACAGCTCTGCAAGCGTAGCAGGAGACTCGGCTCAGGAGACACGGCTCAGCAGGAGTTAATGGTTACAGTCTCGATCATTTCTGACACGAACACAGCAGGAATCAGAATGTCGCCGGAGCGACAACAGCACCTGGAAGCAGGAACTGTAGCGGAGACTGTAGCAAGTCGGTGCAGATCACCGAGCAGGAAGTCAGCCGGGCTGGGTCAGATCACGGAGAAGATTCTCAGACAAGCCAGATCACCAATGAGCAGGAACGTCAGCCAGGCTGGGTCAGATCACGGAGGAGATTCTCAGACAAGCCAGATCAGCCACGAGCAGGAACGTCAGCCAGGCTGGGTCAGATCACGGAGCAGGAACACAGGAGCGTCGTCAGAATAGGAAATTAGGAACGCAGGAACACAGCAACAGCAACACTGGCTCTGGAACACCACGAAAGGGCACCTGACAGTTGCCACTAGTCAGGTATAAAAAGGTCACCAGGGGCGGGCTACATAGGCTCAACCCTAGGGGAGCAGTACAAGACAGAGTGACAGAGAGAGATCACGGGAACCGTGATAGTCATACACAGAGGAGTTAGTCTTCCAGAGCCACAGGTCCACACCAGAAGGAATGTCAGCCACAGAGCAGGTAGTCAGCAGGAGCGGGTAGTCAGACAAACCAAAGGCTGACACCAGAATGGGTAGTCAGATGAACCAGGTAAGCACAAAACCACAAACCAACTGCACTGGACACCACGAAAGGGCGACTGAAAGTGGTGTCCAGGAAGTTTTTATGCTCAGTGACCCAGGAAGAGGAGGAGCCACAAAAGAGGGCTGTCACTTTAAATAGGATGCGCGTCCCAGGCTGGATGCACACCAATATGCTGATGCAGGGAGCACCGGAACCCTGCACATAGATGCGCTGAGTCACCAACAAGCCAGGCTGAAGGCAGAAGCGGACATACAACACTGCGGCTGGAGCCGCCGGATGGAAACTGCGGCGGAGCTGGTGGGTTAAGGCTGTGGTCGGCTCGGCAGCCGCCACTAACACTATGACTGTACCCCCCCTTAAAGACCCCTCCTCCGCGGATCAGGGCGAGGTCTGTCTGGAAATTGGGAATGAAATCTACGGATCAGAATGGGGGCGTGCACATCTTCGGAAGGGACCCATGAGCGTTCTTCTGGGCCATAACCTCTCCAGTGCACCAAATATTGCAATCTCCCCCTGACCTTCCTGGAATCCAAGATGTTCTGTACTTCATATTCATCATGATCCCCCACCAGAATGGGGGCTGGGGGAACTGATGCAGAAGTAAACCGGTTACAGGTTAATGGTTTCAGTAAAGACACATGAAAAACGTTATGAATGCGCATCGTAGCTGGATATATTAGGAAATATCTACTTTCATTTTTTAACTCTTTACATGACACCAGTCGAATAGGTGGTTATAAGGACACCTCAGCAGCAGAGACTTATAAAGCTTCTGATCTAGCTGTGGACTACCGGACTTGAACTAACCTCTCGATTAGTAACTTTCGAGAACGACAACCTTCGACAGACTGTAAGGAGATCCATTGTGCTTTTACATAATTCGACAAGCAAGTCCCCCAGGGGAGATCTCTGTGGATTGTCAGACTTGAATTCCTCGAGTAGTAACCTTCGAGAACGGTAATCTTCGAAAGATTGTAAGGAGACCTACGGTGCTTTTACACCACCTGACAAGCGAGCCCTCCAGGGGAGACCTGATGTGGACTGTCGGACCTGGACCCCTTGAATAGTAACCTTCAAGAATGGTAACTCTCGACAGACTGTGATGAGATCCACGGTGTCCTTATGATATCTGACAAGCAAGTCTTCCAGGGGAAATCAGGTGAGCAGGCAATTGTATCTGTGTTATTTATTTGATTATTTTATGCCTCTGGTGAGCGCATATGAACTAATGACTTTTCATCATTAAATATACTGTCAGCACGACACTAGACTGACAACCAGTTATACACATACCCCTGTGTATGATCTTGTAGATTCTGTTCCACCTACATCCACATAGAATTATATGTTTAGCCATATTGGAATTTATTATTCTAATAGCATATTTGTTTTTTATGCAGTGATTATTATAACTGTTTATATTTATTAAATATTGGATTATTTCTATTTTTATTTTTGGTGCTTTGTCCTATAGATTTTATTATACCCCATCCTCCACCTCATTTCTATATATTTACTAATCTTTCTACAAGAAGTAAGAGCTACTACACTTAGACTATTGGTGCGCTGTCTTTTTCTTCTGTTTTCGTGTCAAGTGGACTCCATATTCCATCAGCATTTGCCCATTATTATTCATCATTCATCCCCATGAACCATTTTTTCTCCATCTCTTCATCTTCTTCATTCTAACACGCCTGAATCTTCATGAATGAACATTTGTTATATATCAGAAACCAAGGTATTTTGAATTACATATCGATACAGACTATATCATTTATGGTACGGTTTTTCATTTTCAATTAGAACTGATTGTCTTTATGCAATTGATTTTGATTTTTGATTTTATTTCTATATATTTTTATTTTTTGCTATATTTGTATTTTAACTCTTATCAGAGTTGATCAAGTTTACACTTCTGACCGTGCCTCTTTTGATATTACTGTCACAGTATCATTTTCATTTAGTTATAGTGTCTCAGTATTTTTTCTTCTGGCTATATCTGTATGTAAAAATTATATGATTTTCATGATTATCATATTTTTCTGACTAATATTTTATATTAACTCTTTGTGTTGTTTTAAATGATTCTCGATCTTACTCTACTTTGAGCCTACACTTATGATATATTGGTGAGCGCTCCATACTTATATATATTTTTAATTAGCATCGTAGCTGCAAGCTGCAGGACGTAAGCCACAGGGTTGATTTTCTGAATAATTCTAAAGGGACCAACAAAACGGGGAGCCAGTTTTCTACAAGGAACCTGGAGATTGAGATTCCAATCGCCTACGTCAGCCTGCCTCTTGTGACGTTGCATAGAACCATGTAGGGTATGCTGTACTTGTACCCAAGAGGAACAGAGTGCCAGTAAGTACTCATCCAGAGCCGGATTAGGTTGTGCCTCGAAGTCCTCAGGAAAAGTGGAGGGTTAAAACATAATTTATCAAAAACGGGGAACATTGAGACGAGGAGTTGACAGCACAATTCCTGGCAAACTCCGCCCAGGGTAACAAAGTAGCCCAATTGTCATGGTGGTTATTTATGTAGCAACTAAGGAATTGTTCGAGGCCCTGGTTGGACCTTTTGGCTGCACCATTAGATTGAGGGTGGTAGGCTGAAGAAAAGGCAAGCCGGATCCATAGTTGTGCACAAAAACATCTCCAGAATCGGGACACAATCTGGCTCCCACGGTCGGAGACAATCACTTTAGGAATGCCGTGTAAACGGAAGACTTCTTTAGCAAATATCTCGGCCAACTGTCGGGCAGAAGGCAACTCTTTCAGAGGTACAAAATGCAGCATTTTAGAAAATCTGTCCACTACCATAAGGATCACCGTGTGACCCAAGGATGCAGGGGGATCAACCATAAAACCTATGGACAGATGAGACCATGGGCGCTCCCCATTCGGAATGGGTTGAAGGATTCCCACCAGTAGGCTACGTGGAGATTTACTTTGTGCGCAAGTCTGGCAAGCTGCCACAAAGGTGGCGCAGTCCTTCCTTCTTAAGCTCGGCCACCAGAATAGTTGAGAGATCGACCATATCAATTGATCGCGCCCATTGTGGCCGGCGGTTTTGGAAGTGTGGTAAGTCTCCAAGAGTCTAGTGAGCAACTGAACCGGCACAAAACAATTTCCTCTAGGTTTCTCCGCAGGTGCCAAGACCTGGGCGGCTAAAATCTCCTGTCCCAGTGGAGCCGTAATGCTAGTACGAATGTGAGCCAGAATGCAATCAGCTGGAGTGATCGGGGCGGGAGGAGAGTCCTCCCTAGAGTCAGGACAATGCTGGCGGGATAGGGCATCCTCCCAAATGTTCTTAGAGCCAGGGAGGTATAAAACAAAGAAGTTGAATCTAGACAGGAACAATGCCCATCTGGCTTGGCGAGCAGACAATCTTTTAGCCTCCGACAAGTATGTTAAGTTTTTGTGATCCATCAGGATCAGGGTACTAGTTCCTTCAAGCAGGTAATTCCATTCCTTTAATGCCAATATGATAGCAAGCAATTCTCTATCACCAATCTCGTTCATCTTTTCCGCCTTAGATAATTTCTTGGAAAAGTAGCCACATGGGAACTCCTCACCCGGGGCCGAGTGCTGCAACAGGAGGGCGCCTACTCCTGTCTCAGACCCGTCAACCTCCAGCGTAAAGGGCAGGGCGGGGTTGGGATGTACTAGTATTGGAGCCTTGGCAAAGGCAGACTTCGGAGTCTCAAATGCCCCAACCGCACTGGATGACCAATTCGATGCGTCCGCCCCTTTACATGTGAGATCAGTAAGTGGTTTTACTATAGAGGAGAAGTTTTTAATGAACCTGCGATTGTAGTTAGAGAAGCCCAAAAAGCTTTGGAGTGCCTTCAACCCCACCGGGCAAGGCCATTGTATGATGGAAGATAGTTTTTGAGGGTCCATCGCGAACCCTGTGGCCAATATCACATAACCCAAGAAGGTGACTTGAGATTTATGAAACTCACACTTTTCAAGTTTGCAGTAAAGGCCATGCTCTCTCAGTAGTTGTAAGACTCTAGATACATCTGCGATATGTGCCTCCATAGAGGGTGAATGAATGAGTATATCGTCTAGATATACTACAACCGAGTTTTGCAGCAAGTCCCTAAGGACGTCATTGATCAGCTCCTGGAAGACAGCAGGTGCATTGCAAAATCGGAAGGGTATCACTAAATACTCATAATGGCCACTTCGGGTATTAAAAGCTGTCTTCCATTCATCTCCACTTTTGATACAAACAAGGTTATAAGAAGCCCTTAAGTTGAGTTTGGTAAACACCTTGGAACCCTTTAGTCTATCAAACAGTTCGGTTATCAGGGGTATAGGGTAGGTGTTTTTGGTTACCAGCTTATTCAGACCACGATAGTCAATACAGGGATGCAGTTCCCCATCCTTCTTTTTGACAAAAAAGAAACCAGTACCCGCTGGTGAAGAGGATTTGCAGATTATTCCTCTGACAAGTGCATACGCTACATACTCCGCTGCCAGGGTACGGAATTCAATCGCATACTCGGCTACAGTACGAGTACCCTGGCGTATGGTCATGCGGTGTTTGGAGGCAGATGCCTTCCGACCAGGCATGTCAAAGACTTTAAGGAAGGAATCCACGAATGCCAGAAAGTTATAAACAATAGGTTTATCCATTTCCCACAACGGATTGGCCAAGGCCTTGCCAGAGAGTAGCGAAATCAGAAACCCAACTCTAGTGCGATCATTGGGAAACGCCTGTGGAACCATCTCCATAAATATACCCACTTGGTTGAGGAACCCACAACACAGCGCCGGGTCTCCCTCATAACGCTGAAGAGTAGGAGTGTGCCAAGAAGAACCCTTGATCAAGCCTGCATCAGGGTTGGCTGGCGCTGCCGGTGCCGGGTTAGCAGCTGGGGAGGCCACCGGTTGACTGCCAGGGCGGTCAAGATGAGCAGTTCGATTTAACAGAGTTTGCAAAGCCATAGTAATTTGATACGTTGCTCCATTCTGGTTCGGAGGTCTTGGGTAGAAGGGTTACCAGTACTGTCCATAGACATGGCCCTTTCGTACTGTCACGGTTCATAAGAATGAAAATTGGACCAGTACTGTAGGTAACACACTCTTTATTAAGATACACAGCATACAGAACAACGGTACATCAAGAAACCCATATAATACAGAAGATGTCTAGAAGGATAGTGCTGTAGTAGTACCAAACAGAACCCCCAAGGGCAAGCTGGAGAGAAACCACCTCAAGTCCGCACCTGAGGATCTACTACAGGTCTGCACCTGTACAGACAAGGTACCAGAGTAGGGATACCGAGCCCCAGAGGGCAAGCAGGAGAGAAACCGCCTCAAGTCCGCACCTGAGGATCTACTACAGGTCCACACCTGTACAGACAAGGTGCCAGAGTAGGGATACCGAGCCCCAGAAGGCAAGCAGGAGAGAAACCACCTCAAGTACGCACCTGAGGATCTACTACAGGTCCGCACCTGTACAGACCAGGTCCCGAAGACAGGTACTGAACTACAGGTCCGCACCTGAACACCACAGTATAGAACAGGAGCAAGGGAAAGTCTGCCAAAGCCACCGAGGTTAACTAACAAGTTATCCACTGGAGCGTTTGTATGCTGGGTGCGCAGGTGACAACCCCAGGATACACCAAGGTGGATAGTCAGACAAGCCGAAATATAGATAGAGCAAAACATAAACCAGAGCCGCAGGTCTGCACCAGATTGGTTATTGTACTAGCCAGGGTCATACATAGAGCGGGTAGTCGGTCAGAGCCACAAGTCAGCACCAGAATGGATAGTCAGCCAGGCCAAGGGTCATACACAGAGGAGTTAGTCTACCAGAGCTGCAGGTCCACACCAGAAGGAATGTCAGCCACGCTGGGGTCATACACAGAGCGGGTAGTCAGACAAACCAATGGTTGGCACCAGAACGGGTAGTCAGATGAACCAGGTAAACACAAAATCACAAGCCAACTGCACTGGACACCACGAAAGGGGGACTGAAAGTGGTGTCCAGGAAGTTTTTATGCCCAGTGACCCAGGAAGAGGAGGAGCCACAATAGAGCGCTGTCACTTTAAACAGGACGAGCGTCCCAGCCTGGATGCGTGCCAACATGCTGATGCAGGGAGCCGGAAGCATTGGAACCCTGTACATAGATGTGCTGAGCTGCAAACAAGCCATGCGGCCAGGCTGAAGGCAGAACGGATATACACTGCGGATGGGAGCTACGGCTGAGCTGCCGGGTAAGGCTGCGGTCGGCTCAGCAGCCACCGCTAACACTATGACAAATAGCCAGTAATTCTCTGTCCCCAATCTGGTAAAGTATTTCAGCTTTGGACAGTTTCTTAGAAAAGAACCCACATGGATGTAGGGCCTCACCAGGAGCTGAGCGCTGGGACAGCAAAGCGCCCACTCCGACTTCCGATGCATCCACCTCCAGGGTAAAGCACAAGGAGGGATTGGGATGCGCCAGTATGGGACCTGCCACAAAGGCTGTCTTGAGATTTTCAAAAGCCAGAATAGCAGGTTGTGACCATTCCAAGGTTTTTGGCCCTTTACAAGTCATGTCCGTCAGGGGTTTTACAATGGTAGAGAAATTCTTAATGAATGTTCGGTAATAATTTGTGAAACCCAGAAAACTTTGGATCGCTTTAAGTCCCTTAGGACGTGGCCAATTCACAACAGCGGACAATTTCTGAGGGTCCATGGCGAACCCGGCAGCAGAAATTATATAGCCCAGGAATGTGACTTGAGGTCTGTGGAATTCACATTTTTCAAGTTTACAAAACAACTTGTTCTCGCGTACCTGGATGAGTCTCCAGTGTAGGAGAGTGAATTGTAGATTATGTTAGCATTAGTGTAGTCATAATCTTAATTTTAGTAATGACAGGAGGCAAGTATTTTGCATAATCTTTCTTTACTGAATCTCCATAGCAGCACAGTAACCAATCACAAAACAAACAGAAAGTATAAATAGCCTGGTACATCTAGACTACTTCCTCTTTCGCAGCATAAACAACAAGCTGACATAGGAAAGGAACAAAACGAAAACACCCAATCTTCGACGAACATCAAACTCTTTAAGATGATCTTCTAACCACCAGTATTCCCAGCTGTCTCCGGAAGCAGATGAAACTGACAAACATGGAGGAAAACTTGTGAAAGATCACTGAACGGAACAAAAGCAGTGCACACAAAGAAAACACTATTTAAAACCAAAAGTAACTGCATAGCAAGACATGAAGAAACAGTTTAGAAATATTTTAAAACCTTTAAAACAAACATTTTAGAACATTTTAAAACCTTTAAAAACAAACCCCAGAACCAGACAGTAGTAAGTAAGGGGTAAGCCCTTAAACACGAAGTAAGGAAAAAAAGGGAAGGGAAGGGAGGGAAAATACTCGCCTCCTGTCATTACTAAAATTAAGATTATGACTACACTAACGCTAACATAATCTACAATTTTACCACATGACAGGAGGCTTCGTATTTTGCATTTTTAACACTAGGACACCAAAACTTGAGACGCATGAGCCGTTGGTCGAAAATAAAAAAGGCGAAAAGTGTGCTCTCTAGACCAATCAGCGGAACGTAAAATGTCAGCAATAGATGCCCCAGCACCAGACGCAGCAGCCCCTCTAACTGAATGGGCACCAAAACTAGAATCCACTCCCGCCAAAGATAAAACCCATCAAATCCACCGAGCCAAAGTAGTAGTGGAAACAGGCTTATGAGGTTTAACATAAGAAATAAGGATATGCCCCGGCATTTTGATTTATTTTTTTACTTTATTTTATTTTGATTTACTGATCAGCCGGATATGTTCCGATATTGATGAGATTTGGCAAGCCGGATATGCCCCGGTACTTAGACCTGCTTAGATAGCTATAGCAATCTTAGTGTTGAGCTCTTTTGCTTGGCCGGAGATGCTCCGGTATTAGTATAGCCAACACGTTTAGCCAGACAGTTAGTCCATCATTGGCAAGCCGGATATGCCCTGGTACTTAGATCAGCTTAGATAGCTATAGCAGTCTCAGCGTTGAGCCACTTTGCTAAGCCGGAGAAGCTCCGGTATTAGTATAGTCAGCACCTTTAGTCAGACAGTTAGCCCATTATTGGCAAGCCGGACCAACTCCGGAAATTATTTTCATTATATGGCACATCACTACAATTCGACTTTAAGTTTCTTATATAGGTCGAGTTGAGTGATATCAATGAGCATGTCTCGCATGACATTATTTATCCAGCTTTGATGTCGGCTCTTTAAAGTGGTACAGCACTTCTAACAATTTCTTGAAGGCAAGCCGGAAAAGCCCCGGCAGTACATCATGAGTCCCATTTAGCAGTGCTTGATACATTTTAATTCGCATTGAGTTGTTTTATTGTTCAATAAAAGTTAAGTTTTAAGGCTAATATGTGATACTATACTCCTTGAAGGAATATACCATAGAGAATATTTATATCTGTGACTCAGTGCTAGTACAGCAGGGTTCTTCTTATTCTTTTTCTAAGAAATGAGGAGTTGGCCCGAAGGAGCAGAACGTAAAGAAGCCGTAATTTGAACATAACGAAGTAAGACCTCAACTACACAGAGCTGAGGAAACTCCTGGAAAAAGGGGTAAAAAACCGAAACCGAGTCCGACTTAGTGGAATGAGAAATGGAGAAAGACACCCCCTCAGGAAACACGTAAAATCCGTCCACATCAAAAGCCTGGACATCCGAAACTCGGCAAAAGAAACTAGACAAAGGAGAATGGTAAGTTTAGCCAAAATCTGTCTAAGGGACAGCAGATCATTTGAAGACCAATTTCTTAAGAAACGCAGAACCACCTCCACGTCCCAAAAAACTAAAATACTTAGGGCCCAGAGGTCTAGATAACTTGATTCCATGTAAAAGCCGACAGACTAAAGGATCACGCCCTACGGGAACACCTGAAACTGGAACATGGGCGGCAGAAATAGCCGAACGCATAACATTCGGCGAACGAAACGACTGACCTGAAGAGAAACGAAAAGATAAATAATTGAGGATGGCAGTCACAGGTGCCCTAAAGGGATCGCAAACCCTCTCCAAACACCAGCCAGACCAGGCATTCCAGGTGGACATATAAGACTGTCTTGTACCAGGAGCCCAGGAGTCCCACAAAGGCCTCCTAGCCTCCTGCGATAAACCATCGACTGACCATGCACCCCTGAAATCGCCCAGGCCACCAGATGCAGTCGCTCCTGAAGGACGAGAGGATGGGGATTCCCCAGAGGATCCGAGAGGAGAAGAGGACACAAAGGAAGAAGTAGAGGATCCTGAAACGATAACTCCAGAAGGTCTGGGTACCATGGCTGACTCAGCCACAACGGAGTAACCAGAAGAATGCTCACCTGTTGAACATGAACCTGGTGCAAGACCCTCGCCAGCATAGCAAATGGAGGAAACACATACGCCCCTTGAGCCAGCCACCTCTGAAGAAAAGCATCCACTGCTTTGGAATCCAGATCCGGGAGCCAGCTGAAGTATGTCGGTAGTTGACGATTGGTCCTGGAAGCACACAGATCTAAGTGTAAAGGACCCCTGAGGAGACACAGCCGATGAAACACTGATATGTCCAGCTTCCAATCGCTTGTGTCTCTCCAATGTCGCGAGAACCAATCCGCCGTGAAGTTGGAGACTCCCGTGTCTTGCATAACAGTGGATAACATTATTTTGCCATTATACAAATCATTGGTAAGACCTCTGTCATGGTTTGTTATGACTCTCAGACACAGAGTTAAGATAAAAACACAACTTTATTGAAAAGTTTAAAGGGAACCCTTGCGGGTAGCATTCACATTCGACATTTAAACACAATACACAATAATAGAGCGTAGTGGTAACAGAATGTAGGACAGGCTCTACCGGCCTTGCCAATACCGGGTAAGGCAACCATAGGTTGGTACAGGATGGAATTGGTTCTACCGGCCTTTCCAATATACCGGGCAAGGCAGCCTGGGAGGCTAGTATCACGAGGAGAAAAGGCTCAACCGGTCCTGCCAATATACCGGGCAGGACAACCTTGAGACTGGTACAACGGGTAGTGAGGCTCTACCGGCCCTGCCAATATACCGGGCAAGGCAGCCTTGAGACTGGTACAACGAGTATAGATGCCCTACCGGCCTTGCCAATACCAGGTAAGGCAACCTTGGACTGCACAGGATAGGATAGGTTCTACCGGCCTTACCAATATACCGGGCAAGGCAGCCTTAGACTGCAAGACTGCTTGAACATAGGATGAACATAAGATGACCTCAGCGACTGGCCTAAGATGTAACAACCAGTCGCATATGATGGACAACAGAGGCCTGCTGGGCTGTCAAGCTGTAATAAGCTCCCAGTGCAACAATGGAGTGAACCAGTACCAGCGTATGGGAGTGACAACCTCTACAGGTGCAACAAGCAGTTGGTTTACATGGAGTGAACCAGTACCTGCGTACTGGAGTGACACAATCTCTACCGGTGCTGTTTGGGACTGAACAAGCAGCCGGTTAATATGGAGCGAACCAGTACCCGCGTACTGGAGTGACACAATCTCTACCGGTGCTGTTAGTACTGGACAAGCAGCCGGTTTACATGGAGCGAACCAGTACCTGCGTACTGGAGTAACATAACCTCTACCTGTGCAACAAGCAGCCGGTTGTAGATGGAGTGAACCAGTACACGATTACTGGAGTGCACCTTCAAGAGAGTGAAAATGTCGCTCAAGCGACAGGAGGAGAGAGAGACGCTCTGCAGGCAATCCAGGAACACACAGCCGGTCAGGACAGGAACTGAATCATCATGGCAGGCAACTGGATCAGGAACGGCAGCAGGAACAGCAGCAGGAACAGCAACCCCAACCGGATCAGGAACGGAAGCTGGAACCGAGGAAGCTGTCAGGCAGGAAACTCAGGCGATCACAGGAGAGCAAAGTGGTAACACGGCCCAGGAAGCTCAGGAACACAATGCAGGTGCAGGCGACATAGAGACAACATGAAAGACAACCAAAGGGTGCCCAAGCTCAGTCTAAATAGGCAATACAGGGCAGGCTGTAGGCAGGCAGCCAATGGAAAGCCCCTTCATGTAACTGACAGAGAAAGGCAGCAATCACGGGCACTGTGATAACCTCACCTTGAGTATGCAGTGCAATTTTGGGCACCGGTTCTGAAAAAGGATATACTAGAACTAGAGAGGGTACAGCGGAGAGCAACAAAATTAATTAAGGGAATGGAGGACCTGACATATGAGGAAAGACTAAACAAACTTGGTTTATTTACTCTAGAGAAAAGACGACTAAGAGGAGACCTTATCACATTGTACAAGTATATGAGAGGTCAATACAAGGATCTCTGCGGTGAGCTATTTATTCCAAGGCCTGATCAGGTGACCAGGGGACACCCCTTGAGATTAGAGGAAAGGAGGTTTAAACTTCAGCAGAGGAAGGGTTTTTTTACGGTAAAGTCTGTCAAATTCATTGCCCAGGGCAGATACAATGGATACATTTAAGAGAAGATTAGGTACATTTCTTTGAAAAGGGAACATACAGAGGCTGATCAGGAAGGTCTGATAAAGACTAATTTAATTGGTAGCAGGAAAGCTATAAAATTCTTAAGTTACTGAGGTATGAGGCGAATGTTGAACTTGATGGACTTGTGTCTTTTTTCAACCTAATTTACTATGTTACTAAGATACTCTGCCCGAAGGGAAATGTTGTGGCTGAAGCAAAACTTGTAAAGGTCCTTCGTTGCTTCTGTTAAGGCCCGAGACCTGGCGCCTCCCAACTTGTTTATATAGTGCACTGCGGAAAAATTGTTCATGCGAAGAAGAATGCAACAGCCTGCGGTGTCTTTGGCGAAACTGCGAACCGCAAAGGACCCTGCTATCAATTCCAGGCAATTGATATGAAGACCTTCTTCCGCCACAGACCAAGGACCCCCTGTGGCCAGATCTGCGAAATGGGCGCCCCACCCCCAAACACTTGCGTCCGATTCCACCACAAAGTCTGGGGATGATCCAAAAACCGCTCGGCCGTTCCAGGCCTGCATGTGAAGGAGCCACCAACGAAGTTCCGCCTGAACCTCTGGAGACAGGTCCACAAAATTATCGTAGGACCTGCCCAAACGAAGATGATGAGCCTTCAAGCGCTGCATTGCCCGATAATGAAGCGGGCCCGGGAAAATTGCCTGAATAGAAGAAGAAAGGAGACCCACCACGCGAGCTAGCAATCGCAATGGTACTTGAGGCATGCGGAGGACGTGGCGAATTTCCTTGCGAATTGCTGCCACCTTTGACACAGGAAGTCGAAGAAGGCAACGAACAGAATCTATTTAGAATCCCAGAAACTGGACCACCTGAGAAGGTTCCAACACTGACTTCTCCACGTTGATGACAAACCCCAAGGACTCCAGGAAGTGCACCACGAAGAGCATCTGAGATCGAAGTCTGGAAGCATCGTTGCAAAAAATCAAGAGATCGTCGAGGTAAATCAGGCAACGAATGCCCAGAGCCCGCAAACGAGCCACCACTGGTTTCAGCAGTTTCGTGAAGCACCACGGAGCCGAGCTGAGACAGAATGGAAGGCAGGTAAACTGGCATGGACGACCTCGCCAGCGGAACCGAAGAAAATGACGACAACACGGATTGATCGGAACAGACAGATACGCATCCTGAAAATCGAGACAAGCAAACCAGTGTCCCTGGATCAAAAGATCGCGCAAAAGATGGATGCCTACCTTCTTGAAGTGGCGATAAACTACGAAGGCGTTGAGCATCCTCAGGTTGATGACCCGTCGAAAATCCCCCGTCTTTTTGCGAACTACAAAAATATTGCTGAAGAATCCTGTCTCGTCTGGAGCGTACTAAACGGCGCCTTTGGTAAAAAGAGAGACAATCTTGTTGTCTATCAATTCCTGGTCCCGCGTCGAGAAGATCAAAGTGGGAGGCGGGTTCGTTTGCACCGGAGGAGACTGGAACTCGATCACATAACCTTGAACACACTGGAGGACCCATGCGTCCGAAGAAATCTCTCGCCAGGCCTGCAAATGATAAGAGATTTTTTCAGCAGTAAAAAGCATTGGAGAATTTGGAACAGGAGAAATCGGTAAGCCTACCTGCTGGAAACTTGGCCCGTCATCTGCCTCTGTTAGCCCGTGCTCTGTCAGCACCTCTGGAAAAAGTTGTGGCCCAATAGGGATTTGAAGGGAAGAATCCTGGTGTAGAAGGAGTGAAGCCGGGGCCTGAGGTCCAGAACCTGCTGGTGGCACGGCACCGCTGCCGACCAGCTCTTCCAAAAACACCTCTTGAAGATGTAGGGCGGAACACCTGGCGCATAGAAGACTGAGACTTGTTGAGGGTAGTGAAGAGATTCACATGGCGCTTCAGCTCGGCAATAAACTGTTCGCCAAACAGTAAACCGTTGGCTGAAGGACCTAATTCTTTCTATCCCAACTCCGCCAATTTTGGGTCAATCCTCAGCAAGGCCTCTTTCCTCCTCTCCGCTGAAATAGCTGCATTAGCATTTCCTAGAAGGCAGATAGACCGTTGAGCCCATTCTTTGATTGCATTGGCATCCAAAGAATCTCCCTGTTCCAGAGCCTGATCAGCAAAGAACAATATCTTAGAGAGAGGACCCAGAATGTCCAGCAGTTTGTCCTGAGAGGACTTGAGACCCTTCTCTATACCCTTCCTTGGGTCCCGGCCCGAACGAACCATAAAAGTGAGGAAGGTAGGATCAAATTCTGGAGTGGCAGCAACCTTGTCTGGAAGAACTGGCCTAGGACACTCAGCGCGCAGACGACCCCTTACTTCCCGGTCCATAGACTGACATAACCAGAAGTGGACTAATCGAGCCAGATAGTCAGACAAACACCACTCTGAAGATCTTGGATGACGAATGGAACGAGGATCAAATAGCGTCACCCCTCATGCGTCCAGGAAATGTTCGCCTTCAGGAAAAGAACCATCCTGCGAGTCAGCTGGAAGTGCAGCCACTGTAGACTCCTTCACGACACAAGAAGAAGAACCAGGTGCATTATCCCAGAGTTCGTCCTCGGATCCCGAAGCGGCATACCATTCATCCACGACAGCCAGAGGCTTAGGAGAGTAGGCGTCATCCTTGGAAGAACGAGGAGACCGGAGGACGGGAGCCGAAGAATCCTCACACCTGGGACGTTTCAATGGTGTCTTTCCCTTTCCATCGTGAGAGGAAGAGCCCTGCGACAGGTGTTTCCCTGCCAGTCCATCTGAAGACTCGTTGGAAAAAGAGGGGCTTGCATCTCTTGAAGGGAAAGCAGAAGTGGAGTCCTGAGACAGAACCCTGGACAGCACCTTCTCCACAGAAGCAGCGACAGCCGCATCAATAAGGGCCTGGAAGTCAGGAGTAGAATCGCTCATAGTCGGGCAGACAGTTGGTGAAACAGTAGAGAAACCTGTAAATTGGTGACAAAATACAAATGTCAGGACAGGGAAAAAATCCCCTAATTGTCGTAATGGAGGTGAGTCCCTGGAAGGTACAAGCTGGGGCTCACCCAGAATAAAGGAGATGACACTCCCTGATAATTGTGGAATGACAGTACATTCACATAAAGAAAGGGGGGCTCACCCCCGTTTTTTGTTTGGCATGGAGCCAAACAAGTACCCATAGGTATAAATAAAATAAAACATGAGAGAATAGAGAAAGGGGGCTCACGTCTAATAACAGTGGGGCTCACCCACAAAAACGGAAAAAAGAGTAATATGTATTTTATCAAATAATCAGGGGCTCACTTGAACAGACAGTGGGATCACCCACCTAGTAAGAACACACGTGTGAAACTACAGGGGGCTCACCCCAGATGTACCGCGGGGCTCACCCAGGTTTAACTGTACATACATCTATTGGAAATTTGTTTCATTTAGTATATTTAATCCTTTGAAATAGAAACGTGCAATAATAGCTTAGCTATTAAATAATAGCAACGTTTACGAAAGTAACACTTAAGAGCAATATAAAAGGCCAGAGAAAACAGGCCGCATACCCAGAAGAGGGAATGCCGCTCCGAAGCCAGAAACACCCAGCCGCAAAGCGGAGCCCACAACAAAGATGGCCACCGAGAGTATCGCGAGACGAGATTCAAGATGGTCACCGCAAGCGTAATCACGGTCTGCGGACCGGAACAGACAAAAACTTGGAAATAAGCCAAGGGAAAAAATGGAGAGAGAGAGGAGAAGCGTTGGCTGCCGCGAACCCCCACCCTGAGCAGCGCACCACAACGAAACACACTACAATCCCCAAAGGGGAAAGTAGAGAGCTAAAAACACGCAACTCCAGAACGTGACAGATACTTTATTAATTAGAATATGGTGTTAGAAAAAGGGTGGAAAAACGGGCTGACAGGGAGTAGGGGAACCAGGCAGCCAAAACCACTCAAACCACAATATTTTAACAAGCAAAGTTTGGATTAAAATTTACAATACAACTACACCATCAGAATGTTAAGTTATAATGTAAAAGGGCACATAAATAAATATAGAACACAGTAATGTATAGAACAATGAAAAGACAAAACACTCTGACCTGTGCAGCTTGTTGGAGCAGCAAGAAAGAGGAAGTAGTCTAGATGTACCAAGCTATTTATACTTTCTCTTTCTGTTTTGTGATTGGTTACTGTGCTGCTATGGAGATTCAGTAAAGAAAGATTATGCAAAATACGAAGCCTCCTGTCATGTGGTAAAATTAAGATGTCATCCAAATATACAACCACACAACTTTGAAGGAGTTCTCATAACACATCATTTATGAACTTCTGGAAGACAGCTGGGGTGTTACACAATCCGAAGGGCATGACCAAGTACTCATAGTGCCCACCCTGAATATTGAACACTGTCTTCCATTCATGCCCTCCTTTAATTCGTACCAAGTTGTATGCGGCTCTCAGATCAAGTTTAGTAAATATCTTTGACCCTTTGACCCGGTCAAAGAGTTCAGTGATCAGGGGAATAGGATATGCATTCTTTACCAATATCTTGTTTAGACCACGAAAGTCAATGCATGGATGTAATTCTCCGTCCTTCTTTTTGAAAAAAAAAATCCAGCACCAGCAGAAGATGTGGATTTACGAATTATACCTCTGGCCAGCATATCAGACACATATTCCTCCATGGCCTTATTCTCCCCCACAGACAAGGGGTAAGTATGGCTCCTTGAAGGTGTAGTACCAGGCAACAATTCCAACGCGCAATCATATGGTCTGTGAGGAGGAAGGACCTCAGCCTGACTTTCGCTGAAAACGTCTATGAATGACATATACTCCTTCGGAAGGAGTGAAGTCGAGGCTTGAGTGACTCTCACAGGACATGATAAACAAGACTTTTCCATTGTGAGGACCAGGTATCACGGTTCCCGTGATTACCTGTCACTCTCTGCGGTGGTGTGTTCCTATTGGCAGTACTTGTTATGCCCGCCCAGTATGGCCTTCTTATACCGGGCCTCTGGCACCTGTCAGGTGCCCTTTTGTGGTGTTTCAGTACCAGTGCTTCCGTTGCTCTGTTCCTGCGTTCCTGTGTACTGATTCAGCTTGTCTGACTATTCTTCTGGTTCCTGCTCCGTGTATGACCCGGCCTGGCTGACGTTCCTGCTCCGTAAGTGATCCGGCTTGTCTAACATTCCTGCTCCGTGTATGACCCGGCCTGGCTGACGCTCCTGCTCCGTGATTGATCCGGCTTGTCTGACATTCCTGCTCCGTGTATGACCCGGCCTGCTGACTTTCCTGCTTGGTATCCTGCTTCCTGAGTTCCGGTTCCAGTGTGGCTTCGTCTATGTCGCTTGGCAACATTGTGAACTGTCAGACTTGTGCATCCTAAGCTGACCTTCCACTTGCTGAGCTTGTTGCCTCCGTTACCGAGCCTGTCCGTTTACACTTGCTGTGCTTGTATTCTCAGATATTGAGCTTCCATTAACACTAGATGAGCTTGTTGCCTCCGTTACTGAGCCTGTCCGCTGACACTTGCTGTACTTGTTGCCTCCATTTCTGGGCCATCCGTTACACTTGCTGAGCTTGTTGCCTCCGTTGCTGAGCCTGTCCGTTAACCCTTGCAGAGCTTGTTGCCTCATTTACCGAGCCATCCGCTACATTTGCAGAGCAGCGGGTTTCCGTTAACATCTACCGTAGCTCTTGCTACAAAAGCTTATTGGCGCACCGTGGGGTGCTACTGGCTCTGGTCACACTCGGCTCTAGCAGTATTGGGATATCTGTTGACGCACCACGGGGTGCTACTGACTCTGGTCCCTTTCAGCTCTGGCAGTGTGGTTATCCGGTAGCGCACCGAGGGGTGCTACTGGCTCAGATTCCATTTAGTTCACGCAGTGTCATTCACCCTTTCAGTACCGCAGAGTACCGTGGCTCCGGTCCCATTCAGCTCACACAGTGTGCCTATTCCGTTACTCACAGCAGAGTGCCCTTGGCTCTGGTATTATCCAGCTCAAGCACCAGTGTTGGTCTTGCTTAATCACCAGTCCTTGAGGACTACTGGGCGTTGTCTTACACACCACAACAGAGACTGATCATTTACATTGGACTTAACCCTAGCCTTACTCAGTCCTATTGCTTGTATACATTTCTCTCTATTATACCGTGTCTGTCATATTACCATATTGCCTTCAGTTACGTGTAATTACCTATTTCTGCCCTTCTCAATAAAACTGTGTTTTATTTTTTACCTCTGGTCTGAGAGTCAGAATAACTGTTACAGTACGAAAGGGCCATGACCTCAGACAGTAAAGGTGAAGGTAATACTCAAAATCTCCATTGGAGGATGGATATGCATGAGCAACGTTTGGACCAGTTGGCACTGGCTATGCAGACATTACTTGAATGAACAGTACACCTTGACAAGCCAAACCTGAATCCGGCAGTCCCCCCAGTTCTGACACCGGATAATCCTCCTGGGTTGTCTGCTGCTCCCCCTAGAGGTCTAACGGCGGCGCCGTTACCATTAAGATACGATGGCGAACCTACCCAATGCAGGGGGTTTATCAATCAGTTGGAAATATTTCTGGAACTCACACCTCATACTTTTCCCAACAACCGTAGCAAGGTTGGGTTCACGATTTCACTGTTAATAGGCAAAGCTCTGGAATGGGCTAATCCTTTGTGGGAGAGAGCTAAACCCTGCACTCAGAACTTCAGCGAGTTAATAAGGAAGTTCCGTAGAGTGTTTTAGGTACCTGGTAGAGCCACCTCTGCTGCCAAAAAACTGATGGAGATACAAATGGGCAATCGTAGTGTGGGCAATTATGCCATAGAATTTTGGACATTGGCAGCAGAGGTAGGATGGAATAACGAAGCGCTAGTGGCAGCCTTTGCTCAGGGGTCGTCTGACACTATCAAAGACAAAATAGCTGCCAGAGATGTACCCAGCGATCTAGATGAATATATCGATTATGTCATGCTTATTGACTCTCGTATCCATGAAAGGCGCCTGGCTAAAAGGGCAAGAGCCAGAGGTTACGGGCATGGCAGTCCTTTAAACCCACCCTCGCCTCCCAATTCTCCTGACCAAACACCTGAACCAAGTGAACCTATGCAGCTCGGATTCACTAGACTTACTAAGGAGGAACGGGCACACCGGAATAGGCAAGGGTTATGCTTATATTGTGGCAAGGCTGGGCACCTTTTACGCACTTGTACGCCCGGTACGGCCAGGAAACGGACGCACCTAGGGTACCTTGGGGGACAGGCTCTAGGTGGCGTACGACAGTCCCCAGACTCGGGTACACTGAGACCCATCATCCAGGTGGGCTTTTCTTGGGCTGATCAGGCTGTGGAGGTGTCTGCTCTGGTTGACTCTGGTGCAGCGGGATACTTTATGGATCAGTCTTTTGCCGAACTGCACAAAATTCCCTTGGTCAAGAGGGAGACTCCACTAGCCATTAAAGCCATTGATGGGAGACCCTTGGAGCCGGCATTTATCACGTTTGAAACAACTCCTTTCAATATGTCCATTGGGGCTCTCCACAGGGAGGAAGTATGCTTTCAAATTCATTCACCCCATCATGCAGTCATTCTGGGGTTTCCATGGTTACTATTGCATAATCCCCAGTTTGACTAGCAGAGATGTGAGGTTAAATCTTGGTCTGAGTATTGTACTAAACATTGTCTGTTGCAACCGGTCAAGATTTTGTGTACCTCTCCCTCAGTGCCAGCTGAATACAGGGAGTTCAGTGACGTGTTCAGTAAGGGAGAGGCTAGAGCATTGCCGCAGCATAGACCGTATGATTGCGCTACTGATTTGCATCCGGGCGTGGTGCCTCCAAGGGGTCGGACGTACACCTTGTCTTGCGAGGAGAACAGGGCCATGGAGGAGTACATTGAGGATGCCCTCAGTAGGGGAATAATACGCAAGTCTACCTCACCGGCTGGTGCCGGTTTCTTTTTTGTAAAAAAGAAAAGTGGCGAGCTGAGACCATGTATTGATTACCGGGGGTTGAATAAACTCATATCTAAGAATGCCTACCCTATCCCACTCATTACAGAGCTATTTGACAGGCTGAAGGGCTCCTCTATCTTTACTAAGCTTGATCTCCGGGCCGCATATAACCTGATAAGAATCAAGGCCGGAGATGAGTGGAAAACGGCATTTAATACTAGGTCTGGGCATTACGAATATTTAGTTATGGATATTCCAGGAGTTTATCAATGACATCCTTCGTGATATGCTTCAAACTTGTGTGGTTGTATACCTCGATGACATATTAATTCACTCTACCAATTTAACCCAACACATTAAGGATGTGTCTGAAGTTTTACTCCGTTTACGTAAGAACAAACTGTTTTGTAAACTTGACAAATGTGAGTTTCACAGATCCCAAGTACCCTTTCTGGGGTTTGTAATTTCCAAAGACGGCATTGCGATGGACCAGGAGAAACTGGCAGCAGTCCAACAATGGCCACCTCCTAAAGGGTTAAAAGCTATCCAACGCTTTTTGGGCTTTGACAATTATTATAGGAAATTTATCAAGAATTTCTCTACAATTGCGAAACCCCTGTCTGACCTTACGCATAAAGGCTCTAATCCCTCTCAATGGTCAGTGGCAGCTGTTAAATCTTTTTGAGACTTTAAAGTCTGCTTTTGCATCCGCTCCTGTACTGTCCCACTCTAACCCCGCCCTGCCATTTACATTGGAGGTTGATGCTTCCTAGTTGGGGTAGGGGCGATGTTGGGGTAGAACCTTGTGGGTTCTTTTCTAAGAAGCTCACGAATGCCCAAAGTCACTATGAGATTGGCGACAGAGAACTCTTGGCCATTATCCTTGCATTAAAAGAATGGAGCCATCTATTGGAGGGCACTAGAACCCCGGTGTTAATCCTTACTGATCACAAAAATTTGATTTATCTCTCAGAGGCCAAAAGGCTGTCCTCTTGCCAGGCTAGGTGGGCACTGTTCTTGTCTCGATTTAATTTCATAATGTCCTACCTGCTAGGCTCTAAGAACGTTAGAGCGGATGCTCTATCCAGACAATTCAGTCCTGACACTGAGAGGGATGAAGACCCTGTACCTATTATTCAGCCAGATCGCATCCTGGCTACTGTGCGTACCAGTATCACTTCGCCACTGGGGAGGAGATTTTGGCATCCCAGGCTAGGGCACCTCCTGCGACCCCAGTGGGCAAGTGTTTTGTGGATGAGCCATTCCGTACCCGGCTTCTAGAAACGTACCACTCATCTAAAGCAGCTGGGCACATAGGGAGGGATCAATTAATATGGTCACTGTCTCAAGTCTTTTAGTGGCCCTCCCTTAGGGCCGATTGTTCCACCTTCACGGCAGCCTGTGCCACCTGTGCCCATGCCAAAACCCCCAGACACCTCCTAGTGGGCTTATTACAACCAGTGCCAAATGGGAACGCCCATGGTCCAATATATCTATTGACTGCCTGGGAAAATTGCCGGTGTCCAGAGGGTATTCTTTTATCCTAATGGTGGTCGACAGGTTTTCTAAGATGGCTCATTTCATGCCCCTCTCTGCTCTTCCAACGGCTCAGGAATTGGGGGTGGTTTTCGCCAGACAGGTATTTCGCTTGCACGGGGTTCCCAGAGTGGTGCTATCGGACTGAGGGAGCCAGTTTGTGTCTAGATTCTGGAGGGCATTCTGTGACCAGATGGGCATTCAGTTGTTCTTTTCTTCTGCCTACCATCCCCAGACCAATGGGGCCGCGGACTGTGCCAATCAGGGACTGGAACAGTTCCTGTGCTGTTTTGTGAATGATCATCATGACAATTGGGCTGACCTGTTGCCGTGGGCAGAGTTTGCCAGGAACTGTGCAGTTAATTAATCGTCCGGGAGCTCTCCGTTCCTCATTAACTATGGATTTCAGCCATGCCTGCTCCCGGACTTATTTCAGTTGCAACAGATTCCAGCTCTGGACGAGCATTTGGAGCAGCTCCGCTCCACTTGGGCACAGGTTCAGAGGACCCTCAGCCAGTCGTTTCAGCGACATCAGCGGCATGCCAACCGTAGACAGCACCCAGCGGTCTTGTTCCAGGTTGGGGATAGGGTATGGCTCTCATCCAGGAATCTCAACTTACAAGTACCATCTAATAAGTTGGCTCCCCGGTTCATCGGTCCATTTAGGATCATCCGCAAGGTTAACCCTGTCTTGTATGCATTAGAGCTCCCAGCCTCTATGCGCATTCATAATGTGTTCCATGTGTCTCTGTTAAAGCCCTTGGTTTGCAACCGTTATACTACCACCCCGGTGGTTCCTGGGCCGGTGGATGTTCAAAGCCATGAGGAATACGAAGTTCAGAGCATTATTGATTCCAGGAGATTTAGAGGGAAGTTGCAATATTTGGTCCATTGGAAGGGTTATGGTCCGGAGGAACGCTCTTGGGTCAACCACGGGGACCTCCATGCCCCGAGATTATTGCGCAATTTCCACGCTAAATATCCCCAGAAACCTAGACCCTCGACCAGGGGAGGGGGTCTTTGAGAGGGGGGTACTATCATGGTTCCCGTGATTACCTGTCACTCTCTGCGGTGGTGTGTTCCTATTGGCAGTACTTGTTATGCCCGCCCAGTATGGCCTTCTTATACCGGGCCTCTGGCACCTGTCAGGTGCCCTTTCGTTGTGTTCCAGTACCAGTGCTTCCATTGCTGTGTTCCTGCGTTCATGTGTACCGATTCGGCTTGTGTGACTATTCTTCTGGTTCCTGCTCCGTGTATGACCCGGCCTGGCTGACATTCCGTGAGTGATCCTGCTTGTCTGACGTTCCTGCTCCTTGTATGACCCGGCCTGCTGACTTTCTTGCTTGGTATCCTGCTTCCTGAGTTCAGGTTCCAGTGTGGCTTTGTCTATGTCGCTTGGCGACATTTTGAACTGTCAGACTTGTGCATCCTAAGCTGACCTTCCACTTGCTGAGCTTGTTGCCTCCGTTACCGAGCCTGTCCGTTTACACTTGCTGTGCTTGTAGTCTCAGATATTGGGCTTCTGTTAACACTAGCTGAGCTTGTTGCCTCCGTTACCAAGCCTGTCCGCTGACACTTGCTGTACTTGTTGCCTCCGTTTCTGGGCCATCCGTTACCCTTGCTGAGCTTGTTGCCTCCGTTGCTGAGCCTGTCCGTTAACCCTTGCAGAGCATGTTGCCTCAGTTATCGAGCCATCCGCTACATTTGCAGAGCAGCGGGTTTCCGTTAACATCTACTGTAGCTCTTGCAACGTACGCATATTGGCGCACCGTGGGGTGCTACTGGCTCTGGTCTCACTCGGCTCTAGCAGTATTGGGATATCTGTTGACGCACCACGGGGTGCTACTGGCTCTGGTCCCTTTCAGCTCTGGCAGTGTGGTTATCCGGTAGCGCACCGAGGGGTGCTACTGGCTCAGTTTCCATTTTGTTCACGCAGTGTCATTCACCCTTTCAGTACCGAAGAGTACCGTGGCTCCAGTCCCATTCAGCTCACACAGTGTGCCTATTCCGTTACGCACGGCAGAGTGCCCTTGGCTCTGGTATTATCCAGCTCTAGCACCAGTGTTGGTCTTGCTTAATCACCAGTCCTTGAGGACTACTGGGTGTTGTCTTACACACCACAACAGAGACTGATCATTTGCATTGGATTTAACCCTAGCCTTACTCAGTCCTATTGCTTGTATACATTGCTCTCTATTATACTGTGTCTGTCATATTACTATATTGCCTTCAGTTATGTGTAATTACCTATTTCTGCCCTTAGGGGGCCGTGTTCCTAAATTATTCTCAATAAAACTGTGTTTTATTTTTTACCTCTGGTCTGAGAGTCAAAATAACTGTTACACCAGGCCACCACATCAAAAGTGTGCCAATCTATCCTGGGGTTGTGTTTTTGTACCCAAGGAAACCCCAGAACTACGGCATGGTGTGGAGAATTAATCACCTGGGATTCCGTATGCAGGGCTCCCACCCTCAGGGTTAACAGAGCGGTCTCATGAGTGATATGTGAAGGCTATGATGGTCTGCCATCAATGGCTTCTACGGCCAATGGGGAAGCGAGAGGCAACAATGGAATATTCTTATTGGCTGCAAATTCCCCATCTATAAAGCAGCCGGCAGCCTCTGTGTCCAGCAACGCTGGAACCGAGGCGGATTTGTTTGCCCAATAAATACAGGCAAAGGCTTATCCGACAAATTTTCTGGAGACAATGAAATGCCCCCTATCATCTGTCTCCAACCGTCCTTTGCGTTCATTCGTCGCTTAGGGCGTATTGGACATGACTGCAACAAATGACCGGCCCTCCCACAGTAAAGCCACAGGCCCTCCCTTCTCTGAAAGGCTCTTTCCTCCCTGGAAAGCCGGGTGACACCCACCATCCTATGTTCACCACTCTAAGAAACTAGATCAGGAGGCATGGGAGGAGAGGGAGGATAGAGAGGGTCAGGAACATGGGAAGGCGTCTCCCCTTGAGGCCTCTGTAGGCTCTCATTTACCGAGGGTCTCCCCCGGACTATGGCATCCACCTGCATAGGTTCGGCATCGTCCAAAACAAGCCCCGGAGGCATGGGAGGTGAGGGAGGATATGGTGGGCCAGAATAATGAGCAGGTACTTTACTTGAGGACCTCCACAGGTATTCCATAAAAGAGGGTCGTTCTCTGATTCAGGTATCCAATAGAATACAAAAGTCAATTAGCCTGTCTAAATCGTTAGGTAGATCGCGAGCCACAATCTCATCTTTCATAGTGTCACTGAGCCCTTGGAAAAAAACAGCCATCAGGGCCTCGTTATTCCAGTCTACTTCGGCTGCCTGGATACGAAACTCTATTGCATAGTCGCCCAGAGTGTGATTACCCTGCCGCAGGGTCATAAGGTGCTTGGATGCCAAGACCACATAGCCTGGCCTATCAAAGACTCGTTTAAATGATTTCACAAATTCAGAGAAATTGTAAATAATGGGGTTTATTCGTCTCCCATAGCGGATTGGCCCATGCCAGCTCCCTGCCCATGAGGAAACCAACTTTACTGCGCTCAGCAGGAAAGGCATCCAGTACTAATTTGAAATATATGCCCAGCTGGTTAAGGAAGCCACGGCAACTATCAGGATCCCCACCATAACACTGTGGGAGCTGAGAGCGGAACCCGTCAACCTCTTGACCATGCCTGCGTCAGGAGAGGTTGGAACCACTGGTGTCCAGGAGGTCTCTGGGGGGGGCCACCAATTGGGTACAAATCTGTTCGAGACTAGCAGTGCGCTGCGAAACCATCTGCATGGCCAAAGACAACTGATCAAGTCGTTGACTCAGTGTCGCCATCCTTTCCAGGATGCTTTGAAAGTCTGCATTACTATCACCGTCTGAACTCATGGACCTTGTGTACTGTCACGGTTTACCAATAACGTTCAGGACTCAGTACGGTATAGTTAAATGCAAAATGTATTAATAATAGAAAAGTAGAGCACACTATATACAAGTAGCAAGCAGAAGGTTACAAGCCAGCGAGCACTGCTATCAGGAATAGTAGTCTGCCAAGCTTGACCACTATGCTGGAGACTAGATCTCAACCACTGGTAGTCTCTGCAGGAACAGGAGCAGGAACAGGAACACTGGATCTTGATCCGACGAAACGAGAGTACTGACTCACGCCTGCAGTCAGTATGAGGAAATGGAAAACTGACTCACGCCTGCAGTCAGTATAAGGGAATGGATAACTGACTCACGCCTGCAGTCAGTATAAGGAAATGGATAACTGACTCAGGCCTGCAGTCAGTATGAGGAAATGGATAACTGACTCAAGCCTGCAGTCAGTATAAGGAAATGGATAACTGACTCAAGCCTGCAGTCAGTATAAGGAAATGGATAACTGACTCACGCCTGCAGTCAGTATGAGGAAATGGATAACTGACTCATGCCTGCAGTCAGTATAAAGAAAGGGATACCTGACTCACGCTTGCAGTTAGTATCGGAGCTAGTCTACCAGAGCCCCAGGTCCGCACTAGACTGGGTGTCTACTAGGTACAAGGAACAAACGTAAGACTAGTCAGACAGAGCCACAAGTCAACACCAGAGGGGGTAGTCAGCCAAGCCAGGTCATACACAGTTCAGGTAGTCAGCCAGAGCCACAGGTCTGCACCAAGTTGGGTGTCCACTATAGGGATAGACAAAAGAATAGTCAGACAGAGCTACAGGTCAGCACCAGGTTAGATGGAAGACTAACCAGGTCATACACAGATCCCAAGGTAATAGAACTTCTATGAACAACAATGCAAGGGCAACTGAGTCAGGACTCAGACTACCCTTTAGACCCCTCTTCAGGAAGTAGGTAGGAAGAGCAGCTCAGAGGAAGGAAGTAGGTAAGAGGCGACTACAGGAAGTAAGGCACATAAAACGAGGCCTGCTGCATGCTTGAAGTCTCACGCCTGCAGATGACGCTGAAAACAAGGTAAGCTGTAAGACCCAGAGAGTCCACGCCCTGGTCCAACAGATCACTGAGAAGCAAGATACCATTGACAAGCTCACTATACGCGTCAACAACATCTACAACACTGGGCTTTTAAGCCACAAGGGACCCCGGGAGATTAACTATGCTATATCATTTTCAGACTGCACTACTATACTATCAAGGAAGACCTTGTTAACACATGCCACAACTTGGACTCTGTGTTGTATGCTGGGGTGGAAACTCCTGTCTACCAGGATATATCACTTCACACCCCCTTCTTAATATTGCAGCTGAAGCCCCTGACCAACCATTTATAGAAATTAACAGTCAAATACAAAAGGGGATTTCCCTTTAATCTCCACACAATGGCAGGGTCCTGAAGAGATACTGAAGTTTTCCACTGCCCTGTTGATCGCCCACACTACACCTGTGGCTGAATCCACCCAGCCTCCGGCCCCCCAGCTGGAGAAAAACCAACTGCTTTGCTGGCACTTGGTGGCCGAAACGCCACATAAGAAGCAATGGGCCCCCTGGGTGACAGAGCTGGTATGCCAGTTATATTTAAGTGCTGCCTTGTTAACTTAGATGTTTAAAGCGGAACTACCACCCCACAAAATCTTTATCTTAACTAAGTCCCCATCTAGCGACTAGCTGCTTAGTAGCGCTAGTCGCCAGAATTATTACCTTATTTAATAGATTTATGCTCTCTTCTATGGTTGACAGTAGAATGGAGAGCTGACATCTTGCCATTGTGACGTCCGCGCACTGCAATGTCAGTCTCAACCGGGTCTAGGAGGCATTGCTAGGAGCCGTTCGGGTCTGGAATGGACTGACAGAGCAGGTGTGCGGACGTCACAATGGCAAGATGTTTGCGGTCCGTGCTACTGTCAGCCATAGAACAGAGCATAAATCTATTAAATAAGGTAATAATTCTGGCAACTAGCGCTACTAAGCAGCTAGTCGCCAGATGGGGACTTAGTTAAGCTAAAGATTTTGTGGGATGGTAGTTCCGCTTTAATGTCTTTTGTTTTTACCTCTGAAATATTGCTTGTGACCCAATACTGTATTGGGCTGTCCCTCACTTCCACCTCTCAGGTCTCCCCTCCCTCGTATACCCTCTCTTTCCTTTTTCCCCTCAATAGCACTTTTCCCTGTTTCCCCCCGTCTTTCCCCTCCCTTAGCCTCCCTCTCCACCCTTCCACACTTCTTTCAGATGCATGCCATGATTGGCCCCTCATGCCCCTCTTTGTAACGCCGGGTACTAAGAGATAGGCAAGGCTAGAAAGAGATACCCCAAACACTAGAAGAAGATCAGTCTCCTCCAACAAGAAATTAGGGAGCAAGATGCTGGAGTGTGACGCTAGGGGGCGTAGCTCGGGTACGGAGGTTGCCTACCAGGGGTCGTGCTGCGGCTGTGCCGTATAAAGGTGCTGGCCGCGAAGCCAGATTGGTCCCCTTCGGTTGAGCCAAAGGAGGCCCACGATAACCCCATGTAGCCAAACAACTACCACCCTAATCACCAGGGAGGAAATAACTCCAAAGAAAAAGGGTACTCACTCAGGCCTGACGGGTACCCAAGGTCAGCAGGAAAAACACCAAGACTCGGGAAGCAGGGAGATGTCTAAAGTGGGACCAGCCACACACTGGAGAAGTTTCAGCAGACAGGAGACGGTGAGAGTACTCAGGAAACAAGCCAGGTCATACACGTTCTGCTGAAATGGTACAAATTCAGGAGGCAGGAGAGTAGTCCAGAATCAAGCCAGGTCATACACAAAATACTTGGATAATATATATTCAGGAGGAAGGAGAGTAGTCAGGAATCAAGCCAGGTCATACACGAATACTTGAATAATAATATATAATTCAGGAGGCAGGAGAGTAGTCAGGAATCAAGCCAGGTCATACACGAAATACTTGAATGATAAGAACTATATACTAACTAGATGCTATACTAACATGTCTGAAACCCTTGAATGCACCCAATAAGAAGCCGAAGACCAGAAGTGACGCGAGCACCTAGCAATGGGGAACACAAGCCGCTGCTAGGCAGCACGTCGCATCCGGTGAGGAAAGAAGCTGCCGTGAAAGCAAAGAAGGCGATGAACGACGGAGAAAACCAAGAACCCACAAGGAGGCAGTACGTGATAGTACCCCCCACCCAAAGGCCGCCTCTGGAGGCCATCATGAAGGACGATCAGGGAAACGCTGTCTAAATCGACACAACAATGCGGGGGCATGCACGTCCTGCGACAGAACCCACGACCGTTCCTCAGGACCGTAGCCCTTCCAATTTACCAGGAATTGGAGCCGGCCCCGAGATCTGCAGGAGTCCAGAATCTCATAGATGACGTACTTCTCATGATCCCGAAAAGAAACAGGAGGGGGCACCGACACCTGCGGATGAAGAAAACGAGAAGGTACCCACGGTTTCAACTGGGACAAATGAAACACAGGATGAACCCGCAAGGTGCGAGGAAGATCCAACAGATAAACTACAGGGGAGATACGGCAAGAAACCCGAAATGGCCCCAGAAAACGAGGGCCCAACTTAGGCGAGGGCTGACGAAGATAAATGTTCTGAGCGGAGAGCCACACCCGGACCCCCAGAGCAAAAAGAGGGGCCAAAGAGCGCTTCCGATCGGCAGAAGATTTCTGACGGATCTGGCTGGAAAGGAGATTAGACCGAAACAACTGCCAATGAGCGGCTAAAGATTGTACCCGGGTCTCAGCAGAGGGAACCAAAGCAGTACCCGAAGAAAGCAGAAGGGTAAGTGGATTATAACCCAAAGCTGCAAAGAAAGGCGAACAACCTAAGGAGGAGTGCAAAATGGAATTATAAGAGAACTCGGCAAAGGTAGAAGAGAAACCAAGTCGTCCTGTCGGTTGTTGCAAAGAGAGCGGAGATACACCTCCAGGGTTTGGTTCATCCGTTCCGTCTGGCCATTAATCTGGGGGTGATAGCCAGAGGAGTATTGCAGCTTGATGCCCAACTGGGCACAGACCGACCTCCAAAAATGAGAAACAAACTGCGAACCCCTGTCTGAAACAATATGCAAAGGAATGCCATGCAAACGAACCACATGAGCGATGAAGAGATCCTTCAGGTCCAACGAGGAAGGGATCTTAGGAAGGGGAACTCCTCCAGGGTTAATTTTCTAGCAAGTAGCTCTCTGTTACCGGTATCATAGTTCTGCTCTGCCGCCAAAAAACGACGAGACAAGAAGGAGCATGGATGGTACTTGCCAGTCCTGGGACATTGTTGTGACAACACTGCACCGGCTGTCTCAGAAGCGTCAACCTCCAAGGTGAACGCACGGTATGGATCCGGATAGGATAAAATAGGAGCGGTGGTAAAAGCAGTTTTGAGGGAGTCGAAAGCGGAAACAGCCTCCACAGGCCAGAGAGCCGGGTCAGATCCTTTGTGGGTAAGAGACACAATAGGTTGAATGATCCTGGAGAACCCACGGATGAATTTCCTGTAGTAATTGGCAAAACCAATAAACCGTTGTACAGCACGGAGGGTAACTGGGCGAGGCCATTCCTTAACAGTTGCTACTTTAGCAGGATCCATAACAAGCCCAGTGGCCGAGACAACATAACCTGAAAAAGGCAAACTGGTTTGCATAAAAATGCATTTCTCCAGTTTAGCATACACAAACGCTCGAGAACAGTCCGAACAGATGCTGACTAAGAGTCTTGGAGAAGATTAAAATGTTGTCTAGGTATACAACGACGTAAGCCATGAGAAGATCTCTGAACACATCATTCATGAAGGCCTGGAACACTGCCGGGGTGTTATGCAGTCCAAACAGCATAACCAGATATTCATAGTGCCCGAAGCGCGTATTAAATGCCGTTTTCCACTCCTCAGCAGCATGCATACGAAACAAATTATAGGCTCCACGCAGGTCAAGCTTGGTGAAGACCGAAGCGCCCTTAAGGCGGTCCAAAAGATCAGAGATGAGGGGCAGTGGATAACAGTTGCAACGAGTGATGGCGTTTAAGCCCCTATAATCGATACAAGGACGGAGAGAACAATCTTTCTTTTCCACAAAGAACAGACCAGCTCCGGCAGGGGAAGAAGATGGGTGAATAAAACCACGAGTCAAGCTCTCTTTGATGTAATCCTCCAGGGCAGAAGTCTCAGGAAGAGAAAGAGGATAAACACGGCCTCTGGGAGGTGTGGTACCAGGAAGCAGGTCAATGACGCAATCGTAATCCCTATGTGGTGGAAGACTCTCGGCCTTAGATTTGCAGAAAACATTGGCATAAGCGTGGTATGGTTCAGGTAAAACAGAGAGAAGACGCTCTCCATTGGAGGCCAGTTCTACGTCAGAAACAGCGACAGTAGTAGAAGGCAGAGGGCTAGAGTCAGGAAACGTGACAGTCCCATTTTTCCAATCAATGGTAGGGTTATGGTGTCTCAACCAGGGAAGACCAAGAATAACAGGGTTCTGAGGGGAAGAGATAACATCAAAAGACACCTGTTCGGAAAAGGTCTTGCCAACCTGCAAAGTCAGTGGAGCTGAAACAGAAGGGATCAAACCGGAGCCCACAGGAGCACCGTCAACAGCCACCATACGCAGGGAAGGATGGCTAGCCATAAGAGGTATGCTGTGGTACTGGGCAAAACTAGCATCCAGGAACAAGCCTGCCGCCCTGGAATCTATGAAGGCCGGAACTGAAACAGAAGAGGACGGCCATGATAAGACAACAGATAAAGTGAGGACAGACTCCTTGAGTAGGGGGACAGAACGCGGACTTAGCAAGGGTCCCCTGCCACCTAAATCTGGGAGTTACCCATCTTATTGGGACAAGTGCGAGCCATATGACCCTGAAGTCCACAATACAGACATAAACCGAGGGTGCGGCGTTGGTTCTTTTCAGCATCAGACAACCTATACATCTGTCTGATTTCCATGGGTTCAGGAGGAGTGTTAGTGGAAGTCTGGCTACTGAACGGATGGAAACGAGGAGCCAAACGCACCAAAGGATGTGGGGCAGGATGACGGGGACGATCCCGGTCTTTTTCCAACCTCCGTTGGTGAAATCGGTGTTCTAAGGTGGAACAAAGATGGATAAGATCCTCTAGTGTCCATGGTATGAGACGCGTCGTTAACTCATCTTTGAAGCGATCACAGAGCCCTCTACAAAAAGCGGCTTTTAGAGCACTCTCACCCCAATCGGTATCATATGCCAGGGTACGGCCTGCGCCCGGTGCCCTGGAACGTCAAAAACCCCACAAAAGGCAGAGAGAAAGGAATCGAAATCACTGAGGACAGGTGTGTCACGGTCCAGTAAAGGCGACACCCAAGCCAGAGCTTGTCCCTTAAGAAGGGACACTATAAACAATATCCTGGAGTGGTGAGAGGCTAAAAACCTCGGGTTGACAGCTGAAATGTAGTAAACACTGGTTGAGAAATCCTCTCAATTCCCTAGGATCCCCCTCATACCGTTCTGGAAGCGGAAGTCACGGGCAGGAACATAGGAAGACTGACTGGGCAGAGAGGGAGAGACAGAAGCCGTGGGAGGCGTTGGACCCAAGGAAGGCTCTAATCGCCGTTCCAACTGCTGCAGGAGGGAGGTGATAGCATCCAGCTTCTGGTCCAGACAGACTATCTGAGTAGCATGCTGTTCAAGAACGGCTTCCTGCTGTTGCAATGCTGCAGACAAGTCGCTGGGATCCGCAGCCATACCGACAGGAGGGTGGCGTTAGTATAATGTAACGCCAGGTACTAAGAGACAGGCAAGGCTAGAAAGAGATACCCCAAATGCTAGAAGAAGATCCGTCTCCTCCAACAAGAAATTAGGGAGCAAGATGCTAGAGTGTGACGCTAGGGGGCGTAGCTCGGGTATGGAGGTTGCCTACCAGGGGTCGTGCTGCGGCTGTGCCGTATAAAGGTGCTGGCCGGGAAGCCAGATTGGTCCCCTTCGATTGAGCCAAAGGGGGCCCACAATAACCCCGTGTAGCCAAACAACTACTACCCTAATCCCCAGGGAGGAAATAACTCCAAAGAAAAAGGGTACTCACTCAGGCCTGACGGGTACCCAAGGTCAGCAGGAAAAACACCAAGACTCGGGAAGCAGGGAGATGTCTGAAATAGGACCAGCCACACACTGGAGAAGTTTCAGCAAACAGGAGACGGTGAGAGTAGTCAGGAAACAAGCCAGGTCATACACGTTCTGCTGAAATGGTACAAATTCTGGAGGCAGGAGAGTAGTCAGGAATCAAGCCAGGTCATACACGAAATACTTGGATAATATAAATTCAGGAGGAAGGAGAGTAGTCAGGAATCAAGCCAGGTCATACATGAATACTTGAATAATAATATATAATTAAGGAGACAGGAGAGTAGTCAGGAATCAAGCCAGGTCATACACGAAATAATTGAATGATAAGAACTAACTAACTAGATGCTATACTAACGCGTCTGAAACCCTTGAATGCACCCAATAAGAAGCCGAAGACCGGAAGTGATGCAAGCACCTAGCAACGGGGAACACAAGCCGCTGCTAGGCAGCACATCACATCCGGAGAGGAAAGAAGACGCCGCAAAAGCAAAGAAGGCGACGAACGACAGAGAAAACCAAGAACCCACAAGAAGGCAGTACATGACACTCTTCCCTCCCCCTGGGGCCTCTATGACTCCAAACAATGTGCAATTATTTCAATCATCTGTTTATATATATATATATATATACCTTTAATTATGGTAGATGTTCCCCCACATCACGCATGGGCTGCTCTGCTACAAATTTCCCATTCCCTGCATGTTCTCATTTTGCACATGCTCCTCTCTGTTTTCCAGTTTACCCCAGGTGCCGGTCTCCAGTCATGCGACCATTTCTTATTGGACCAGCTGTGCTGGCCCTTGGTCCCTCAGAAACCCAAGCAACCTCCATGTGTCACTTTGTTTTCTTTACCTCCTCAACTTTTATTCCTTATACCTCTGCTTTCTTCTTCTCCCTTTCATGCTCTTCTGTTCCTTCTTTCCCTTACTTTTCCCTTACCCCCTTCCTGACCGTGCTACCTCCAGGGGACTCCCCCAAGCCAGCTGCTGCCCACATACCTTATATAATTATTCACGCCCTTCCTGTCCAACAAAGTACTCTCATACATTGTCAAGGGTTTAAATTGTGGTCCATGGTGTCTAGGGAATTGTCAAGCGTTGAAGCGGATGTAATCTTCCTGCAGGAGACACATTTCAATAAAAGCTGCTCAGCCACAGTGGTCTTCTCGGCACTTCCCTAACAACTGGACTGCTTCTGTCTCAGAGAAAAAAAGAGTGGTGGCCATATTAGTCCACAAAGATTTACCCTGGTCCCTCATAGAACAATGTGAGGACCCTCAAGGCTGCTTTCTATTTTTTTTTCCAGTCAGCAATTCACTTCCTATATGCTTTCCAGGAGGGGATACTGGTGACAGGGGTGATCTCAACCTGGCCCTGCAGCCCAGCTTAGACCATTGCCCCTCATCTCTCACCCTCACGCCCTAGCTAGGAAGGTGGCAATCTTGTTCAAACACCTGCAACTGATTGATGTGTGGAAGGCCCTTAACCTGTCTTCAAGGGATTACACCTTTTTTCTCACACCCCCACCCTAGCTACTCCCACTTAGATTACCTTTTTCTTAGCCAGTACCACTTTAGTTATGGACACCCAGGCTGATATCTTCCCTGTCACGATTTCCAGTCACGCACCAATTTTCATTTCCATCCCTCTTCCTGGCCTTCCCAGGATCAGCAACTAGTGGAGGCTTAATGAGACCCTATTAGAGAACTCAGCAGTAGATCCTCCCCAGCCGTGCATGTGGGAAGAGCATAAATGCCATATTTGAGGCATTTTCTCTCGCTGGGTGCCTGGCGTCAAAAACTCAGCTGAACCCATCTGATGTGGCTGCTGGAAACAATTTATTCCTTGGAGAAAAGGCATAAAAAAAAATAAATGCAGTCAAACGACAACCTCTTTGGTGAGCAGGTCTTGGACCAGGTCCCATATCCATCACATCTTGCACCCCAGGGATTCCAAGATGTTCACTTCAGAGGACATTGCGGACCCCTTTCAGTCCTATTACTTGCGTTTTTACAACCTCAAATCCAAGTACAACTCATGCCATTCAGGACTTTCTGAACAGTGCACAAATCCCCAAACTTCCTCCTGGGGCAGTCTCATCTCTAGACACCCCGATCACTCAAATAGTTGTCCTGCGGTAATTGACCTGGCCCTGATGGTTTGCCAGTGGTGTACTACAAACTCTTTCAGCAGCTCCTTCTACCACATCTCATGGCCACCTAAAATGCTATTATATCAGGGCAAGCTTGGCCTCCCCAATCTCTATATGCACATATCACAGTTGTTCTGAAAAAGGTCCCTGTGCTAACTAGCAGTTACAGGCCCATCTACCTTTTAAACACTGATCTTAAAATGTGTGCAAACAATTCTGCTAATCTCCCTTTTGTGGTGGGTCTGGACCAAGCAGGCTTTATGCCGGGTAGGGAGATGAAAGACAACACCATTAAGGCAATTGCTCTCCTTCGGGTAGCTGCTATAGACCCCCCGTCCTCGCTTCTTCCTTCCCTAGATTCCTAAAAGGCATTTGACTGGTTCAGATGGGAGTTTATGGACGCTTTGGACTGAGGCATAGGTATTAGACCCAAAGCCCATGCTGCTATATTTTCTCTGAACACTTGCCCTACCGCTAAGTTATGACTAACGTGGTATTGTCCTGTTTATTCCCGATTGATAATGACACTAGACAGGGTTGTCCCCTATCCCCTCTACTATTCATTCTCACATTAGAGCCTCTCCTGTGTTTGATACGCCTATCCGACACAATCTTGGTTTATACATTTGTCTCCAGGGATGTAAAACTCATAAGCTTTGCTGACAATGTCCTCTTTTTTCCTCACCCGCCCAGAACAATCTTTACCTGCCATCCTTGCTCTTCTCTCTTGTTACAATAATATCTCCTTTCTTAGCATAAATTACTCCAAGTCTGAATTCCTAAACCTAACGGTTCTGGAATCCTCCAGAGCACAACTCCTGCTCTTTCGGTGGGAGTAATTGGGAGTTTTGTCCGTGACTTGGTTGCAACAAACTTTGTGTCTTGAACAGGATCTTAGGGCCGACCTGCAGTTCTGGAGTACTCTGTTTATCTCCTGGATGGGTGGTTCTATAATCTGGTTAAAATGGTGGTACTGCTCAGAGTGCTTTATCTACTTAAGTCCTTACCATTACACACCCCGACCAGATATATTCACTCCCTTTACAGGCTGGTCACAGACTTATTCTGGAGGGGCAGGCCGCCCCAAATCAATTTCAACCTCCTCTCCTGCCTGGTTTCAGTTTGCCTGATCTATTTCCTATTATAAAGTGGTAGCGTTCTCGATGCCTCTGAAATTTTGCTCAACTTCACCAATCTTTGACTGGCCCTCACTCCTGAGACTCCTGCTTGGCTCCTTACTTTGGGCTAGACCCAACAATCTTCCTTCTCCAGCCCCCTTAGTACATAATCTGCTTGCAATTTGGAAGTCCTGAAACTCATCCCTCCACTTAGCACCTTTCTCCTTGTGAGCTATTCTGGATAACCCAGACTTCCCACCTGGGCTCCACTGTGGTGCCTTTCAGGAATGGTCTCTTCATTGGCTTCAGGATACTGACCACCTTCTCGCACTCGGAGTCCTGACCTTTGAATTCAGCACCATAAATGGTCTCCCGAAGTCAGAGTTTTAGAGATACATTCAAGTTAGAAATCTTTTGACATCCATTTCACCCAGGCCCATTGCTTAAGCTGCTGCGTTCCTCTTTAGATCCGCAGTCTTTTCCCCCAAAAAACAGCATGGGTGAAAGACTTAAAGGGGAACTACCACCCCGCAAAAACGTAATCTTATTTAAGTCTTCATCTGGCGACTAGCTGCTTAGTAGCGCTAGTCGCCAGAAATATTACCCGGTTTACAAGATTTTCTACTTACTCTGAGGCGGACAGTAGCAGGAAGCACGTACATCTTGCCATAGTGACGTTCGTGCGCCTGCGCTGTCAGTCCCTTTTGGAGTGACGTTTTTGCGGGGTGGTAGTTCCCCTTCAATCGTCCAGATCTCAGATTCTTAATGACTGACATCAGTTTGCATGCATGTTAAGTATCCTTATGCGTGAAACAAATTACAAAGTTAATGCACTGGTACTGGACACCATCCAAACTTGAAAAGTTTATGCCGGGGCCTCAGACATATTGTCTATTTTTCAGGCCAGCTATAATGCCTGGCTCACCTTCGAATGTTTAATTATCCAAGTAAAGCACCCCTGGCTGGCAGGGTTCCCTGGTTCCCCCTAACCTCCAGTCCCTCCCTTCTTTCTCCCTCTCCTCTGTTCTTTTTGCTTAGTCTTTCCTTCTTCTCTTTGTTTGCTTGCTCACAGTGGACTTTCTTACTGTCTTAATTATTGCATGGCCTGGACATGGCAGTTTTGTTTATGAATAAGAAAGTATATGCACATACTGATACACTTATCTTTGACTCTAATCTGTTCCAACAAGATCTTCATATGTATGTTACTAAACTGCACTGACAACTTCACTATGTATATCTATGCTTTTGTATGCCACAAAAAAAACAAAAAAAAAAACAAACTCTGAACCATGGCCTGAACTATGACAAGAAATTTGACACATTATTTCACGCAATAAAAATATTTTGGCCCTTTGAGTGCCAGGAGGTATGCAATGCAATACTAACGGTGTGTTGCACACCTCTTTGGCACTTCATTCTGTAATATGACTGACGAAGAAAGAGGACGGATATCCCTGCTGTTCTAGTACTACAGAATAGGTTCAAAATATCTCCACACTGAAATAGGTAAAAGTAATGATAAATTAAAATATAACCTTTATTTAAAAAGAATACATACAAATTAAAACTATAATATTACTAAGTGTCTGTACCCTATCTAAAATGTTTCCTGGGCACAATCCTGCTTTCCACCTCCTCAATACAAATTTTAGATTATATTTTATAACTGTCCATTTTTTACATTTGCAGCAGTGCTAGATAGCAATCTTTCACACAAGACACCACATTAACCCTTTCATAACAGGGATGTCATGAGTAGAAAATTCCAAACCTTTGAGTACAAGAGCGAACACTTCTGATTATGAAAGGTTTAAAGTGGTGTCCTGTCTGAACGATTGCTTAATCCTTAGAGTGCCAGGGGCGTATGCAATGCATTGCAAAGCAATATGTTGCATAACCCTCTGGCACTCAAAGGGTTAAATGTGTATAGAGCAGCCAATCTGCACCATTGCTAGTAGGAAGAATTACATAATTAAATGTCATAAACTGGCATCAAGAGTCAGACTTTAAGCCTGAGACCTGGGAGGGTAATCCTTCAGTTACTCAAGCCTGATTTTGCAGCAAATTGTTAGTGAAATAAGTGTCCCTGAATGGTAGAAAGCAAATGTGGTCACCCTAAATAGCCTCCTGAATGAACGCTTCGCAGAAGCTTCTCCTCCTCCTGGGATCATGTCCTGCGATTGGAGGTTAGGCTTTCGCGTGGGTGTGAAGTCTACTGATGCCAGGTATCAGGTGTCAGAGATCTGTGTAAATCACAGACCTCAATCACAGAGCAGGCCAGATCCCTGTGACTCAGAGCCCTGTGACAGAGCCTATGTATGAAAACTATTCTTAATTAATAAATTTACATATTTTAAATAATCCTGTTTGAGATTAAATTTACCCTTGGAAAAAAATGCAATCTTCTAAGTGGGGTGAAAATTCCCTCTGTAGCAAAAGCATTTTAAAAATGTTATTGAATATATTAAAAAATGGGTAATAAAAATTGAAAATATGAATCAAACGTGCTTTGAGAAAAATGTGAATAAACTCAAGATCACTTACATCAAACTCGTGAGTTTATTCACAATTCATACAATGAATTACATTGGAATACAAGCTTTATTACCTAACTGACTTACATTAGAGTGTGAACTTTATTGGCAAATTGAATTACATTAAAGTGCAAGCTTTATTATTTAACTGAATCACATTGGAGTGCCATAAACCTTTACAAGTATGCTCAAGGTCAATGCAAAGAGATTTTTGGGGATCTTTTTATAAATCATACCTTCCAAACAACACATCAAGAAGCCTTCTATACTGTGAGGGTGGTTAGACTGTGAAATAGACTACCATCTGAAGTTAACATAATTAGTTGCTTAGTGAGTTTTTTGCTCTGACTGACAGACTTGCATGTGAGAACTGGAGGAGGAAGAGTGCTAGACACTAGATCACAGGGACACACAGGCAAAGTAGCAAGTGATTTGGGGGTAATGTAGCATGTGACTTGTGCTATAGTCTTGTATTTTGTCTTCCTTTTTTCCAACAGTATGCAGCAGCCATGTGTGCCGGAAGGAAACGCATACATCTTTCTGGTGCACAATATGCAAAGAGTAGAGTAGCGAAGGAGGCTTTTTTTTAATCTAAGTAGAAAGAGCCATGCTGAAATTTATTAAACCAGGGAGTCAAGACAAATCTCCTATGGAACAGGAGCTTCCAACCGTAGAGATAACTATTTGTTCAGATAGTAAGACCCCTAGTCAAAGGACTGCTACTGCATCCACATCAGCATCTCAAACTGATGAAGGTGTACATGCTCCTGAAGTGGAAAGCCCAGCATAGGTGAGCATGGTGCAGTAGCGGATTCCTGGTAACTCTGAATCCAGTTATCTATTTCTAGAAAACTCAGGGCTCTGGCCAAACATGAGCAGTAAACAGAGGAACTTCCTGGTAATATACGGACCACAAAAGGTGAAAAATGTCAGCTTTCCAAAAGACGAGTCTGAACACAAAAGAAGCTTTCATCGGATGCGTTACTGGCGTAAACTACCCAGTATGGAGAAAGTGGAGAGACAGTGGCTCATGTACTCAAAGAGCAAATATGCTGCATATTGTTTTTGCTACAAAGTCTTCCAACCAGAACTCATTGCATCTGTTATAGGTTCCAGAGGAACAAACGACTGGAAACACCTCAGTAGGAATTTGGCATGTCCTGAGAAGACACCATCTCATGTGAGAGTGTTCCATGGCTGGCAAGAACTGAGTACAAGACTACAATTAAAGGCTATCATAGACGCAAAATATCAAGAGAAGATAGAATCAGAAACTAATCACTGGGAAATGTTCTAAAAAGGCTCATTGCCATAGTTAGTCCTTGTTACTCAAAACCTAGCTCTATTTTGATACATCAGATAAGCTGTTGGTGCCAAACAGTGGTAATTTTCTTAAAATTGCAGAGGTGGTGGGAGAATTTGAGCCAGTACTTAAGGAACATCTCAGAAGAGTAACCAGTAAAGAAACCCATATTCACTATCTTGGCAGAATGAAAATCACCCAGTTACTGTCAGGACAAATCAGTCAAACAATTCTGGCAAACCTGAATGCTGCAAAATATTACTCTCTAACACTTGACTGTACACCAGATATAAGCCATCCTGAAAAAAATTATTTTAAAGCGGAACTACCACCCAATAATAACATTGCACCACATAATTGCCCATCTGGCGACAAGCTGCTCAGTAGCGCTAGTCGCCAGAATTATTACCTGATTAAAGTGAAATAGCTATTCTTCCAAGACTGACAGAAGGACAGAGCGCGGACATCTTGCCTTAGTGACGTCCACGCGCCTGCGCTGTCAGTCCCTTCCAGACCGGAACGGCTCCTAGCAATGCCTCCTAAACCCGACTGGAACCGACAGCGCAGGAGCATGGACTTCACTATGGTAAGATGTCCATGCTCCGTCCTGCTGTCAGTCTTGGAAGAACAGCGATTGCTCTTTAATCAGGTAATAATTCTGGTGACTAGCGCTACTGAGCAGCTAGTCACCGGATGGGCAATTATGTGGTGCAATGTTATTATTTGGGTGGTAGTTCTGCTTCAGTGGTGCATTTTGTAACAGAAAAAGACTCGGTGTAAATGTCAGAGAACATTTCTTGGGGTTCATCGACATACATGATGCTACAGGATCTAGGATAACAAACACACCTCTTGACAAGCTGGATGAAATGTGTGTTGACCTTAAGGATATGAGAGGACAGGGATATGACAATGGAGCCAACATGAAGTGAAAAAAACAGTGGTGTGCAAACACAAATGCGGGAGTTAAATCCCAGAGCGTTTTTTGTCCCTTGCCATTCCCATTCATTGAACTTGGTAGTCAGTGATGTCCCGAAGCTTTGGAGTTCTTTAATGTGATGTAAAGTGTATATGCATTCTTCTCTGCATCAAATAACATCTTGGACGTTCACATATTACAGTGAAACCACTGGGCACCACATGATGGCAGTTTCGCGTTGAAGCAGTGAAAGCTATCCGAAACCAGATTGGGAAAATGTATGATTCCATAAATGCAGTTATGGAGGATGCTGATTTAACTGGAGCAGCTTGTGGCAAAACACTAGCAGAAGGGAGAGGAATCACAAGGAATATATGCAATTTTAAAGGGATAGTAATACTTAAAATGTGAAAAACAATATGTTGTGGGGTTTATCCCCCTGAGTAAAACAAGGGTACTCCCACTGCTGAGAGATATTTTATTAAAAAATTATAACCGCTCAAACTTGAATTTTTTAGATGCAATATCACAGTGACCTGAAACTTTGTTTGCTATATAATAAAATACTACTTAACTATTTAAACTATTTATATAAATAAAGCTATATAATTCACTAATATTGGAGTTTACAGTTGGGAATTGAATATAAATTGTATTTCATATAATTTTGCTTACAGACAAGGTGCTGTTGCATGTAAATTCTCACTTCCTGAAAAGTTTCATTTTGGTTTTAATTATGATATAACATAATGCATGTGGGTGTGGTTTTGGTGGGGGGCAGAATTTCATCAGGTTTAACTGAAGCATTACTATCCCTTTAAAAGCTGGCTGGACAATCACCATACCTGGGAACTCTCAGAGTTTGACCCTGAGACTCAGGTTTTGACCCATCACCCAAATCTCAGTGTCTCATGGGGAAGTGCCACATTCTCAGTGCAAGAGAGCACAGAGTAAACTATTATTTAATCTATCTAGTCCCTAAATTGCTGTGACGGAACTGTGGCGACCATTGGAGATATTGGTGTGTTAGAGATATGGGATCTCATGTCTTCAGACTATTTCTACCCAAAAGACAAACACCCATAGACTGAGCTTAGCCATAGTTGATTCCAGTACATTGCTGGAGGGCAGAGATAGAGGGGGGTTGGGCTTTGATTCCACTGTACTCCAGGCCTGTGCTAAGGAATGTTAATTGATTCCTGCTGTGCTTCCTTGACCAATCAGAGGCGGTTATTGATGAGCCAGTTAAGAATGTATGATTTCAAGTCTTAATCTGCATTCTTATCCTGATAAGGATGCTGGTGGCTGATTGGTCAAGCATAGAAACACTGTCCCAAGTATTCGTTTGCATGCTGATCTAGATAAGAGTCTCTGTAGTGTATATAAGCTGTGTGTTTGAGTCAATAACAGAGAGTTCTTCCCTTCATCAAGTCTCGGCTGATGTTTGGGAACAGGAGGGTCAGTTTACTATTGGATTGTTATTCTGAGGGAGAAAGGAACTATAAAAGAGGTATCCAGCTTATGATACAAGGCGTCATGTTACAACTGGTGGCAAGCGGCGGGATTCGGCTTATCCCAAGGAACTGAAACTGAGACCAGCATCCAGGGGGAGATATAGCCGCTGGCTTGACCCCGGTCTCAGCAACGCAGAGAGCAGTGGATGGAGCAACAGCGAAACTGAGACCAGCATCCAGGGGGAGATATAGCCGCTGGCTTGACCCCGGTCTCAGCAACGCAGTGAGCAGTGGATGGAGCAATAGCGAAACTGAGACCAGAATCCAGGGGGAGATATAGCCACTTGCTTGACCCCGGTCTCAGGAACGCAGCGAGCAGTGGATAGAGCGTAGGTTCACCTGAACCGGAGGAAGCAGTATTGCGGCGGGCATAGCGGAGCCCTGGAGGATCTGCTGGAGTCCAGAGTGCAAGGGGGCCCCAACCTGTGGATGGCCAAAGCAACTTGAATATCCTAGAACTTGGAGTACTAGTATTCAGTGCATTGGGAGGTACCTGGGATCCTGCCTGTGGAACATGGCAAATCTAGGACCAATGGGAGCTGTTAAGTCCAACTGGAGACGAATTGAGAAGCTGGTGGCATTGCGATGGCCGCTTCTGGGAGACAATCCTCTGCTGGATTGGGAGGACAGCATGGACTGCTTTGTGAAGGTGGAAAGTAAGCTACAGGATCAGTATATCGCCCTGTACCGGAAAGCAGAGCAGAAGTATTACAGCAGGATCCGCCCCTCTTGTTCTGCTGCAGGTAATGGATACAATGGCCCAGGAGTAGGATGGGAGGCCATCTGTGTCGACCCCAACTTTGGCAGCAAGGAGGAGAGTAGGTTTTGGGAAATCAGGGATGCCCGGGAGGAGATGATGGGGTTCCAGAATATCCCTGAGCTAGCAGAGGAGCTGGAGGACCTGGTGGAGCAAGAGTGGCATCTGGAGCTTACCAAGGCCTTATCCTGAAAGTTGTGAGGCATATGGGGGAGGGACCATGGGCAGCCCCCCCATATACCATACCGCAGGAAGACGTGGCCTGGCTGGCCAACCCACCCTGGGATGGAGGCTCCGACCTTGGAATCGAACAGTCCTTTGAGTCCTGCGACCCGGTGGGGTGGAGAATGAGGAATCTACTGCCCCACCTAGGACCCAATCTGTCGGAAGAGACGGTTGCCCAACTTAAACTGTCGGTCGAGCAACAGTACTTTCAAGACATCCAGAGCCCCTGGGTTGCCCCATGCTGGGGGAGTGAGACAGTGATACGCACCAGCCCCTTTGTTACCCCGGACCTGAGGAGTGGGAATTCGCTGCTCCTCAGCCCCAAGAATGCCCCTGTACCAGGGGGTGGGACAACCCCCCCCCCGGTGGACATTTGGCCCCTTCCCCTGTTTTTCCTACTGTTGTGAGTGAGAGAGAGCTCACCAGAAGCCCCAAGAAGATGCTCCCTTTGTTAATGGACACTGCCCTGGAGAAGGAGCAATGTGTGCTCTCCAGGGGCACGGTTGATACGACCCTGAGGATTGGGACTGCAGTCTTCCTCAAGGCAGAGAATGGCCTTGGAGTTTGTTGCCTGGAAGAAGAGGACTCCAGCAGACTGAAGGAGAACAGTGCTGCTGACCCTCTTGTTGACCCTATGGACTGTGAACTGGTGGGTGGGAATGCGTTCCCCACCAGCCCCCCTGTGAACCCTGGCCTGGTGAGTAGGAGCAAGCTCCCCAGGGCCTGGGAAACCCCTGTTGCTGTGGATGAGACACAGGTCCCCACCAGCAGCCCCTGTCCTTCCCCTTTGTTATTGGATACTGCCCTGGAGAAAGAGAAATGTGTGCTCTCCAGGGGCGCGGATGTTATGGCCCTGAGGAATGGGACTGTGGTCTTCCTCAAGGCAGAGAACGGCCCTGGAGTTTGTTGCCTGGAAGAAGAGGACCCCAGCAGACGGAAGGAGAACAGTGCTGCTGACCCTCTTGCTGTACATGTGGACTGTGAACTGGTGGGTGGGAGCGAGCCCACCAGCCCCTATGTGACCCCTGGCCTGGTGGTTGGGAGCGAGCCCACCAGGCCCTGTGAAACCTTGGCTGTGATGAGTGGGACAACAGTCCTCATCAGCAGTCCAAAGCCTGTTGCCCCTTTTCCTGATACCCCAGCCTTGGTGAGTGGGACCACGGTCCTCACCAGGGATGCCCTTGTTGCCCCTGGATCTGTTGACCCCAGCCTGGTGGGTGGGAAGTCATTCCCCACCAGGCCAACTGTTGATCCAGCCCGAGGGAGGGGGACCACCGTGCTCCCTAAGGAAGTTGGGAGTTGCCCCAGTTTTGCCAGCAGCCCACAGTCTGTTTGTCCTGGATTGGTGAGTGGGAGTGCGCTCCTCACCGGTCCTCTGGATGCCCCTACCCTGAGCAAAAGAGTCCCCAGTGTTTCCAGTAGCCCTTTGGATGTTGCCTCAGCCCAGGAGAGTAGGAGCAGCATCCTCTCCTGTTCCCGTGGGGTACTTGCCCAACCAAAAGGGGGAGATGTCCCCAGCATCCACCAAGGTGACCCCCAGGCCATTGGGAACCCAGAGACACTGTTGCCAAAAGGAGGTCCACCTTATAGACTGGCTATGGACCCTGAGCCACTGGACCTAGACCCAGGAGGGTCTGACCCCAGCTCTGCCTGGAGCCTGGCCCAGGAGAGGCCGCCCAACTTAGTGACAGCCAGGACCAAGAGGTACACGTTTCACTGGCCCAGGATCAAGGACCCCAGTTTTACTCCTGGCCCCGGACACGGGGCTCGTTTATTCTTTCCAGACCCCAGGACTGTAGGGGCTGGCTGGGGACAAGACTTTTGGGACAAGTACTGTTGTGGACATGGCACTACCAGATTATGTGTCCACTCCGGACAGCAGCGAGCTGACCCGTGTGGATCATGCTGTGGCTGTTGGAGGTGGACAAGGGGGAGATATGTGACGGAACTGTGGCGACCATTGGAGATATTGGTGTGTTAGAGATATGGGATCTCATGTCTTCAGACTATTTCTACCCAAAAGACAAACACCCATAGACTGAGCTTAGCCATAGTTGATTCCAGTACATTGCTGGAGTGCAGAGATAGAGGGGGGTTGGGCTTTGATTCCACTGTACTCCAGGCCTGTGCTAAGGAATGTTAATTGATTCCTGCTGTGCTTCCTTGACCAATCAGAGGCGGTTATTGATGAGCCAGTTAAGAATGTATGATTTCAAGTCTTAATCTGCATTCTTATCCTGATAAGGATGCTGGTGGCTGATTGGTCAAGCATAGAAACACTGTCCCAAGTATTCGTTTGCATGCTGATCTAGATAAGAGTCTCTGTAGTGTATATAAGCTGTGTGTTTGAGTCAATAAAAGAGAGTTCTTCCCTTCATCAAGTCTCGGCTGATGCTTGGGAACAGGAGGGTCAGTTTACTATTGGATTGTTATTCTGAGGGAGAAAGGAACTATAAAAGAGGTATCCAGCTTATGATACAAGGCGTCACGTTACAACTGCTACCATTGAAATACATCCTTCTTCTTTTTTGCATCTTCAGGCAGTGAACAATTTAAGTTAAAGTGTGTTAAGAGTTCCTGGAGGACCAATAAGAACATCCCTTGGTTAGAGCAAGTAGGGATATATCACCTGAAATCTACGATCTGAATCTGTTAATATTTCAAAGGTCTCAGGGTGTGCTTGTTTTTGAAGTTCTCAGGTATGACAATCACCCCCTAGTGCCCCATCCCATTCCTCCATCTTATACCTGTTAGAATAAAAAGATGGAGATATATATCTACCAAAGTAAATTTCAAATGTTTCCAAGATATAGTAGGTCACAGACATATACACACACATTTGAGCATACAGTAGGATGCAGCAAAGGGGCTTAATTTGTCTAGCACCTAAAGCAGTGATTTTTGACCTTGGTGCTCCACAAACATCCAATTAGCCACCCCCCTCCCACTGTCAAAAATGTGAATGTTGACTTTAAAATGTATATTTATGGAACAAAATGTACAACATGATTATTTTTTATTATTCTGTGGCTAGCTCCAATTAAATGTTCACAGTACAATTTAGACTAACTTATTGGGTAGCAGGAAGTCTTATGCAATTGTCATTTTTTCTGGGTCTTGAGGCAAAGACTGCATGTGATGGACTTGTATTACTATGTTACTATTATGAGTGCTTAGACTTACTTTATTTATATACATGTCATTTTCATTACACTGTTGCCAAATGACAAATAATATTTTTGTGGTGCCCCGGAAGTTCCATATTGCGTGTTAGGAAGGTATGGCTTGCAGATCAAAAGATTGGGAACCACTGACCTAAAACATAGGGACCGTTATACAATAAACACACAGAACAACGTTGATTACACAATTGTATTTGACCTGTCAAAGACCTGGGGTTAAATCTCTTCACTCCGCAGACAGCTAGCAGTCACGTGAAGGATTTAATTCCCTGGGGTTGCCTTGAGCATGCTCAGTGTAGGCTTTGTATGAAGCACGATTAAACGAACTCTTGATATACAGCAGCACATATTAACACTATGCAGCATAGCTGTGTACAGAGTATATCACAGATGCTCGGAATGAGACGGTGTATACCTTGAGTAGCATGCATTAAGCCGCGGGTCTTCATAAAACACGGAGTACTACAGAATTGAAGCGCACGATGCAGGTTCAGGTAAGAAATATTCTGTGTAATTATACCCTTATGAAGTAGATGATAATAGGCGATGACGGCGTTAGAAAGCTTTAACCCTTTAAGGACCAGAGTGACACGCGACACAATGTTTTGGCACAAGGGTTAATCTTATTGCTGCTGATCTAAAGAGAAAATAATTGCCTTCTATCAGACTACGTGCAAAACGCTCTTTATATCGGAACATTGATACTTTGTATGATATTATGTCGTCTGTGTCCATGTCATGCTTCCAGTCCTTGCATCCCATGCCCTGCTGTGTGCATTCCTCCTATGGGCAACTATCAGAAATCGGTCAATTTCTTTACAGTCCTCTCCTGATCCAAGTTGTTCTATTCTGTGTTCTCATTATTTCTTTGGTTTCCTGATATAGTCTCCATTTTATACTGTATGTACGCTCACTTCACGTCCCTCCCCTTGGTTTACACACCTTTTTCATCAAACCAACCTTTAACTGTTTGTGTGCCAGAGGGCTACGCAAAGCATTGCGTTCAGGTACCTATCTGGCACTCAGTAGGTTAATCTTTGTTGCGAATTTATTGTTAGCATATACATGCAGGTCAGTCAATTTGTGATGAACAACGTTTTACGCTGTAAGTTTTTTTCTCGTGTTGACGTACCGAATTAAAGGGATAATAATACTTAAGATGTAAAAATACATATATGTATGTATGTATGTTGCAGGGTTTATCCCCCTGAGTAAAACAAGAGTACTCACACTGCTGAGATATATTTTATTACAAAACTTGAATTTTTTAGATGCAATATTACAGTGGACTGAAAACTTACAGTGGCACTATTGCTACACCATCCTATGGAGCGTTCTGTAGGATGGTGTAGCAACAGTGCCACTGTAAATGTTCAGGCCACTGTGATATTGCAGCTAAAAAATTAAAGTTTGAGCTGTTATAATTTTTTAATAAAATATCTCTCAGCAGTGGGAGTACCCTTTTTTTACTCAGTGGGATAAACCCTATAACATGTTGTGTGTTTTTTTTTTTTTTACATTTTAAGTATTACTATCCATTTAAATCCAGATTTGCAGCATTGATTCTTTGTTGCAAAATCATGAATGAATAGTCCTATTCAGTGACCATTCTATTACATACTAGTTGAACAGCCCATACTAGTTGAGCGCCCAGCGCTGTATCAGCCGCTGCGCGGGCAGTCTCTACTGCGCATGACTGCCGCACGCGCAGCTGTGTCTACTGCGCATGTCTGGCGTTACACACAATTTAGCAAATTATTGTATAGGATGTTGTAGAGTTTGCAATAGCAGTACACACATAAACACTCAACAATGATAGCACCTTACAGTGGCATAACTACTAATTGGCGTGCCCCCTAACATAAAGGTATTTCCCCAGGGATCTAGCAAAAAACTGTGGGGCTCCTCAAATACAGGGCCTTATCACAACTCTGCACAGTGGCGTCGCCAGGGGGGGCCAGTGCACCCCCAACATTCCACTGTGCCCCCCCAATTTTCTTCACTTCGCAATTGCAATCGCATTTTATTTATCAAAGAACTGGCACAACAAAGACACGCCACCTTTTTTACTTAAAAAAAATCCTTTATTTTGTCCTGGCTAATGTATTCACTCTTGGTCTATGGGACAAAGCTTATGCAAGTCGTGGATACATATGTTATCGGTCAGTGGTGTATATTGGCATTTCCAAGCAGAATGTCCCACTTGCGCACTTTTTTATTGCATTTTCAGGCATAACGTCATTACACATTGTGCCTGTAAAGAGAATACACATATTGATCAATACCCAAAGGTTTTTCTTAATGAATGGATTGGATGTTCTGCTTCCTCCACTACCCCTCAAATCTTAAATGATTATTTTATGAGTTAGAGAAATAATATTAACTCTTTGAATGCAATGCGTGTGTGTGTAAAATATATAATTGCCCCCCTACGTTTGTCTCTGGCCCCCCTATGTGCCCCCCCTAAATATGAATGCTGGAGTCACCACTGACTCTACACCCTGTAGTTACTCCTCTGGCAACTTTGCACAAATGGCTGGATTCCATTGCAGTGATGCATGTTCTTTCTGGTTCTATTATCTCACAGATTCTTGTTGAAGTATGTGGGGAATCTATAAAACCACAGCTAAATTTATCATCTACAACAGAATACAAAAAGGGTTGCCATCCCTAGCATATCTCAGAATTGTCACTCATAAAGATGGACAGTCCATCTTTGAGACCCAAGTCCCTCTTTTCTACCCTGGTGTCCCTCCTTAGGATATCTGAGAGTGCGGTGTGTAAATGTTTATTACATTGCTCCACATCAATAAAACTTGCATTTGTGGTCGGACCTTACAGCATGATGCATGATACTGAAATATGAGTTGTACTCAAAGTCCCCTGGCCTACAGAGGCGGGGATCTGGTACGTAACTTGAACTTGATATAAGGGATCACCAAGGATACTGAATAATTGGGACTGAACAGATGAAAAATGGGGGGACTGATTGGGGAATGACCCACTATGGAAGCGGAAGTGACGGGGGCTGTAGAGGACTATAAGTAGTCCTCCAGCTCCTCCCACAAATACAGGTGCAGCCCTAAACTTGTGGTCTGATCTTAAAATGTGATGAATGATACTGTGAGATATCTGAGGTGTGCTCAAAGTCCTCTGGCCTATGGAGGCGGGGATCTGGTACGTATGGTCAACCTGACATGAGGCCAAAAAATAAAAACACACTTGAATGCTTGCAAAATAACTTATTGAACTTGCATTGGCTGTAAAGGAGCTCAGGATGATTAATGTGAGAGAAAAGAAAGTGCCATCTACAGCCCCCGTCACTTCTGCTTCCATAGTGGGTCATTCCCCACACAGTCCCCCCATTTTTCATCTATTTGATTCCAATTATTCAGTATCCTTGGTGAACCCTTATATCAAGTTGAAGTTACGTACCAGATCCCCACTTCCGTAGGTCTGGGGACTTTGAGTTCAGCTCAGATATCTCACCATTCACATTGTACGCGACCATTCACTAGGCGACATGAGAATTTTGCTATGTGATGCACTGCAAGATTCTCATGTCGCCATTTTTATGCAGGCGACATGGTGAATGCACAAAATGGTCACACGCTCTTTTGTGTGCGACCTTTCAAAAGGATACCCAGTCGCGGTATCGGATTTGCCTACACTTTTTCTCCACCCATCTCCTTTGTTTAAGGTTTATCGCATAGCGGCAGCAGTTGCCTCATGGGGTCCCTCTTGATCTGGTCAGATTGTTTTATTTCACAAAGACAATCTGGATAGATTATATATAATATATAATTCAGAGAGGCAGATGATCTAAACCATCAATAATGAGAAAACTCACATTTCTCACGTTATCATTCAAGTTTCATATAATTGTTTCTCAAAAAATGGTCACAAGCTCTTTTACATGCAACCATTCAGAAGTGAACCCCTCGACTGGCCATGCCTTCACAAACTGAGAATGGCCGCGAAACCAAAGCTGGCAGAGGCATTGGTAAACACTTGCAGGGAGGAAGCAAATGGGGTAGGAGGAAACAATGACCGCTCGTTCCACTGACCCAGGAAGATATCTCACATGGCTAAATCTGAATACAGCAATAAATAAGAAGCTATTCTAAAGCAAACTTTCTGTACCATGAGAGAAATAAAAATGCCTATTGAGTTAAATGGAGCTGTTAACCCACTGAATGCTAAAACGTTTTCCATCAAGGGGAAGAAATACCCATTTAAACCACAATTCATTGAGCTTCTAAGTGCTTAAATTGACAGTCTCCATTTTGACTTTATTCTTTAAGGAATAAGTAAAGTCCACTTCCCCAATTAGGAATCAAGCGTTAAGCTTACCAATGAAATTGTTACGCAGAATAAAGACCACATTAATAAAAGATCCTACCTCAACCGGCACTGACGGCCAGACAGCCACGCTGTAGTCTCTTCTGGTGCCTAAAGGTACCATGCAACATCTCTTAGAGGAGATTGGCCCTGACACCGCAGGCACACAGATGTCCGTAATCAAAGATGTTTGCGCTGTTGCCTGGCCATCCATGTCGACTGAGGTAGGATTTTTGACAGTTTTTATACTGCATAACAGTTTAATTGGTAAGCTTTTCACTAGATGCCTAATTGGGGGGGTGGACTTTATTTGCCGTGATCCCCTTTAAGGACCTATTGGCAAAGTGAAACTAACTATACTTATTTTCAAACACAAATGTTTTGATATGTGTGAGAATGTGGAAGTGCATGTGCTCATGAATGTGTAAACTGTGATCACATGAATACAAATGCATATGCATGCAAATTTAAACTGTTGCTATTGAGTGTTTGAACGTGTGTAAATGTTTGTCTGTAACCATTGAGCTTTAATGGTATTGCTCTTATTGTACTAAGTTCTTTAGTTATCCTTATGTGTGTGCCACCAGGTGAGGTACTTTTCCAGTCCCTTTTGGACTTTGACCTCCGTAAGCCATATATATGATGGGAAAAATTATTTCAGCCTCCCATTTAATGGGCGTGATATCTACCTTTTTATCTTTTTTCCATTTATATACTTGCATATTTTTTTTTTTTTATGCTCTTTTGCAATACTTTTCCAATTTTCAATATAAAGAAAACCTATTTTTGTTTGCTGTAGTTAAGGCATATCAAACCTGTGTTTTTGCTAGTATTTCCCACATACCCTGAACCTCTTCATCAAAATGCTTCTACGTTATTGCTCCCTGGTGACGGACTAAACAAACCAGTGTTGTGCAGGTCAGCCTTGCGCTCACCTCCATCCAATCGGTAGTTCCTGTATGACTGGAGATGGTAGTGTACTATATGTGTGGCAAGTCCAATATAGATTTGGAGTAGAAATCCAGCCAAAAATGATAGAAACTGTATTCCAGCAAAAGCTGGAGAGCCATGGCTGAACCACAGGAAATATTAACCGAAGAGGTTAGGGAAAGACATGTAATATCAATTTAAAAAAAGTAAGGCTTACTTCACGTTCTCTGTGCCTCACCACACATGTAAGAACACACAAGAAAGATGGTATCTACACACATATATTGTGTTTTATCTCTGCTGAGCATATTTATTTTTGCCACCACAAAAGCACTTTTACTTTTGTGGTGATACAAACATGCTCAGTAGAGCTTAAACACAATATAGGTGTGCAGATTCCATCTTTCTTTGTTATACCACTGGACCATTAGTAGCACTGGTCATAGGCATCCTGCACTGTGATCAATAGGAGTGCAAGAGTTAAAATCTACATTGGACAAATTTAGTACGTTACCATTTCCAGCCATACGGGAACTGTGTTCACTTCTGATTGCCTGGAGGTGTCTCTAAGGCTGACCTGCACAATACCTGATGTTTAGTTTAATCTGCCTCCAGGGAGCAATAAAGTAGCAGCATTTTGCTGAAAAACAGCCAGGAGGTACAGGGTACATGGGAAGCGCTAGTAAAAACAGGTTTCGTAAACATTAACTACAGCAAAAAAAAAAAAAAAATCTTAAAATTGAAAATGATTGCAAAAGAGAGCACAAAAAATCCTAAATAGTTATGCAAGTATATAAATGGCAAAAAGATGAAGGTTGATATTGCTCCCCTTAAATGAGAGGAAATTCTTTGAGTCTCAATCATGTATATGGCACACTGAGGACAAATTTCAAAAGGTACTGGAAGAAATTATAATGAAAAAGTACCTCATCTGCTATGGCATACACATAAGGATACCTAAGAAACTTGGTACAAAAGGAGCAATGCCATTTAAAGGGATAGTAATGCATAATATGTAGAAATATATATATATATATATTGCAGGGTTTATCCTCCTGAGTAAGATAAGAGCACTCCCACTGCTGAGGTGTTTTTATTCAAAAGTTATTCCAGCTCAGACTTGAACTTTTTAGTTGGAGTATCAATGGCTTAAAATGTTAGTGACGCCGTTGCTACGTAATTCTACGGACATCTTTGGTCTGTTGACTGTAAAACTCCATATGATGGGGTAGCAACAGCACCACTGTAAAATTTCAGGCCACTGAAATACTGCATCAAAAAAAAAGTTTGAGCTGCAATAACTTCAGTAAAACCCCATCTCAGTACCTGGAAGTACAGTTTTTACTCAGGAGGATAAACCCTACGATATATTTTTTCTATATATATTGTGTTATATCCCTTTAAATTTAATATTTCACTGGCATCAGGCCTGGTGCCCTATGAGTTGAGGAGAGCAGATGTAATTTAATTATTCAGGGTAATACCTGAACAGGGAAACTATCTGTGATCTCGACTTCTGTAGTAGGTAAGATTAGAAGTTTACTAACCAATAGTATTTAGGATTATGTGATGACCAATAATATTATTTTTGGGTGTCAGCATGGTTTTTATAAAAGCTAGATTGTCAAACTAATTTACTTTCATTTATTGAAAATTAAGTAGTAACTCTCACAAAGTCATTGCTATTGATCTGGTATACAAGGATGTTGCAAAAGCATTTGATACTACTGTGCCTCAATATGGGTTACTGTGTAAATTAAAAGGCTTCAGTTTGGGAGGTGATATGTGCATGGATAGAGAACTGGTTAAATTATAGATTTCAGAGAGTTTTTGTAAATAGAAAAACTTGAAAAAATTCTAAAGTTGTAAGTGGGGAGTCGCATGGTTCAGTCCTGGGCCCAATGCTTTTTAACCTGTTTATTAATATAGAAGTTGATATTGAAAGTAGTGTTGCAATCTTTTCTGATGATGACACTAAGCTTTGTAAAGAAATACATAGATATATATATATATTTTTAATCCTCTCTGCAGAAAGATTTGGATAAATGGGTGGAAAGTGGCAGATAACAACATTGTTAACATAGGATGGTTAGAGAGCTTGAAGAGGCTTTATCCCCTTAAGGACTGGTGACTTGCAATGACCGTCACCGATGTTCATACCTTTAAGGACCAGCGATGGACCTGGCATGTCAAGGGTTAACTCTCCCATTGCTGCTGCGGAGAGCAGGGGGAAAGGCTGTTACCAAGTGCTCCGGCACTGGGCCACTTAGTTTCAGCCAATGGCCGCATTGTAGCCACATGTGATTCGCTAAATTAGCAAATGACGTGTTATAAGCCAAATGACAGGCAGTATTTTTTTACGTGGGTTAAGGTAAGATTTAGGGTTAGATTTAGGTTTAGGAATAGGATTATATACAAAAATTATTTATATAAATATGTGTGTGTGTGTTTTTTTTTTTTTTTTTTAATCCATTTGGGACGTTATTGGAAATGACATCAATGTGTTTTTTGTTTTTTCAAATTTGCCTTCCTCTGGATCAACCAGGGTGATTTGGCATGGGCTGTACTTGATAATGGGTTATGCGCACAAATCACTGTTAGTATAACAAGTACAGTGCAGCATTTATTGCTTTTTATTAGATTTAAGTATTGTCACCAGACATGTATAATGTACTACTCTAGAGCCACATGTAGATATCTAGCTAATAAACTGCTGCCCTTAACAGGATTTCTCATTTTAACTGCAGTGTGGCTGTGCTGGTCCAAATTTCATTTTTAGAATAACTTAGGGCTCGATTCAAATGTTGGCATCGCCAGAAAAAACTGGCGATGCTAGTTTTAACGTCAACTGAGCAATGCAAATGTTCCACTAGTAAGAAGCGACGCCAGTTCTGAAACACCCGTCGCCAGAACAGCAAGATCTCACCCATAGAGGATAATGTACAAGCGACGCCAAAAGCTATTCAAATGTTGGAGTTAGGGCTAACACGCATTAAATTGCAACATTTCTCTCCAGAAATCTAACGCCTATTTTTTTTGGAGAACAGCACTGGAGGAAGAGTAAAAATCCACGTCGCAAATTCTGAAAAGCATTCTCTGTGCTTTTCCCTACCCAGCCACTAGGGGAACACAGAGATGACTTTCAGCACCATGGACAGCTTTGAATGCCATAGGGATGTGCATTGCACACCCCTGTGGCATTCAAAGGGTTACAATCAATAAAACTAGTACACCAAGCACTACACTGCCCCCTTCCACATCCCCCCCCTTAGTATGTCACATATATTGCATATATGTGACATACTAACCCCATCTACATCCACCTCATGGACTTCCATGTAGTGGACAAATCTGTCTTTTATTCCACAATTAACCCTTTGAGTACCAGAGAGGTAGGAAAGCATTGCTTAGCATGTTTCCTACCCCTCTGGTACCCAATGGGTTAATAGGCAAGGTATGGACTACATACCTTGCCTGTATATATGTGTGTGTGTTTGTGTGTGTGTTAAACTTTTTTTTTTTTTTATTAGAATACTATTATTAGACATTAGTTTAAATTAGATCTCATTCATTTTTAACCTCCTGTGTCCCATTGCTATTAGTACTTTTGCTCCACTCTCCTTCAAACGGAGAGTGGAGCAAAAGTACTAATAGCAATGGGACAAAGGAGGTAGAACATTATAAATGGATGAGATCTAAGTTAACCCTTTGAGTGCCAGCGTGGTACGCAACGCATTTCAAAGCAATGCGTTGCATACCACTCTGGCACTCAAAGGGTTAAAATACAACTGAGGGAGCAGGCTGCACTGTGACTGCAGCGCTTCCTTCACCTTCATTCATAAGCACTCCCTTTGCTGCGGGTGGCTGTGAAGCCCGCAGCATAATATAGTATAAGCTTGGGGACTAGAGAGCTATTGGAGGAAGCGGGAGGAGGGGACAGAGACATAGGAGGAAGCGGGCATTGTACAATTGTACAATTCGTCCCTTCTCACAATGCGTTTTACAATGCGCATTGTACAACGCATTGTGAGAAGGGACGAATTGTACAAGGCGATGCCAGGCAGCTGGGCACAATGCCAACGCATGAGGAGAGGTATTGGAGGAAGCGGGCAGCAAATACAAGCCTACCACCCGCTTCCTCCTATGTCTCTGTCCCCTCCTCCCGCTTCCTCCAATAGCTCTCTAGTCCCCAAGCTTATACTGTATTATGCTGCGGGCTTCACAGCCACCTGCAGCAAAGGGCGTGCTTATGAATGAAGGTGAAGGAAGCGCTGCAGTCACAGTGCAGCCTGCTCCCTCAGTTGTATTTTAACTTAGATCTCATCCATTTATAATGTTCTACCTCCTTTGTCCCATTGCTATTAGTACTTTTGCTCCACTCTCCGTTTGAAGGAGAGTGGAGCAAAAGTACTAATGGCAATGGGACACAGGAGGTAGGGGGTTAAAAATGAATGAGATCTAATTTAAACTAATGTCTAATAATAGTATTTTAATAAAAAAAAAAGTTTAAAACACACACACGTATATACAGGCAAGGTATGTAGTCTGTGCCTTGCCTATTAACCCTTTGGGTACCAGAGGGGTAGGAAACATGCTAAGCAATTCTTTCCTACCTCTGTGGTACTCAAAGGGTTAATTATGGAATAAAAGACAGATTTGTCCACTACATGGAAGTCCGTGAGGTGGATGTGGATGGGGTTAGTATGTCACATATATGCAATATATGTGACATACTAAGGGGGGGATGTGGAAGGGGGCATTGTGTAGTGCTTGGTGTACTAGTTTTATTGATTGTAACCCTTTGAATGCCACAGGGGCGAGCAGTGCACATCCCTATGGCATTCAAAGCTGTCCATGGTGCTGAAAGCCATCTCTGTGTTCCCCTAGTGGCTGGGTAGGGAAGCACAGAGAAAGCTGTTCAGAACTGTCCACGTGGGTTTTGGATTTTCTGACTGAACTTGATACTTTGCAGTGCTGTGATTGGCTGTGGTGCTAGGTAACATTTTTATTGTGTGTTTTTAGGTAAGCTTTTCTGTGCGACGCAGGTTTAAGGTTAACGTGTATTTTTTTGGTTATCGTTCTTTAGCCTTTCTGGGTAAGGAAGATTTGAATCTCAAGTTACCTGGTCTTGCTTAACGAGCGAAGGCAGTTTTTTTCTTCACGTTGGTTTTAACGCCAACATTTGAATCGAGCCCTTAGTTTGTTGTTACCTTCTAGAGTGGGGGTAGGCAACCTTTGACTCCCCTACTGGTTGTGGATGATGGGAGTTGTCATTTCTACCAGCTGTGGAGCCAAAGGTTGCACACCCCTGTTCTAGAGGTAATCTAGACAGTGGGTTCATCAGAACTGTTACTGCAAAGCATCAGACCAGTCACATTATACATACACACTATCCTTACAGGTAGCTTAGCTCCATTTACAGTCCTGAGATCTATGGTATTTGTGACTCGAGTTCAATTGCATGTTCTGTATTATCACTAGCACAGCTAAATGTCAATTTTAACCCTTTCTGTACCAGAAGGGTACGCAAAGCATTGCTTTGCAATGCGTTGCATACCCCTCTCGCACTGAAAGGGTTAAGCTCTAGTGTTGCTCCATTTCCAGTGTAAGCTCTGTGGTATTGCTTAGTGTAGTGCCATCTCTGGTATAAGACCTTTGATATCGCTAGTGTAGTTCGATTTCCAGTGTATGCTCTGTCTATTCTCCCCCCCCCCAAAAAAAACAAACAAACAAATAAATTATATATATATTGTGCTTGACCCTGCAAACACTAGAACCTATCCTGTATTCACCATGAGTCTCGTGAGAGTCTACGGAACAGTTCCATTTTGTGGCTTCCACAGGAGCAGACTTAAAGAAAAAAAATATATAGTTGCAAGCTATTAAAGTCTGTATCCTTTTGAAATGTGGGCAACACAGAAAACGGTGCAGAATGGCTTGAAGAGGCAATCAGAGTAGACAGTAACTATCATCCCCTATTTGGTCAACTGTGACGACTCTGTTCCAAACCTTAATTTGCATTGTTTTATTGATGAGTGTCTGGAAATGTAGACCATTCCCTGATTGGTCAAGTGTACCATCCCAGTTTGCATTCTAATCCTGATAAGTGTCTGGAAGTATATATAAGCAGTGTGTTTCACCAACAAAGTCTGTTCTGTTTTACCCTCCACAATACAAGTTTCAGTTGTATTTCTGGAGGGGAATTGGTTGGTGATCTTCATCCCTACTAATTCACTTGTCTTGCAGGTCTACTGGCACATCCTATATAATAATTTGCTAAATCGTGTGTAACGCCGTGACATGCGCAGTAGACACTACTGCGCGTGCTGCAGTCATGCGCAGTAGAGACTGCCCGCGCCGAGGCTGATACAGAGCTGGGCGCTCTGAAGGAGCGTCCAGCTCTGTATCAGCCGCGGCGCGGGCAGCCTCTACTGCACGTGACTGCCCCGCGACCGGGTGGCAGTGGCACTGTGGCCCGTGTAACTGGCTGTTCAACTAGTGTGTGTGGTGTGTGTGTGTGTGTGTGTGTGTGTGTGTGTATATATATAACACCTGGGTGCACATCATAGATAAGTAAATCATACATACATATTATTTATTTTTTTTTTTTTTTTTTGAAAGACCACAGACGCAGTGGTCAGCCAAAGAAATTTAGTGCAGCAGATGAAAGACGACACTTGCTTCCCTTCACAGTTGGAAGATGTCCGTCAGTGTCATCAGCTTAGAATTAGCAAACAGTGGGATCCTGGTACACCCGACTACTGCCCGGAGAGGTCTGGTCAGAAGTGGTCTTCATAGAAGACTTGCGGCCAAAAAGTCATACCTCTGACTTGGAAATGAGGCCAAGCAACTCAACCATGCACAAAAACACAGGAACTGGGTTGCAGAAAAATGGCAGCAGGTGATCTGGACTGATGAGTCAAAATTTGAAATATTTGGTTGTAGCAGATGGCAGTTTGTTCACCGAAGGACTGGAGAGTGGTACAAGAATGTGTGCCTACAGGCAACAGTGAAGCATGGTGGAGGGTCCTTGCAAGTTTGGGGCTGCATTTTTGCAAATGGAGTTGCTGAGAAGTACAGGCAGATACTTATCCATCATGCAATACCATCAGGGAGGCATCTGATTGGCCCCAAATTTATTCTGCAGAATGACTATGACCCCAAACATGCAGCCAAAATCATTGAGAACTATCTTCAGTGTAAAGAAGAACAAGGAGTTATGGAAGTGATGGTATGGCCCCACAGAGCCCTGATCTCAACATCAAGGCTGTCTGGGATTACATGAAGAGAGAGAAGCAACTGAGGCTGCCTAAATCCACAGGAGAACTGTGGTTAGGTCTCCAAGATATTTGGAAGAACCCGCCTGCCGAGTTCCTTAACAAACTGTGTGCAGGTGTACATAGAAGAATTAATGTTGTTTTGAAGGCAAATGGTGATCACACCAAATTTTGATTTAGATTAACGTTTATTTTTGAAAGCATTCATACTTTACAGCATTTTTTTCACACCTGCCTAAGACTTTTGCACAGTACTGCATATATGGGTGTATATACAAACTTAGTGTGTATATATGAGTGATGTCTTTTGTGAGTGAAAATTTAAAAAAATGACAAGGCAGTATATTTGGTTGGTCACACAGTATGCTCAGCTTCAGATAAAAGCATCTGCTCTGGACTTGCTATCTGTATTGTGCTTTATGATGGAGTATTTTTCCCTTGCAGAGAAGTCAGATTTGATGTTTGTTTTTAATAGCTCTGCTGTATGTGCACAGCGAGCTAGACTGAAGGAGGAAAAAAGGCACCAAACAAAGTTTAAAGAATGAAATTCTTCAGAATGGTAATAACATAAAACTTATGTATGTTAATGCTCATAGTCTGGCTGGTACGATGGGAGGGACTGGAACAGATTGCAGTGTATGAAAAGTATGATCTAACTGGTGTTAATAAAACCTGGTTAGATGATACATGTTGCTTAACAGTCAATCTAGAGGGTTATTCCCTTTTTAGGACTAATAGGATTAATAAAAGAAGAGGGTGTATATTAATGAAGGGTCTAGTGAGAATGTAGAGGCATTGTTGGTTGATATCACACTGAAGAAATTACATAATAATAAAAAGATGTAAATGGGAATTTGAAGAAGCCCAACTGTTAATTCAAATGGAAAGGGCTTCTCAGTTATGAAATGCAATCATAATGGGAGATTTCAACTACACAGATTGACTGGAGAAATATGACTTCTAGCACAACAAAGGAAAATATTTTTAAATGTGGCTAATGACCATTTCATGTCTCCACTAGTAGAGGTTCTGACTAGAAAAGATGCCTTACTGAACCTAGCGCTTTCAAACAATTCAGACATGGTAAACAATATACAGTAAGGGAATATTTAGGCAGCAGTGACCACTGTATGGTATCCTTTGAAATTTGTTATGAGAAACCCACGAACAAGAATTTTATTAAAACATTCATTTTTAAAAAGGCTAATTTTACAGTGCTGACATTTGTATCAAGACATTCAAAGGGATGTAAAATTCAAATTTAAAAATATGCAAAAAACTTTGAATTTCTTTAAAATGCCCATAGATAAATATACTCATCAATTTATTCTATTGGGGAATAAATAAGAGGAGCAATGAGGTTTTCAAGAAAAAGAGAAATAAAACGCAGCCATTTAAAGAGTTTGTCAGAAGGGTCTGATACATCCATTTAAAAAAAAAAAAAAAAAAAAAAAAAAAAAAAAAGCATGTAATAAAATCTGCAAACAAGCAATTAGGCTAGGTTAAATTGAAAATGATTATAAAGAGAGCAAGAAAAATCCTAAACAATTCTAATAGTATATAAATAACAAAAAGATTAACTTTGAAATTGGCCCTCTTAACTCTTGTGCTAGGGGCTTGGGCCATTTCCTGTACCTTGTATCTAATGAGGAGTTACTTGCCAGATGTGCACAAATGTTTCCAGAAGTTGGGGCTAAAAGAAAAAATAGATTTTTTTTTTTTTTTTTTTAATTTATTTATCTTTCAGCCCCTTCAAATGTACTGAAATCTGTGAAAGCCATAGAATTACCAACTGTATTTGTTAGCTAGTGCTCTTAGGAGAAAAATGGCACCACATTGGTGTGAGTTGACATACCATAGGGGGTGCCAGAAGCACATAACTACATCTACCTGTTTTCTTCTTTTGAAAATAGATGCTTGTACTAAAATGTTCATAACTATTAGAGACATGAAAGAAATGTATAAAAGGTATACCACTTTGGAAAGAAGACATTCACACGCATCAAACAAGGGGTCACTTGCCTTTCTATCACTGGGCAGAAGTGCACAAATATTTCCGCTATAGGAATAAATGCATGCTTTTTATATTTCCACCACTTCCAAGATACTAAAATCATTGAAAACCATAACATTTCCTACTGTGTTCAGTACCTGCTACCAACATGAGAAAAGTGGTACCCCATTTGTGTGGGATAGTATACAATATGGGAGTGCTAGAAACAATTGCCTAAACTGGCTACCTGTTTTTTTTTGTAATTATCTGCCTGCACTAAAAAGGTCATAAGCATAATAGATATGCAGGAAAGGTAGACAAACCATACCATTTTGGAAAGAAGGTGAACCTCATTAGATGTAGCAGTTTACTTGCCGCCTTAACCCAAACCTGGTGTGCACAAATGTATACAGAAGGTGGTGCTAATGGGAAAAAAATGTACTTTATTACATTTCTGCACCTTGTACTGAAATCTGTGAAAACCATGGGATTTCCAACTCTATTCGTTAGCTAGTGCTCTTAGGAGAAAAAATGACACCCCATTGGTATGAACTGACATAACTTAGGGGGTGCTAGAAGTACAAAACTACACATCCTACAACCTCAGATTTTTCTAACATTTCCTCAAACGTTACTTGCCTGTACAAAAACGGTTATAACCGCTACAGAAGTGAAGAAAGAGAAGTAGACAAACCATACTATTTTGGAAAGAAGATAAGCTGCCGCATCGAATGAACGGTTAGTTGCCTTTCTACCCATGGGCATCCAGAAGGGAGGGCAAGGGGGAGCACTTGCCCCCTTTACAATTACCCCCTCCAAATAAACAAATGGGCTGGATGGGCAGACCTGGGGGTCATCTTTGCCCCCCCCCAACAAAAAATGTCAAAGGGCACCCCTGTTTCTACGCCTAAGGTAATGTGCACAATGACTTCCAGAATGTGGTGTGTCATGCCAAGGCATGATTTGGCCCCATCTGGTTTGCATACTTTGTATGTTTTGTATTTGTATGTTATTCAAAGTGCACCAATCCTAGGCCATAAAATTAGCTGAGTAGATAACATCACCAGAAACTGAATGAGCAGTCACCAGAGCAGGACATAAAGTGCCATAAAAAAGGTCTTGGGCCCTCTGCTATGATGGGGGCGGGGGTTATTCAGAGAACATGTGTAAACTATCAGGCCAAACCTCCTCCCAGCTAACACCCAGGGGGTCTGGCCTCTTAGAATGAACTGTGTAAAGTATTTAATATGGGGTTTTGGAAAAAAAAGGAGGCTCTGGGGGGCATGGTTTGGATGCCGACCGAGATGGCCGCTTAGGTCTTTAGCTCCTGCCTCGAGGAGGAACAGATCGCTGTAAATCAGCATTGGCTCTTATCTGTTCTCACCGACGCACTACAGCTGCATCATTTCTACGGATATACCTAACCATAAGACTCAGAAAAAAGTTCGGGATGTGCAATCCTCTTTTTGGAAGTCTCAGGATTCGCCTACTGAGAAACTCTCAGCTAAAATGGCGGAGGCTTCTCCTTTCCTGCCCAGTGGAACTCTGGAACCGCGTTCAGCGGACAGCTCAGGAAGCGACTCAGAGGATGACTCCCCTAAAGATTTGCAAGACTCTCCGTCTACTCGGAGGGATCTACAACATATGCTGGCAGATTTAAAGATTTTTATTAAAGAAGAATTGTCGGAGGTCCGGCGCGACTTGACCCAGATTGGGGACAGAGTGAGTGCCCTGGAAAACGACCATGTAGCATGGGCTAAATTCAAGGATCAAACTATGACCCACATATTCGCCCTACATCGAGCACATCAGGAAACTTTGGTTAAACTAGACGATATAGAAAATAGAAACAGGAAACAGAACTTACGCTTCAGAGGTATTCCTGAAAATATAGGACGGGAGGAACTTTCATCCTTTTTGCAGGGATTCTTTGCCTGTCTACTACCTTCCGACCCTCCTCGAGCTTTCCCTTTAGAAAGAGCACATAGGTCCTTGAAAGCAAAGGGCGCACTGAACGAAGTTCAGAGGGACGTTATAGTACTGTTCCAGACCTATAAAGATAAAGAAACAATTTACCAAGCCTCGAGGAACAAATCCCCTCTATCCTACAATAACCACCAAATCTCTGTCTACAGCGACCTCTCTCCCTTGACTCTACGTTGGAGGGGAGAGCTGAGGCCAGTTACATAGGCTTTGCGCCAACAGCAACTCAAGTACCGATGGGGATATCCTCTGTCACTATCGGTGACCAAAGATGGTACCACGTATACTATACGTTATAACGATGACTACAGAGCGTTCATAACCTCCTTGAACATCGCAATTAAGGATGACGAATTGTCCATGCCAAGCCATCAGGCCCAAATGTCTTGGGGTGAACAAATGGAGATATCCTCCCCTTGGATTCCTGCCACAAAGAAAAGGAGAGTTCCTGGATCTCCTCCACTGCCGTCGGTGGTGGCGAAACATGCCCGGCAGACCCCAGGCTGATGGACAGGGACTTTTTCTCTTGGTCTTTCCATCTGTTTTTTGTTCCCTGATCAAACCCGTGCTCATATAGGTTTGAATATACTGACCATATGTTATTCCATGCTTACTATATGTGTATTGTACTATTACTACTTTATTGTTCATTGTGTTACGATATTTCAGGCTAGTTACTGATACTTAATACTATTGCTGGGCCTTTATTGTATTGTCTCCGTCCCAGGTATGCTCATTTTAGTTGTTTCTCCATACCCATCTACTAGTACTTCTCTAAGGCATCTGGGTCCGTTCTCCTTGGTACTCTTACGGTCCATGGTCTCTTTGGGGGACCCTGTTATAATTACTACTCCACACTGTTGCATATTCATTTTAGTTCATCCTTCTCAGGAGGGCCCTTTTGGGCCCGGTTCAGGTGTGTGTTTCTCCCTAAGCCCTGACGCTCCTGGTTGGATTGGGCCTTTGTGAGCACATGAATGTACCCTCTGTTAATTTAATTTTTTTTTTTTTTTTTTTTTTTTTTTCTTCTTCCTCTTGTGCATATTTATTGGTGGGGGTGGTTGGATCCGGCGGGTTCCCCGGTCCTGTGTGGGGGCCTTCTTTGGAAGTTGTCTGGGGGGGCCCTTTTGTGGGATCGGGGTGTCCGTTGGATCTTCTTGGCATATATGTTGGGGCATTACGGGTTCCTGCTGGCCTTTATTTATGATATTCTTATTCATCTGTCAGCTGGTGTGCTTATTACTAACCAATTCCTCCCACGGTCGAATGGAGATGGAGAATATGAGAGGCAGGGTAGATGGGAAGGGAAAGCAAGGTTAGGGGACAGGACCGGAGATAGAGGTACGGTTAGTAGTTTAATATTACTAATGTGAAAAGTTGACGATAGAAAGCATAGAGAGACAAGTGAGAGAATAAAGAGTAAGATGCATCTGTTCAGATGCTTTTGTTTACATTTTGTCTTGCCTGTGGCTAGGTCCTAGTTGGGTCCTGCCGTCGTTACAATTATAACAGCTATGAAAATACCATTGTTTTCAATGCTATATTTGTGTTTATCTTTGTAAACTTATGCAATTTGTTGCTTCCTCCTCGGGGTTGGGAGGATTTTTCCTGACTGGTCCTCCTTCTGAGACGCTGATCTTTACGGGGTCCAGAGGGAGGATTCCCAGGCAGAAACTTCTCCCATGCTCTAGTGTACATTGGTGCTCAGGGGGTGGGCACCTGCCCATCTCGCCCTCTGACATGAGCCTTATCTGCTTTTCTTCTTTCCTTCTCTTCTCTTTCTTCAACTTTCCTCTTATTCCCTCTTTTTCCTGCCCTCCCTCTACCCTCTTTACTCCCCCTCTGACTTCCTACTATTGGACACGCGCCTTGGTCTTCGCTCTTCCTGCGGTCCCTCAGGTACCGAATAGATTTCTTTTTGTCACGGCTCCATGGCAGATTGATTGTAATCCTCTTTTATTTATCCTCCATGTCCCCTCCTATTGATCTACCATTAAAAATCATCTCGCAGAATGCCAAAGGGTTGAACTCACCCTGCAAGCGCTCACTGGTTTTGAGGGAAATGATTCGGATGAAGGGGGATGTAGTTATGCTACAGGAAACTCACTTCGAGGTCTGATACCCCACGTTTATATAGCAGACATTTCCCTACTTCATTTTTTAGCTCACACTCTACAAAAAAAAGGGGTGGCTATTTTATTCCACAAAAATTTGGCATTACAGCTTAGGTCTATTCTTTCTGACCGGGAGGGTAGGTTTCTATTTGTTAAAGGTACCGTGGATGGGTGTTTATATCCTTTCGCTTCTCTATACGCCCCCAATACTCACCAAGCTCCCTTTATTCTTGAAACTCTGGAGACCTTGTCTTCCTTTCGGGAAGGGATATTGATACTGGGCGGCGACTTCAACCTCCCCATGGTCCCTGGGATGGACTGTTCCACTGGCACGTCTTCCTATGCCCAACTGGTGATTCGTCAGTTTGCTAAATCTCTACACTCTTTCCAGCTTATGGATGCTTGGCGTCTCCTCAACCCTACAGCTAAAGACTACTCGTATTATTCCCATTCCCATGACCAATATTTTAGAATAGATTACATATTTATTTGCCATTCTTCCATCCCTTCTCTGTTGGAAGCTAAAATAGGTCACATTACATGGTCTGATCACGCACCGGTGATCGTAGTCTTTCGTAGACTCTCCATCTCTAGACCCCCTCGTCATTGGAAACTTGATGAATCCCTATTGCAACATCCAGACTTTATATCTCGCCTCACCAAGACTTTACGTCATTATATAACTGACAATTGCTCTGATGAAGTCTCTCCTTTGACCGTCTGGGAGGCCCATAAGTGCATCATGCGGGGGGGATTCATGAAACTTGCCTCTATTAGGAAAAAAACTGCTACTCAAGAGATTGATTCCTTGATTCTTAAAATACAATCTCTAGAAGCCACCCACAAGGCCTCTCAGGCATCGGCTTCATTACCCACGTTGTCCTCATTGCGCTCCAAATTGACTTCAATCCTGCAATCCAAAGTTGAACGTTCCTTTTTTAAGGTACGACAGGCACATTTTGAGCATGACAACAAACCGGGTCGGCTACTGGCGAGACATTTAAGGGCACACATGCAGACCCACTATATTCCTTCTATTAAGACTTCTACTGGATCTTTAGCACACTCTTCTCCAGAAATAGCAACCTCCTTTCGCTCATTTTACTCTTCCTTATATAATATTTCAGCCAATTCCCCCCCCGTCCCCTAGACCACTCACAGTTGGTTGAACGTTATCTTGAAGAGGCATACCTTCCCCCGCTCACTAAGGAGGCTTCTGATTCCCTGGAATCACCTATTACAGAGCAGGAGGTATTAGCGACTATTCGACATTTGCCACCAGGCAAGAGTCCCGGACCTGATGGCTTCTCTCAGGCATACTACAAAACCTTTGATAAGATTCTCACCCCTCTTTTGACGAGAGCCTTCTCTTCTTTGCCGGATACCATAACCTCAACTCCGCGTATGGCCGAAGCGCATATTACGGTCCTCCCGAAACCGGGTAAAGATCCACTTCTATTTCAAAATTATCGCCCTATTTCCCTTTTGAACCTGGATTTGAAGATCTATGCAAAAATTTTGGCAAATAGGTTGAAAATCTTCCTGCCGGATATTATACATCTCGATCAAGCTGGATTCACCCCGAAAAGGGAGGCTCTGGACAATACCCGCAAACTTCTGAATATTATTCATCATATCGACTCCCGCAAACTTCCGGCCCTTTTACTAACGGTTAACGCAGAAAAGGCCTTTGACCGTGTGAATTGGTTTTTTTATGACTAAATTATTTCACATTTTGGCTTTGGTCCACTTTTCATTAAATATGTAATGGTTTTATACACGAACCCGACAGCTAAGGTCAAGGTTAATGGCCTCCTTTCGCAATCTTTCCTATTTTAAATGGCACTAGACAAGGATTCCCATTGTCACCTCTTCTTTTCATTCTCACAATGGAGGCATTAGCTCAACATATTCTCCATAATCCTATGATCGCGGGAATTGTCATGCCTTCCTCTCCCATTCCCGTTTAAACTCTCCATGTTTGCGGACGACCTTATTCTATCCACTACTGATCCGGTGACTGCCCTCCCAGCCTTCTTGGCTGAGCTCCAACAATTCTCGACAGTGTCTGATTTTAAAATTAATGTCTCAAAGTCCAATGTATTGGCCTTGAACCTCTGACTCCCTCTTCGCTAGCCTGCGATCTTCTTTCCCTCTCCAATGGTCTAAGAAATCGATTGAATATTTGGGGATAGTGCTGACCCCTTCTACTGATCAGATATTCTCCTCTAACTATCCGAAGCTTCTCAAGTCTATCCGATCAGATTTTAGTAAATGGAGATCTTTATTTATATCCTGGGTGGGGAAAATAAATGTGATTAAAATGAGTGTTCTCCCACTATTATTATACCTTTTCCAGACCCTACCAGTCTGGATCCCTATTTCTTTTTGGTCTGAAACAAATAGACTACTTTCTAGATATCTCTGGAGTGATAGACGCCCTAGGATCAGTCTCTGCACTCTACAGACGATACAAGAATGGTGGGTTAGGACTTCCTAATTTGCGCCGATATAATCTCTCTACTGTTTTGGCTTCTATACCGGATTGGAATGCAAACGGTCCACATTAAAGGTGGGTATCTTTAGAAAGAGGACAAGTCCCTTCCTTTGATCCTCTGTAGGACTCTCTGGTTCCTAGAGAAGTACGACTCACCCCACTCCCTCTTAACCCAATAGTGAAGAACGTCCTTTCATGCTGGTCATCGATCACTTCTAAGACCAGTGTGATTTCCTTTCCTTCTCCCTGTTCTCCTTTATTCTTCCCTCGCAAAACTCCGTTTACCCTTCTGGCTTCCCAATTCCCTTAGTGGTCGAAATCTAGAGATCTTCGTCTGAAAGACGTGTGCCCCGAGGGGAAGATGGTAGATTTCCCCATACTACAGGAGACTTTGAGTCTCTTTCCCAAGGAGATCTGGAACTACATTAGAATTAAAGGACTGCTGAGCTCGCGGGGGTTGCGTTGTGGGCTAGATAGGTCCTTGACTGCTTTTGAGGAGCTTCTGAGAACTGACACCACAAACAAAAAATTGTTGGGCTCCATCTACCGTATTCTCTCAGGATCCGATCAACACTCTAAACCTGCTTGCGCTCTGGCCTGGGAGACAGACTTGGGTCAGACCCTTTCACTGGAGGAGTGGAGGAAGATCTGGAAGTGTACTCAGAAATCCTCCATCTCTGCACAGATGGTTGAAATGAACTACAAGTTGCTGTTCCGATGGTACTACACACCTCATAGGTTACATAGTATTAACCCTAAAGTTTCTGGTGTCTGCTGGAGATGCAAGTCTCACCCAGGGACTCTGCTGCATATATGGTGGTCCTGTCCGTCTATTTCAGCTTTTTAGTCGTCTTGCTTACGATACATTAATGACTGTCTGGAGATTTCTCTACCACATGACCCTTGGCAGATATTGCTATATAGAGATCTACCAATGATTCCCAAGATGAAAAAATTATTTTTATATTCCATGTTAAATGCGGCTAAAGCCCTTATCCCTCTTGGTTGGAAGTCAAACATTCCTCCATCAGTGAGTGCTTGGCTCAAGAAAGTAGAGGAGCAAGTCTTGTTTACTAAAATAGCATGGAGCCGTGCCGGACTGGAAAATGACCAGTTTAGCAGATGGCTTTCAGCTTTTCTAGCCCTCAATATTATTTAACTCTTTCTCAACGGGAGCCATCTATTCCCTCCGCACACTCCTCAGGCACCTTTATAGACCCAGCTCGTGTCCTCCTTCTCCTTCTTCTTCCTTCTTCTTTCCCTCTCCACCTCTCATTCATCTTTCTTTCTCTTTTTCCTCTCTCCTTCTTTTTCTCCTCCTCCCTTTTATTGTAAAAACTAGATCTATCGCAGATTTGTGGTTCAATGTTATTGTCGTATGTTTTCTCTAACATACTTCTTTTGATACTACTTGATCTTGTTTTGCACCCATGGATGATATGTCTACTTGTACTGTATGTACTGATTTCCTGTTATTTGTACCTTTTTCTGTGAAGATCTTTTAATAAAAGTTCTTTGAAATACAAAAAAGGAGACTCTTTTTGTAACCAAGTTTGTTACATATACGCAATGCCTGATTGTTGGGAGCTAGCACTGAAGGCTTCCAGCTGTATGTGTACTGCCCAATCTGTATTCTGACTTGTGTACATGCAGATTGATGGCTAATTCCCTAGTTACTAACTTTAAGGACCAAAAGGGTGTAAAATTATGGTGAAGCAATGCTTATCCCTGCGGTCCTTTAAAGGGGAATGTCTTAAATTCAGTGCTGGACACCATAGTGAGTCCAAGAGCAAGAATCCAAGAAAAACATCAACTTACTTCATGGGCTACAATATCTGTTAATGGAACAAATTGGCCGCCATCACCCCTGTCTCAAACGCACCCCAACCAGCCAATGAGGATGGACCATTGAGCAAATAGGTTCCTCTTTAATTGGCTAGTGGTGGTGTATGTAGGTACTAAGCCCTGTGACTGAGATGTGAGCACATTGAGTGGTATCACTGACATGGTTGAGTGAGCCATAGTGCAGGAGCAAATTTCTGGGACTCCTTATTATCCTGGTGGGGGTTGAGGTGGACACAGACCTGGCGCCCAAAAGAACCAACAAATTGTCGCGTGGGTCCCAGGGACCCAACTGAACCCATGAAAGGGCCGGCTCTGCCCGCAATGAGGTCTGAATGAAAAATAAAGGGGGGAAAAATACATAGTCCTCTGCGTTCCACAGGGGTGTCCAATCCATTGCAAAGCAATCCACTGGGCCTATCTGGAACACAGAGGGTCAATTTTGTTTCATGTACTCCACGGCACCATTAAATCTATGGGCTTTATCTCCCCTCCTCCAGCTGGTAGGACCGGTCAATTTGCATTTAAGTTGACTCCACCCCTTCCTTCCCCAGTTTTTTTTTTTTTCCGGTCCTTACCAGCTGGAGGGTCAGGAGGCGAGAGCCTCTGTCCATACCAAGATTCCAAGGCTTAGACTTCAACGCAAGCACAGGGAAACCCTCATACTCCTCTAAGTTCTGCAGAGAAAGGGTGAAAAAGCACTTACCCCCCTATCCCACTAAGCTCTATGGGACCCGGGAAACATTGCCGTTGGACAAGATCCATCATCCGGACAACAGCGTGAGACGCTTCAGTGTGCGTTTCACTGATGAGCCGCAACAGGAACAGAATGTTCTAAGGGAAAGCGGCCCGCCTGTCTGCTTCCCTTTGTACAACAAACTAACCGGAAGTGGAAGGAGCGTGTGTTCCAGTAACGGAACACACAATGTATATAAGCCATGGAGTCCTGGTAAGATATAGATATATATATATATCTATCTAATAATAATTTTCATATTTCTATAGTATTTATTGGTTTCCCTACTCAGAGTTTATTAGCAGAATGTCATCCTCTTCTAAACTTACCCCAGCCAAAGATAAACCTGCTGAGGGCATGTCTACCAAGGAGGAAAAGGCTCAGAAAAACAAACTGCATTTCATGTGATAGACAGTTGCAAACCTCTGATCCCTCTCCTCCTTTATGTCAGGAGTGTGCTAACAAAGATGTATCCAGTCAGATGCCTAACCAGTTCCAAGATTTCATCTCCTGGATGAAAACCTCCATGCAGGAGACTTTCTTTGCAATGCAGGAGGCTGTAATCCCTAGGAAAAGACCCAGATTAGACGACCCTGGGGAGGGTACCTCTGCAGGGGCTATACATTCAGATGATGCCTATAGCCTTCAGGGAGTTCAATCAGATTACTCTTCTGACATTGAACAAGGAGAACTTCAGGAAGACTCTGGTGCATTCAGTACTGACAAAATAGAACCTTTTCTGAAGCACCTTAGAAAAATATTGGGCCTGGTTGAGGAACAAAAAGAATTAGGCATTTTAGATGCTGCATTTTTAGGTAATAAGAAGGCTGCTCCATGTTTTCCTGTTCACCATGCGATTTCAGACATTGTTAATTTAGAATTGAAAAGGGCAGATAAACGTTCAACTATTACAAAATGATTCACTAAGGTATGTCCTTTTGAAGAAAAAGACGTAATTAAGTAGGTTACACCCCCTTAGGGTGGACGCTGCAGTTTCAAGAATTGCTAGACATACTACTATCCCATTGGAAGATGGAGCAGCATTAAAGAACCCAATGGATAAGTGTGTGGAATCTGCCTTAAAGTAACAGTACTCCTTAATCAGACAGAACATGAAAGTCACAACTGCCCTTGCTTGCATAGCCCGGACCATGCGTATATGGATAACTGGCCTGGGATTAAAAACTGACTCTTCAGTTTCCAGATCCAAACTGCTCAAGGAGGTGGCAACTATTAAAGAAGCAAATAACTTTGTATGTGATTCATATCTAGATTCTTTGGATATTGCAGCAAAATCCTCAGCATTGTCCATTTGTTCAAGACGTGCACTGTGGTTAAAACCATGGGGTGCAGATGGCTCATCAAAATGTAAACTCATGTCTCTGCCATTTACCGGTGAGAAATTGTTTGGAGAGCAACTGGAAGAGTTAGTCAAGCAGATGACGGGGGACAAGAGTGCATTCTTACCCCAGGATCAACTAAGTAGATCTTCTCCATCAAGATCATCAGGTCACAAACCAAGGAATTATCCTTTTCGTGACTCCAAACGTTTTCAGTCCAGACAGCAGGAACAAAGATAACAGCTTTCTTAACATACAAGAGCGGGATTCAGAAAAGATTACCTCAAGAAGGCTTCTTTTATAAAGGAATTCTGAACTCCAGTGGCTCCCTCCTCCAGATCAGGTTGGGGGTCACCTGCATCTCTACAGGAGTGTCTGGAAAACATCAGACAGATGGGTCAAACAAATCCTGGAGTAGGAATACCCGTTAGAATTCCACATGACCCCATACAGTCACAGATGTCTACAATCAAAATTTCCTGTAAACAAAACAAAAGGAGAGCAGGACTCTTCACTAATACTCAAAAATGTCATAGGACCAGTCCCAAGAACCCAGCATCATTAGGGAATATATTCCAAAAACCTCAAGGGACTACAGGATAATTTTAGACCTCAAGTGGATAAACAAGTTCCTGCTACAAAAACACTTCAGGATGGAAACAGTTACATCTGTGATCAGAGCTCTATATCCCAACAGTTTCCTAACAAAAATAGACTTACAAGATGGGTACTTTCACATCCCAGTCAAAATGAGCCATCACAGATTTGTACGATTCAAAATAACCTTCAATTCAAGGTCTTTCCATTTGGCCTAGCTACAGCCCCAAGAATCTTTACAAAAATATTTGTGGCAACACTGGAAGATCTATGGGAAGACGGGATCGACATAATTCCATACTTAGATGACATACTACTCATAGTATCGTCATTCCACCAAATAAAGTCACAGACTGCAAGAGTAACACAGCATCTTAAGTCTGGGTTGCATTAGCAATCAAAGAGAAAGCCAACTATTTCCAGCACAGATCATAACCTTTCTTGGTATTTTAATAAACACCAGGAAGGCCAACATCACCCTGACGCCCCAACGGATATTGAATATCAGATTGTCATGGAGACCCTGGGGAATATGGCATCAGTGGTTCAAGTGATTCTCTGGTCAAAGTTCCACATGAGACCCCTGCAACACCTCTTCTTAAAGTTATGGAACAGGGATTACAAGAACCCAAGACAGATGATTATTCTTCCAAAAACCATCAGGAACCAGTTGTCCTGGTGGACAAAAATAGTAAATCTGAAGAAGGGAAGATCCCTACTAGATCCTCCGTGGGTGGTGATTCTCACAGATGCCAATCTGTTGGGATGGTTAGGCGTATGGGGATCGAGAACTGTGCAAGGAAAGTGGTCCACAGCAGAGCAGAAGTTACATATCAACCTGCTGGAAATAAGAGCTGTAACAAACACCTTAAAGCATTTTCAATCAGAGCTACAGGGACAGGAACATCACATCCGTTCCGACAACACCACAGTGGTAATGTACATTAGAAACCAAGGAGGAACAAGGAGCAGTTCCTTAAACAGAGAAGTGTCCCCCATTCTATCTTGATAACCATTTCAGCATCCCACATATCCAGAGTGCGCAACATAACAGCAGACTTTCTGAGCAGGACTCAGTTAGACCCAGGGGAATGGTGCCTGAATCAGGAAGTTTATCATCAAATAATTTCAATGTGGGGACATCCAGTAATCGACTTGATGGCCACAGCAGCCAACACTAAGTGCAAGAGATTATTCTCCCGGTGGTACAGCCCAGCAGCCCTGGGCCAGGATGTGCTCAAGCATTCCTGGAATTTCTCTGGGGTATATTTTTTGCCTCCTATTCCCTTAATACTGGAAGTATTAAGGAAGAACAGCAAGGAGAAAATAGATCTGATTCTCATACCACCATGCTGGCCCAGACGGAGCTGGTTATCATCTAGTAACTATGTCAATAGTACCCCCCCATGGACCCTCTTTTGGTGAGACAAGACCTCTTATACCAGGGGCTGGTATACCACCCCAATCTGGGAATTTTCCATCTAACAGCCTGGAGGCTGAGCAGAAATATTTAAAACAAAAAGGAGTTTCCGACTCCGTAATTAACACCATGCTGGCAGGCAGAAAGCTGTCCACTACCAAGGTTTATACCAGGGTTTGGAAGACATTCACTAATTGGTGCAGTCAGAATAGGATTTCAGAAAACACCATTTCTACAGAGATTTTCTTCAGAGAGGTTTCAGCTTAGGTTTGAAGCCCGCATCTATTAAGGTCCAGATCTCAGCCCTGTCAGCAATCTTGGTTCGACAATGGTCAGATGTTAATAAAACGTTTCGTAAGGGCCATTGAAAAAGTTCTTCCTAGAATAAGAGATGTTATTCCCTCTTGGGATCTTAATCTGGTCCTGAATCAGTTGGCAGACTCCTTATTATTTGAGCCTCTAGATGAAATCCAGATAAAGCATCTAACTTGGAAGACAGTATTTTTAACTGCAAGAACGTCGGCTAAGAGAGTCCGTGAGCTACAGACCCTCTCCTGTCAAGCTCCCTATTTAGTTATCCACCAGGATAAAATTGTTTTATGAATGAAGCCATCTTCTAGAGGAAAGGTTATATCAGACTTTCATCTAAATCAAGAAATAAATCTGTCTTTTTGTTCTAATCCTTCCGAGGTTAAAGAAGAGAGACTTCATTCTCTGGACCTGGTTCATTGTGTGTCAACATATCTTCAGAGAACCAAAGACTTTCGTAGATCAGACTCCTTATTTATTTATTTTCAGGGTAAATATAAAGGTTCAGCAGCCTCAAAGGCATCTATTCCCTGATGGATCATTCAGCGCATTCAAAAATCATACTCTGAGGTCAAAAAGGAACCCTCTGTGAAAATTAAGGCCCATATCAACATCAATGGGCAAACGCTTCCCCAGAAGAGATTTGCAAAGCAGCAACCTGGTCATCAACTTCCACGTTTTATAAAACATTATAGTCTAGATGTTGCTGCATCCGCTGAGGCAAAGTTTGGAAGAAAAGTCCTTGAGGCGGTTATTCCTCAATAACCTGGTAGTATTTTTTTCAATTTTTTTCAATTTTCACTTTTTTGGAGTCATATTTTATAATTTTAGATACTGTTAAGTATCACCCTAGTTATAGGTGAGCATGAGGTCTACCCACCCTGTTATAAGCTTGGGAAATTTCCATAGATTTAATGGTGCTGTGGAGTACACGAAAGAAAAGCAGAAATTTACTTACCAATATTTTCTTTTCTTCCGTGTATCTCCACAGCACACTCACCCTTAATCTATCTCTTTATACCTTATAGCTCTGCTAGAAAAGAAACTGAGGAAGGAAGGGGTAGGGTCACCTTAAATGCAAACTGACCAGTCCTACCAGCTGGAGGAGGGGAGATAAAGCCCATAGATTTAATGGTGCATTGGAGATACACGGAAGAAAAGGAAACATCGGTAAGTACATTTCTGCTTTTTTGTAATTTTTATTCATACCTTGTTAGGGTGTATCAGGACCACTTCTGATTCCTCCCCCCCCCCCACACACACACACACGAGCTGAACAAAAAATGTGTGTTTGCCATAGGGTGTCTAACACATTGCAAAGCACTGAGTTCGACTCCCCCTGTGTTGCATACAGGGATTTTTTTTTTTTTTTTAATTATAATTATTATTTATTTATTTAGACCATGTCGGGGATCCTCATCCCTCCTGATGCCACCCCAATGAGATCTAAATAAAATAATAATGTAAAAAATAATCCTTTGACTGCCACAGGGGTGTCCATTGTATTGGACCCCCTGTGGCACACAGAGGGCTGTTTTTTATTCATACCTTGTTGGAGTGATCCTGATGCCCGGGGGACCAACACATAGCAAAGTACTACACTGGGCTCCTCTGTTGTGCGTGCAGGATTTACAAATATTCTTTTATTTAGACCTTGTTGGAGGGCATCAGGACCCCTCCAGATGCCAGCCCAATAAACTGTAAATAAAAAAAAAAAATCCACAGGAATGTCCAATGCATTGCAAAGAAATACATTGGACCCATGTGGCACACAGAGGGTTAAAGTTTTTTGTACTCAGCGCTTGTGGGGGGGCACTCACAGGGTAACTTAACCCCTTAAGGACTACCTGATGTACTTTGACAGTCATGGCCCTTATACCCTTAAGGACTGATGACGGTCATAGTACGTCAACTACTTTTTACTTACAACGCTTCACCGGGGCCTAAAATTGACTGCTCCAAGACTGGCATGATCTCTTTCAGGCTTCAAAGTGGCGTGCTGATACACGCAACAGGTCACGTGTACAGGAGCGTCGGCAATGATCAAAGCGGTCCTTATGGGGTTAAAATAAATAATACTATTGTTTTTTTTAATGTTCAGACCTCGTGGGAAGAAATCAGGACCCCTCCCGATGTCCCCCTAGTTATTGATCTCTCAGCTAATTGTCCTGGGAGATCAATAAGATGACTGCAAAAGTTCTCCTTTCCTTCTCTCCTACCCCCGGTAGAAGTGAACAGGATTGGGCAACGATTACTATTGTCATCAGTGACCATGTCACCGATGATGTTAGGAGGCTGCCACCAATCCCGCCCACTCCTACCTGGAAGTTCGGGTAGGAGACACTGGGAGGGGGAAGCTCTACTTCTCCTTTGCAAAAATTGATGTGATCATCTGGGAGATCAATAACTGGTGGTGGGGGGGGGTGCAAATCGGGTACACCTGGCCAAGCGCTTACATTGTACCCATTTGGCACTCTAGGAATTAAGGCTTAGATGACTGAATTGATTTGTGAGGATAAGGCTATGGCTGACACCTTAAAGGGATAGTAATGTCCCATAAAAATGCTTAGTTTTGTAGAGAATAAAAAATAAACTCTCTGGCACAATTCCTATTTCTCAAACTGTTATGGTTTGAGAGAGATATGCATTAAAAGTTACCCCCTCCCTCCCTTTCTCCTGATGTCAGCTGTAAAGCTGACAGCAGGAGATCCGTGTTGGCCAACACAAGGAGGCTCCTCAGCAGAGCTGAAATCATTTTATCTAAAACTAACCACTACATTGGAACGGTCTACAAAGTGTGCTTGCAATCCAGACTCACTTTGTAGACCTTTCCAATGAAGTAATTCTTTTCCAGTAACGTGTCTTTGGCTCTGCTGCAGAGCCGCCGGCTGGTCCCCAGACCAGGTTCTCCTGTTGTCAGCACAACGCTGACGTCAGGAGAAGGGAAAGGGGGCGGGGACTTTGAATGCATATATCTCTCAAACCATAGCGGTTTGAGAGAGCGGATTTGTGCCATAGAGGGTTTTTTTTTTTTATCCTCTGCAAAACTGTAAGAATTTTTTATGGTACATTACTGTCCCTTTAAACACATTCTTTTCTTCTGTGTATATAAAAGAAAAAAACAAATGGCAGGCTATGGAGAAGCAGAATCAAAGAACTTCCATAAACATATACATGGCTTGCCGAAGACTGGAAAAGGTTATGGTGAATAAAGCAACTGGACCTGATGGGATACACCCAAGGGTTCTTAATTAACTTAGCAAGACCCTTATACTTTAATATGTATTTATTATGTTTCATCAGGCATAATGCCCTGTGATTGGAAGAAAGTTGGTGTAGTATCATTATTCAAATAAGGGACAAGATCTAAACCAGGAAATTACAGACCTGCCAGCTTGGCTTCTGTAGCATGGATAGAGAACTGGATAAATGAGAGATGACAGTTTTGCTGAAAATAGAATCTTTGCAAGTTCATCTGAAGTTGTAAGTGGAATGCTACAAGGTTCAGTCCTGAGCCCACTGCTTTTTATTAATGATCTAGAAGTAAGTATTATGAAATCCTTTGCCTTGGGATGCTGTGCTTGCAAATACTAAGATACCTAAGTGCCATATTGCACATTGGGTTTAATTGGAAATGGCTTCATTGCGTGTTTTTAAACCCCTCTGTATCAGTAGGGAGATATGGCTTGGGAAGAACTATATGTGCAAATCTGTTTTCAGCCTCATGAACTATGTTACTATATTTAGTTTACATTTAGATCTTGGAAGGAACATGTCGTAAGGCCACTGTCCTTCAGATGTTTCCTTCTTAGAGGGGGTGGTATGGGGGTCCTTTCTTGAATGTGAAGGGATTACAGTTTTCAAATATGGCTCATTTTCACCTGTTTGGCCCTGTAGTGAGGCCTACCTACCTAGCTATCATCTATTAGCCAAAAAACCTTAACCCTTTGAGTGCCATTGAGGTACACAAAGCATTACTCTGCAATGTGTTGCGTACCCCTTTGTCACTCAAAGGTTAATATTAGTCACCCTTCACATTTCTATCCGTCTGGTAGGCCCTTCACACAAGAAGGTGGTTGAATGTGGGAGGGGCTGAAGCCTTTATGTAACCCCTCCTTACTTGGCAATCCGCTTTTAATAATTTTAATGAATGACTGTTGTCACTCTTGTTTACTTTCATATTTTATAAAATGAGGCCTTCTAGTCTTTCCCACCTATAATTAAGGTTGCCACCTTTTCTTACAAAAAATACCAGCCATGGCATTCTCTCCATAGACTTAACATTGGACAGAAGCCAATTTTTTACCGGCCTGCTGGTAAAATACCGGCTGGGTGGTAACCCTACTTATAATTCATTGCTCGAAATGCATTCATAATTTTCCTACTTTCCATCTGTTTGTTGTAAACCCCTCACAAAACTGTAAGGGTAAAAAAAAAAAAAAAAAAAAAAAAAAAAAGTCTGGGGGAACATGGCTGTGTACACGTGGCTGAGCCAGTCATTACTTGGCGCTACATGCGGTGCTGCCTCAAGTGTCACCTGTGTGAACGATTTGAGAGAAGAACCTGATGCAGTCAGTGCAGCTTTAAATGTTCATTCAGTTTTCTATTTCATCACTTCAAATTTGTATACAGTATTTAACACGTGTTCTTGACTGTCTGCTCAGTCTACCAATCTTAAATCTCACAGTACTAAATTAATCTTGAAAGGCATCCTGTGTTGATGTTAACGATGGATTGCACATGTTTATTCACAGTTATACATTAACCATGATGAACAATGAGATTCTATAAGAAAAACAAATTTGAAACATCAGCGGAGTGCTACATATGGCGCAGAGAAATATTTAAACAATCCACATACCTAGGATAGGTCTTCCAGAAAAATAAGCATTTATTTAAAAACAAGTAAAGACCAAAACATGTTTTTACACCACACTGACAAATTCCATTCTACATAGCATTCACAGGCAAAAAAAAAAAAAAAATTTTAGTTTTCCCTTAATATAACCCCCTACACTGTTTACACAGGCCCTTGTGATGGTGGGGGATGTGCAGCAGCATACTGATCTATTCTGACATTTAATCTCACCTTTAGCATGTAAGAACCTGTTTAGCTGCCTCTGCCAACTCCCACTTTAGCTTGCAACCTGTATTTCAAACACCTGCAGGGATAAGCATGTGTAGCTATAGAAAGGAGGGACAAATATGCAGTAAAATGGAAGTGAACTTGTTAAGAGCTTGAGACAGTAGATGACACTGATTAGAACAGTTTTTCTCAACCAGGGTGCCGTGGCCCAGGCATATTTTTTTGGGCGCCAGGTGGCATCTACTTAGGGTGTCCCATTTTATCTATTAGACTTTTGACAAAAATGTGAATGTAGACTTGCAACTGTATATTTAAGAATAATACTATGCACAATATGTCTATTTTAGTTGTAATGTCTAACAATAACTTTATGTATTTGTAACCTTCCTTACACCCTTGACAAATTACATAAAATTATAGGGGTGCCCCAAAAATGTCAGACTACTTGTTAGGTATGTCGTGAGCAAAAAAAGAACTTGAGAATCACTGGATTAGAATGACAGAACTGCAGTTTTACATTCTAGTTTGCAAATTAATCATTATTTTCAACTTCTTTGATTTCACTCTGAGTAAGATATAGTAAAGACATAATACAGTAGCATTTCATAGATGAAGTACAGAAGAATCAAAACAACCTAATATGGGTTTTCTTCAACTGATGAAGTACTGAATTGGTTAAAATCTTCTCCGGGATGCCTGTTGTAATATCCGTTCAGTTTTTCTTTAAATTCAAAGGCTGTGAAGTGATTATAAAACACTTTTATTACCTTCTTTACACATTTTAACCCCTTTGATGCTAGAAGGGTCAGAAAATATTGCTTCATACAGAGAAGATAATCACTGGGATGCTGGAGAAGTTGAGTTGAGATTAAGGCAATGTTTCTCTTTGCAGTGTGTTTTGGGAACACCCCTGGCACTCAGAGGGTTAAATGATCCCGTTGTATAGTCCTACAGGATATGCTTGGACTTGAAAATGTTAAATTTTAACCCTTGCTGACTTGGATAATACCCAGTTTGTTACAGTGCAATGGTTTGAACACTCCATTATCCCACAGGTTAGCTCTACTACCCATGACATTTAACTGACAGGAGAGGGTTAAAAATGTTAATAATGAGTTGCACATTTTTCTGGCTTTCAGTGGTAACTGCCTTCATTTTTACAAACTAGGACAGGGAAGTAGTGAAATATATTGGTGATCTGGAGGCTTTGCAGGCACAACATAATCTCATATGATTTCATTTTATTAATGTAGACCATGGTGTGAATGAGTACATTAAAGGGATAGTAATACTTAGTTTTATCTTTATTTTATTTTACATGAAGAACGATATAAGTTTTATCACTCAAACCTTTATGGTTTGAGAGATATTCACAAGCAAAGTTTCCCCTCCCGCCCCTTTTACCTAGTGTAAGCCATCTCTTCTCTGATGTGGAATGCAGTCCATAGACCAGACAGATAACAGAAGGGGACAATCTTCTTCCTATGAGAATAATGAAAGCCATGCCCCCCTTGACAGGTTTTTCAGGTTTTTCCCTTATCTTAATTGAAGATTGTCCCTCTCTGCAATCTACCTGGGCACCTCCCTTCTGCTTTGGCTGAGCAGTGTTACATCAGTAAAAGGGGCGGGAGGGGGACACTTTGTCATTGAATAACTCCTGAACTACAACTCTGACAGAATTAATATAACACTCTCCAAAGTCCAAATACTATGATGATTAATTAGAGCTGCTTTTATTATGAAACATTACTATCCCTTTAACCATTCATGGACACCTTAAGACCATTGATTCACAAAGTTCTTTGTCTTCTTTATGTTTGCAGTTTTTTCTAACCTGCTCACTAACAGGTTCTAGGATAATAGCAACCTATATTCTTCTTTATATATTTGTGCTATGAAGGTCTTAGGGAAATTGGCACCAGCCTTATCCAGTTTTCTTTCATCTTGCTCATAGATGACCTCTTACCCTGTTTCTGATCCTGTCTCATTGATGCCTGAGATTATGTTGGAACTTAATTTCTTTTCAGATCTTACAGACTTCAAAATTAGTTTGGCTAAATCTGTAGCTTTAACCATAAATCTGACCGAGAGCAATCTGTCTACACTTTGTACTTCGTTTCCCTTCAAGTATTTATCTGTTTTGATCCCCTATCTGGGAGTCGACTTAACCCCATCAGTTGATAAACTATATGATTCTAATTATCCCAAACTCCTGCCTAATATTCCAAAGGATCTATATCCTGGTTGGGCCTCACTGGGACTCTCAAAATTCCCAGAGTACTCTATCTATTCCAGACTCTTCCTATTAAGCTCCCTTCCACCTTAATTAAATGGCTTAATTCGATGGTGTGCCAAACATCCACTAGTAAGCAACACTACACCGGAGACCAAGCTGAAGAGGGGGTTTGGGTGTTCCTGACTACCGACAATACTATCATTCTGCTCTGCTCTCATCACTACTGGATTGGGCCCAAGGCATTCCTGGTGAGGCATGGGTGGTGGGTCTACAGAGGTTCTTTGCCCTTTAAACATGATGCTTTGATAGAATTTCTTCTGCCCTTGCTTGTATGGTGTCCCCAGACCAGGGCTCACCCTGTGTTTTTAGCAGTTCTATCAATCTGGACTTTGTATGTTCCAATTCTCAATTCCTCACCCTCCCCTCTTTAGCGTCCCATATTTTCAACTCAAGATTCACATCATTTACTTTACCTAATTCAGAATTCGCAGTTTGGGCTGCAGTCCCACAGGTGTGATTTCGAGATTTACTTTTTCATACTTCTCTCCATTCTTATCCCATTCTGAACACTCTCTTTATAACTCAGATTCTACAATCCCTTTATCAGATTTGTTGAATGTCTCTGCACTTTTTCCAGTTTAATAATGTCTTTTTTTTTTTTTTTTTTTTTTTTTTTTTTTTTTTTTAAAGAACTGGTGCCCAAAACTGTACTCCCATATTCTAGATGAGGCTTAACCAATAATTTATATAGAGGTAAAATAATACTTGAATACTGTGCATCTACACCTCTCTTTATACAGGCTAGTACCCTATTTACTCTTGCAGCAGCTGAGTGACTCTTCACACTGCTGTGAAGTCTATCTTCTATCAGTACTCCTAAATCTTTCTCTAATGAGAATTCTCCAAGTTTCGCATTTAGAGTATATGTAGCGTGTTTGTTTTTAAACCCAAATACATAATCTTACATTTATGTTCATTAAATGTTATCTGCCACTTTTTTGCCCATTCACTCAGTTTATCTATATCCTTCTGCAGAGAAAAAAACATCTAGATCTGTATATATTTCCTTACATAGCTTAGTGTCATCAGCAAAGACTGAGACCCTGCTTTCAGTTCCTATTTATAGATCTATACTATAAAGGAGAAGCTGGTCAGGTGACCAGCAATTCTCCAGATGTGCCACACACACCCCCAAAGTGGTCAGGAGGAGGAGTTATGCCTCTCTCCACCATTCACGTTTCTCCACACATTTACAGGGTGTGATTTTCACAGGAGTGCAATGGGACCGAAGGCTCCATTGTACTCCTGTGAAAATCTGTGCAGTGAGTCGCACACATACTAATGTTACTCTTCCTTCGACTTTGTCCCTTGCTCCACACATTCACAGTAGCGTCATTTTCACAAGAGTTTGCTACTCTAGTGCAAATGTCTGCAGCAAGTGACACACGTTCCACTTCCGCTATTCCTGTGCTTCTTTGTCCTTTCTGAGTCATTTGCTGAGCTGCAATGCATTATGGAAGTGTGGGGGTAACCTCTCCTGTGAAGAGCTGTCCGGTAAAAACTTTAAAAGTAATAGGGAACGTGTGCAAGGACTTGGCCCGCCTACACTTTTCTCCTCTTAACAACAAAAAAAAAATAAAATAAGAGCATGGCCAACTGCACCCGCTACACTACACAAGCCTCAACATAACATACCATTACCCACTCCAGCAGCTCTGGATCCTTACTCTGCAATGGCATTTCTCCTGGTGTACGCATTGAGTACTCCCCTGGTAACATCACCACATCCATGTTACCATATCCGCAATCAGCACTCACTCCCCACAGGCGGGACGCTGTATTTGCAGCAGCGATCTGCTTTAACTCGATCACTATCTAATCCATAAGGAGCAGAATGCAGTTTGGGTGAGTTTCATGCTATAGTGACTCCTTCAATCTTCCTCCCCCCCCCTCACTTTTTTTTATGTGTGGCTTACGATCAGGCACGGTCACCTACAGTACTGGGAAGAAGCCCAACCCGTTGAGGACATTTACTGGTAACATTGCGATCATCAATCCTCATAAAACCTCACCCATTCAGTCCATGAGGAACCAGCCTGGGGATCTGTTCAGCTGCCTGCATGCTTGCCTTTGAAGGTCGCTTCTTCCATTGCTCTTCTCCCTTCCAAGATCCTCGGACCATTACAACTTACTGAAGTGCCCTGTCAGGACCTACACAGTTCAGCTCTCACACTGTGCGCATTGATGCTATAGTACTGCCCTGTGGAGGTCCTGACAGCACACTCAGTTAATTTCCACCTACCTCAAAGATCTTGTAAGGGAGTACTGGAAGAAGTGGCCGCCAAACACAAGCATACCGCCTTCTGAACCAATCTGCTGACACAACTCAAAATGGAGAAGGCACACAAAACATTACAGGGGGACAAAACAAACTGAAAGGGAGTATGGAGATGCCCAGCTGTCCCATGGTTCATTTGCTGCTGTTGCTTCCATGCAGGACCTCTTTCTTTCACCATAGGTTTGTGCAATGTGAGGATTTTGAGCTCCTCGCAGGGCACCATCTTACTTTCAAAAAGTGGTGTGCTGCTTATTGAACGCATGATGGTTCCCTGTCACGACCTGAAGCTTGTCACATGGCACAAATTTATGTTGACTCAAACAGGTCCTGCACGGGAGCTACAACAGTGGAGGAAGCTGGTCACTGATCCCTCCTCAAACTCCTATGTAATCCTTCAAAATGTTCCCAAATGCCCCCTGCTTCAGGAAGGCGTTTGAGCCTTTCTGGTACTAGCTTAATTCTTTGACTGCCACAGTGCTATGGATTGTATTTGTCACAACTGACCTGACCACAGATCTACTTTGTGTTGCCCTCTGCAAATGTGTGTGCTTGTATGATTGTTTTATGGTTCATGGACATCTCAATGTATGTTATGGGTCACGTCCTTAATCCTTTGAGTGCCACAGGGGTACGCAAAGCATTACTTTGCAATGCATTATGTACTCCTCTGCCACTCAAAGGGTTAACAGCTTCAAAACAATTTAATTGTACAATCTCTGCCCGTGAAGCCTGGGACTGAGTGAGAAGGACAACAGCATACTTGTTTTTCACTCTTAATATTATTAAATCTAGACTACTGTGAAGGGAGCAGAACCCTCTGGTGGGCTACTGGGTGAAAACAAATAGCTTTCATTACATACCATCATATTAATCCCCTCTCTAAATGCATACATGTCCCTGTCTGTTTCAGGGGTATTCAACACATTGATTGCCTTTGCTTTGGCTATATTTGCGGCAGACAAACAGTTGTGTTTCAAAGCCAGAGAGGTATCCTCTGGATACCTCTTTAGCACTGAAGGAACCCAGCACTCTGCACATTTTATTTTGTTTCTGTAAACCCATTCAGTGCAAAGAGGTATCCAACACCTTGCACTGCATGCATACCTCTTAAACATTTAACCTTTTCACTGCCACAAATGTACCCAAACCATTGTCAATCACTGCTTTCAGAACCCCTAAATCACTCCAATAACTTAATCTCCACAAGCAACACAGTGCCCCTTTTGGTAGTCATATAATAAATCAATTAAAAAGCAGGACTGAACCCTGTGGCACCAAACTTAGAACGTGTCTTGTGCATACTGACAGTAACCCTTCTAATATCTTGCCCACTATGGAAGTCAAGCTCACGGGTCTATAATTTCCTGGCTTGGATTTTTCCCCCACCTTGAACAATGCAACTACATTAGCTTTCCTCCAATCACTGGGCACTATGCTTGATCAAAGTGAATAAAAAATACTATTTATATTACTGAACGAAGCTCCTTAAGTACCCTTGGGTGTATACCATAAGGTCCATGTGCTTTTATTCACGATAACCTTTTTCCAGTCTCTTTTGGGCTTTGTCCTCAGTAAGCCATGGACATGATTGAGAAAATCCTATGGTTTTGTCTATTTGCCCATTGCCTGTCTTTGTTGCTTCCTTTGTATATACAAAAGAAAAGAATGTACTTAGGGTGTCAGCCATAGCCCTATCCTCACTAATCGGTTCACCTGTCTTAGCCTTAAGATGAACAGTATCAACCTTAATCTTTTTGTTATTAATATACTTGTAGAATTGATTAGGATTTTTATTGTTATCATTTGCAATATCTCTCATTAGATTGATTAATTGCATGTTTGCAGATTTTATTATATTCTTTATTTTTTAAATGATGCTTCTGACCCGTCTGACTTTAAAAGCCTTTTTCTTATTTCTCATTTCCCTGCAAACATCATTATTAAGCCACACTGATTTCACTTTACTACTTTTGTGCTTATTTCCCAGTGGTATATATTGGTGCATATATTTTGTCTTAAGAGCATTTTAAACAAATTCCATGATTCATATGCATTTTTATTTTTGACGATTACATTCCACTGAATATCCTTTAATACTGCTTTTACCTTTGTAAAATTAACCTTTTTAAAATGAATGTTTTGGTTAAACCCTTTCTATTGGGTTTCTCAAATTTCAAAGGATACCATATTGTGGTCATTGCTGCCTAAATGTTCCTTTACTTGTAAACTGTTTATCATGTTAGAATTGTTTGAGAGCACTAGGTCAAGCAAGGACTCTTTTCTAGTTGACTCATCTACTAGTTGGGGCATGAAATTGTAATTAATCATACTTAAACAATAATTTGTCTTGGTTGTTCTGGAAGTCATATTGTCCCAGTCAGTTTCAGGATAGGTGAAATCTGCCGTTATAATTACATTTCCTGACCTAGAAGCCTTTTCCATCTGCAGTAAAAGTTGGGCTTCCTCAAATTTCCCAATATTGGTTAGCTTGGAACAAATCCACATTAACATGGCCTGTTGCCTTTCTGATGTAGCATGTGGCACAGGTAGTATTTCAGAAAATACTACCTTAGAGGTCCTCTGCTTAAGCTAATATCCTAAATTCCAGAAAACCTTCTTAACGGACCTTTATTTTCCACTGACTTCCATTAGTACCAACATGTACTATGACAGCTGGGCTATGCCCAGCCCCTCCCAACAATTTAACAGTCTGATCTGCCACATGTCGAACCTGAGCACCTGGGAGACAAACTGTTCTATTGCAGCTATCCTGGTGATAGATTACACTGTCTGTCTTCCTAGTAATAGAATCACCTACCACCACTGTCTGACTAGGTGTGCCTGAGTCTGGGTACCATCAGTGCTAGAGTGGCTATTCTCCCAGCTGTTAGATAGAACAGTCCTCTCCAACATTTTTTTTTATCTTCACTTTTAACCCCTTGAGGAAAAGTGATGTGTTAAGACTCTCACTGAATTCTGTCCTTTTTGGGGGGGCTGTACCTGACTGCTCCAGAACCGGAGCAGTCCTTTTCAGCCATCCCACGGGGGTTTGGCACATGTGATTGCTGCTACAGAGATCATGTGTGCCAGTGGAGTCACATGACAAAAGCAATGAAAGTATGTTAATGTTGCCTTTGTTTCTATGCTCTGCAACTTTTCTCCGTACTGTGATTGTGACGGAGAGAAGCAGAAAACAGATCCCAGTACTTTAGTTGGCCAAAGATGAGATACTATTTATGTACTGGGAGGAGGACTGGTGGACCCCCCCCTGACATTCACCCCTTATCGTGTAACTGAATAAATGATTTAGAGAGAGAGAACAAAGTATTTTATTTATGCAAACTAATTTATAAAAACCTCTACCGAAGTTTAAACAAACATTAATCTGAGTTTTCTTGCTGTGGAGCAACGTGATGCACTTGTATACATAAAGCATAGTCTGGTTGCCTAAAATAGGGACAACAGGGTGGGAAAGAGGGTTATCCTTTTGAATGGTCACACATGGAAGAGTGTGTGACTATTTAACTGTTTCACCATGTCGCCTGGTTAAAAATAGCGACGTGACAATCTTGCAGTGCATGATAGAGCAAGATTGTCACATCTCCTAGTCAATGGGCTTGTTTAATCGTGTAGCTATTTTTAACCAGGCGACATTTAATTGGTCACAAGTTCATCTGCGTGGCGACCATTCAGAAGTGAGCCGGAAAGAGGGACATAGGAATTTTTTGATCAGATGGACAGTACCCCCCTAAAAAGGGACTCTTGGGAGAGGTATGAAGAAATATTCATACTTTTTATATTCAGTCCTTGTTATAAAATGCACTAAAAGAGCACAAATAATCCAAGGAAAACCTATAAAAATGTTGTCCCCCCCCCCCACACACACACTTTTTTTTATATTCCCTAATTTAAATGATGGGTATACATATAAATGTGGCATCAAAGATGTATAATTTGTGTGGTTGTGCGAAATGAATTACAGGGAAAAATGGTTGAACAAAGGCACACATCCTGTCCTCTAGTAATTAAAAAAAAAAAAAAAAAAAAAAAGAGAGAGGCTCTTAAGGGGAGATGCGGTAAAGGTCGTTGCTGTGGCAATATGATTTTGTCCATGTATGTAAAGCATTTCGCCATGTCAGTGTAGACACACATCGCCATATACGCAAAAATGCAGGTATGCAGTGGTAGGGGGATGAGGAGAGGTTCTCCATTAGCATACAGGGTTGTTGAACTGCTGGTGATGTGTAAGGGATGAAGCCCTCCCTTACAAAACATCAGGAGTAGACAAGGCTTTAGACAGAGCATTCTCTCTGCTTCCCCACTTGCTAAGTAAGGGAGCAGAGAGGATCCTTTCAGCAACACAAACAGAATCACTCCCTTAGCGCTTTTAGTAGTAAATGGATGTGCATTGCACATCTTTGTGGCACACAAAGGGTTAGAAAAGTACAGAATACTAATATACAATCATCCCTTCAGCTCTGAATAATTTTTCATAGTATCACAACCTGTCGGACTCCTCATTCCCAGAGGCATTCTCCCTCCTAATTACTATACTCCTTCACCTGCTGGCCTACTTATATCCAGGACTTTTCTCTTTTCCCCATCCTTGGGTGGTCAGTGCTCAGCATCCTTGTGTCCTGTGTACCTGATATCTTGATCTCTGATTCCCGTTGTGACCTCCGCTTGTATCTCGTTCATCCGACTTTCTGGTTTACTGATCCTGGCTTTGTTCCCGATTACTCTCAACTATTTGCTCCAGTTCCTGTTTGCCACATTGTGTATTGAAACCAGCCTGTCTACAACTGTCTGCTTGTGTACGTTCCCAAGGCTTACTGATTGATCTGTTCGACTCCTTGTGCACCGAATCCGGCTTGTCTATGACCCCCCCGCTTGTCTATGACTCCAAGGTACAGACTGCTTCATTTGCCCGACTCTCTGAGTACCGAACCTGGCTTGTTGACGATTCTCTGTTTGTCTACGACCCTTTGAATCGACTCCTGCATATTCTTACGACTAGTAGTTGCCTGTAGGGCTGCAACAACTAATCAATGAAATCGATAATGAGAATCGTTGCCAACGATTCTCATTATCGATTAGTTGTGCAGGGGGAGCTGGGAAGAAACATGGGGACTTGGCTACATCTGCTTAACAATTTAAGACAATCCGGACAGCAGAGCCAATTCTCGGCATCCTGCTACTAGGGGCTGTTATCCCTGCGACCCAAGCTACAAGGGGATACCATTATTGCAGGAATTGGTGCTCCCACTCCGGATTTCGCAAAGATCGAGGGCTGCGCCGAGTGTGCCAGCACCCCCGGCTGTGGTGTGAATGGACTGTGAAGGTGCCAAGTGCCTCACTGATGCTGCTTTGCGGGGGGAAGCTATTACCCAAGTCAGACACCTCGGGCATTGCAGGTGGAGAGCTCCGCATTAGACACATCATAATATGGGCCTGAGGCCTGTGGTAGCTCTGCTGGTGCCTGTAGAGGATCGCGGTCACGGAGGTGCCTGTGGAGCAGTTGGGAAGATAGCAGGGCCTCCTCCCACCTGGTTGGTGCATACACACACTGGTCCCTACCAGTACCACAGACTTAACACTTCAAGGGATTATCTGCTTAATCCTTTGAGTGCCAGAGTGGTATGCAATGCGTTGAGTACCACTCTGGCACTCAAAGGGTTAAAGGTACTCATACTTCTAAACTGTGAGCTGTCCTGCTGTGACCCTTGGAGCGTTTTGCTGCTTCCCCCCCCTGCTTTCCCCACACTATGGGCTGGGGGTACTGAATGGACTGGGGGGATTATTGTATGGGCTGGGGGTACTGAATGGCCTGGGGGGGTTATTGTATGGGCTGGGGGTACTGTATGAGCTGGGGGTACTGAATGGCATGGAGGGGTTATTGTATGGGCTGGGGGTACTGAATGGCCTAGGGGGTTATTGAATGGGCTGGGGGTACTGTATGAGCTGGGGGTACTGAATGGCATGGAGGGGTTATTGTATGGGCTGGGGGTACTGAATGGCCTAGGGGTTATTGTATGAGCTGGGGGTACTGAATGGTCTAGGGGGTACTGAATGGTCTAGGGGGTACTGGATGGCCTGGGGGGGTTACTGTATGGGCTGGGGGGTACTGGATTTCTGGGGGTTACTGGATGGGCTGGGGGGTACTTGATGGCTGGGGGTTACTTGATGGCTGGGGGGTACTGGATGACTGCGGGGTACTGGATGGGTTGGATGGCTGGGGGGTACTGGATATGCTGGAGGGTACTGGATATGCTGGGGGGTCCTGGATGGGCTCGGGGGTCCTGGATGGCTGGCGGGTACTGGATGGCCTTGGGGGATAAAATGTTCATCTTACCTCATCTCATCTAGACCCCATAGTAAAATAAGAACAATGACACGTTAATGTAAATTTTAAGTTTTTTTTTAACACTCAGTTTGTTCATGAAATCATTTTAAAAAATGAAAAATTAGCATATTGTTTTTTTATCCGATTAATCGATTAATCAAACAAATAATCTGCCAACTAATCGATTATCAAAATAATCATTAGTTGCAGCCCTAGTTGACTCCTGTTTTACCTCTACTCTCGGTTGACCTATTTTTGTCTGCTGACTACTGCCTCACTTAAAGACATTTGCCTATACTCGACTGTCGACCTCCTGCAGTAGGGGTCTGACTCTGTGTGTCGCAGATTGAGTCTTTCTTGCCTAGCTGAGAGACCGTGACAGTATCCAAACGCCATACTATGGAACCCACAGAGGTCGGACAAAAACTCAACACCTGTGAGGCCAGGATTGAGGGCCTAGATCATTGTATGGATCAGTTTTCCCAAGCTTTGCAAACTTTGTTAATCTGTACAGATCCTGCTAGAATTTCGGCTCCTACTACTTCTTCTTCTGCTCAACTGGAGACCAGCACTTCTATGCCTACTATGAGACTGCCACCTCCCCCCCCCCCCCCCGTTATGGAAGTGATCCTACTGGGTGTCGTGTCTTTCTAAATCAGTGCTCCATACACTTTGAAATAAAGTAGGATATGGCATATCTCTTATCACTGATCGTGCCCTTGCCTCTATGGGAGAGGGGCACCCCCCGGTGAACAATTATTCTGACTTTGCCCGTAGGCTTCGCCAAGTCTTTGATCTTCCTGGCAGAGCTGGGACTGCTGCCTCCTCACTAGCCACCATAAGACAAGGCTCACGTTCCCTAATGTACTATGCTATAGAGTTTCGCACCTACGCTACTGAAGTAAATTGGAACAATGAGGCCTTTGTCTCTACCTTTAAAAATGGACTATCTGACTGGTTGAAAGATGAGCTCTCTGCTAAAGATCTACTTATGGAGTTTGAGGAGCTTATCCATTTCGTTACCCGTATTGATCTCCGGCTCAGGGAGAGGCAACTCCAACGGGACCGCATCAGGAGACTGGTTGTCAGACTGGCACCCAAGTTCACCCCTCCTGAATCTCCGATCGTTCCCCCACCAGAGGAGCCCATGCAAATAGGGTCCATGGGGTTGAGCGAGGAGGAGAAACAACACAGACAGAGGGAGAATCTGTTCGTGTATTGTGGAGGATCTGGCCATTATGCCCGTGACTGTCCTAAAAAGAAGGGAAACGCTTGCACCTAGAAGGGATCAGGGGCCCTACTCTAGGTGTAGTCTCTTGTACCCCTGAGACTAAGGACAATCGTCTATTAGTTCCTGTGCAACTATCCTGCCAAAATCTACAATTATCTACTTTGGCACTAATAGACTCTGGGGCCGCTGGCTCCTTTATCTATGAGACTTTTTGTATGACAAATTGGATTCCTTGCCTTGCCAAGTGACAGCCATTATTGCTTGAGGCCATTGATGGGAGACCTTTTTACCCATCCCTTATCACTAAGGAAACTACTCCCTTTAGTCTCCAAGTGGGGGTTTTACACTCTGAGACCTTAAGCCTTCATGTGATCACCTCTCCTTCCTGTCTAGTTATTTTGGGATACTCCTGACTTTCCTTACATAATCCCCATATTGACTGGGAGACAGGACAGATTGCTTCCTTAAAGCCACAGAACCTGTAAGAATTCAGTCTGCACTCTCCTCCATTCCGGACATTCCAGTACATATTCGGCAGTTTTCTGATGTGTTCAGTAAAAGGGTGTCTGAGAAACCACCTCCTCACAGGACTCTGGACTGTCCTATTGATCTTTTGCCTGGGACTATTCCTCCACGAGGCAGAGTTTATCCTCTCTCTCTGCCTGAATCAGAAGCCATGGAGGGATATATTTAAAGAGAGCCTAAGGAAAGTATTTATCCAAAGCTCTACTTCCCCATCTGGAGCGAGGTTCTCTTTTGTTAAAAAGAAAGAGGGAGACTTGCACCCCTGCAGGGGGCTCAGTAAGATCACAGTTAAAAATGTGTACCTTTTACCTTTAATATCAGAACTGTTTGACCGGTTCAAAGGTTCCAAAATCTTCACAAAACTAGACTTAAGGGGAGCCTACAAACCTCATCAGGATTCGTCAGGGAGACGAATGGAAGACTGCATTTAATACCCGCTCTGGGCACTGAGTATAGAGTCATGCCCTTTGGGCTCTGCAATGCTCCTGCTTTCTTCCAGGAGTTTGCAAACTAATGTCTCAGAGATTTCCTGCACCAATTTGTTATTGTGTACTTGGACGATATATTGATTCACTCTCCTGATCTTCCTACTCATCACACCCATGTCAAGCAGGTATTACTTCATCTCCGTAAAAAACACTTATTCGCCAAGTTGGAGAAATGTATCTTTGAGGTGGATAAGCTACCCTTTTTTAGGATACATCGTTAGCTCTACTGGTTTCGAGATGATCCCTCCAAACTAGACTCCATACTCAATTGGCCACAGCCCTCTGGACTCAAGCCCCTTCAGAGATTCCTGAAGTTTGCAAATTTATTATCGTTCATCAGAAACTATTCCAAGATTGCTGCTCCCCTCACTGCTCTTACTAAAAAAGGTGCTGACTCTGTTAATTGGCCTCCAGAGGCTATCAAGGCCTTCAATGTATTAAAACAAAAAATTTCCACTGTGCCAGTCTTGAGACATCCAGACCCCACGCAGCCTTTTGTGATTGAGGTTGACTCCTCTGAAGTCGGCGCTGGGGCTGTCATGTCCCAGAGAAGCTCCCATATCAGTCCTCTCCATCCATGTGGGTTCATGTCTAAACGGCTCCTGCAGGCAGAGATGAATTATGACGTATGCCCTAGAGGAATGAAGACATCTCTTGGAGGAAGCACGCACACCCATAACGATTCTCACGGACCATAAAAACCTCCTGTACATCAGCGATACAAAAAGGATGAACCCAAGACAAGCCAGATGGTCTCTGTTTCTGGCCCGGTTCAACTACGTTATTACCTACAGGCCGGGTACTAAGAATATTAAAGCTGAACCACTTTCCAGGATGTTCACTGCTCCTTCTGAGGAGAATCCAGGGACAGAACCAATCATACCCTCTCATAGGGTATTGGCAGCTATCTCTCAATCTACCTTCTCCTCTCCCCTGTTGGACTATCTCCATGACAGACAGAGTCAGGTTCTTGCCGTCCGGAAAGTTGTATGTGCTGCAACAAAAAAGAGAGGCGGTTTTAAGGCAATGTCATGACTCCAAACTGGCAGGACATCCAGGTGTTGCCCGTACTCGAGACTTGGTCTCCAAAGTCTTTTGGTGGCCAGAATGGAGACGGGATGTTCAGGACTTTGTTGTCGCCTGTCAGTCCTGTGATGTGTTCAAAAGCCCCCAGGTCACTTCCTGTCAGCTTACTACTCCCACTCTCCATACCCTCTCAACCTTGGTCACATTTTTCAATGGACTTCGTAGTAGAGCTACCACCTTCCAAGGGTAATACCACTATACTGACGATTGTAGACCGTTTCTCCAAGATGGTACATCTTGTCCCCCTCTGCAAGCGGCCATCTGCCCCGGAACTGGCTCAGATTATCATCAGAGATTGTCAGGTTACATGAATTTCCTACCCAGATAGTGTCTGATCATGGCACTCCATTCAAATCAAAATTCTGGAGATCTTTCTGTGAGAGACTTAGGATTTCCTTAGCTTTTTCATCTGCCTACCATCCACAAACTAATGGAGCAGCAGAGAGAGCCAACCAAGAGATGGAGCAGTATCTCCTACTATTCTGAAATGAAAGCCAGGAAGACTGGTCTGATCTACTTCCATTGGCAGAGTTCGCTAATAATTATTCTCTACAGGAATCTATCCAGATGTCCCCCTTCCATTGTCTCTATGGGATGAATCCAGTAGCTATTCCTTCTGCCTTCTCTGAGTCCGGTATTCCAGCACTTGATACTCCTCTGGACAACATCGCTCAGCGCTGAGGTTCCGTGAAGGAGGCTTTAATTAAGACTGTGGCTAGGAAAAAGGACTGCGGACCTATCTTCAGGTGATAGTCTGGCTCTCCACCCACCACCTACATCTTAAAGTACCCACTATGAAGTTGGCCCCACGCTTCATTGGCCCATTCCATGTTACTAGAAGAATTAACACCGTGGTTTGAAAACTCTCTCTAACTAAAGCTCTCCGTATCCCCATAGTCTTCCATGTGTCTCTTTTGAAACCTTTAGTCTACAACAGGTATATTAAGAGTGTTGTAGCTCCTGGACCAGTGCAGGTTGTTCATGAGGATGAGTTTGAGATACAGGCCATACTGGACTCCCATTTCCTCAGAGGTTCCTTACAGTACCTCGTTCACTGGAAAGGGTATTGCCCAGAGGATAGGTCTTGGATTTCCGCCAGTAAAGTTCATGCACCCCGACTTGTCTGAAATTACCACAGGAAGTATCCAGCTCGCCCTGGTATTAGCCGCCCGGAGGTCAGCCCTCAAGGAGGGGGTACTGTCACAACCCGTCGGACCCCTTCTTCCCAGAGGCGTTCTCCCTCCTAAATACTATACTCCTTCACCTGTCTGTGGCCTACTTATATCCTGGACTGTTCCCCACCCTTGGATGGCCAGTGCTCAGCGTCCTTGTGTCCTGTGTACTGCATATATGATATCCTGATCTCTGATTCCTGTTGTGACCTCCGCTTGTATCTTGTTCATCCGACTTTCTGGTTTCCTGACCCTAGCTTTGTTCCAGACTACTCTCGAGTCTGCTCCAGTTCCTGTTTGTCACATTGTGTATTGAACCCGGCTTGTCTATGACTCTCCACTAGTCTACGTTCCCAAGGCTTACTGATTAATCTGTTCGACTCCTTGTGTACTGAATCCAGCTTGTCTACAACCCCCCCGCTTATCTATGACCCCAAGGTACCGACTGCTTCATTTGCCCGAATTTCTGTGTACCGAACCCGGCTTGTCGACGATTCTCCATTTGTCTACGACCCTTCGAATCGACTCCTGCATATTCCTACGAGTAGTAGTTGACTCTGTTCTATCTCGACTCCCCTGTTGTCTTAGACTTGCAGTAGACTATTTCTGTCTACAGACTACTGCTTCACTTAAAGACATTTGCCTATCCTCAACTGTCGACCTCCTGCAGTAGGGTTCTGACTCTGTGCAGCAGATTGAGTCTTCCTTGCCTGGCTGAGACCGTGACACACAGTACTATTTGTTGACCAATCCCAAGGGAACAAGAGTAGGGGTCAGGCAGTGTTCATGGTGATTTTTGGCTACCAACTGCCCACCAGCTGTGCTCCCTTGTCCACTGGTAGCCATAGAACCTCATGCACACTACCTGGCCCCCTGGCTAGCAAGGGTACAAAGCTGGGGGCAGGGGTGTTAGTGTATGTGGGGCTAACACATAATGGTGGTGATCCCCATGATGTCCCCCACAATGAATATGTTCAACATGCTGCCCCACAATGCTACCCTATTCTGGCACATGTTTTAATGTACTTGAGCAATCCTATAAGCATGGGAGAGATCAATGTGTATATGTTTAAACCTCCAATAGGATAGGTGATCAGTGTGGCAACCATGAATGCGTTCACTACCTTCCTCTACCACCTCCTCCTCTTCTTCAACCCGGTGTTCTACAAATGCCAGGGTTGAGTAGGAGGATCCTCAATGTCTTGATCTCCTTCCTGGTCACTGCATTAATTACCTATTGGAGATCTGTTTTTCTCTTTGACACCCTCATCTTGTCTTCTCTTTTCCAGGAAGTGTCCATGGGGATTATTGACTACCAGTGGGAAAGGGAACAAAGCTTGGGGTTAGTGGCCACAAATCCCCGTGGATGCTGCCTGACTCTCAGCCTTGTTCCCTTGGGAGTGCACAAGAAAAATGATACAGAGCTGAGAGGATGATTATGTATTGGTATACTGTACTTTTCTAACGCTTTGATTGCTACAGGATTATAATGCTGTTCGTGCTCTCCGACTTCAGTGTTGTCTACTTCCTGTGATGTGTAAAGGAGGGCATCCCTTCCACATTGCCAGCAGTTTGACAACCCTCCTTACTTATGAATGATTGAGGGTTGTTACTGCATAGAAAACTACAGGGAGATCTCCGCATCACCAACTTCAAGTAGGGGAAGTTGGGACTTTGGCAGCTACTGGAGCTTAGTGCATGTTGTGAACAGCCACATTAGCATACAGTAATGTGCAAAAGTTTTAGGCAGGTGTGAAAAAAATGCTGTAAAGTAAGAATGCTTTCAAAAATAGAAATGTTAATAGTTTATTTTTATCAACTAACAAAATGCACAGTGAGTGAACAGAAGAAAAATCGAAATCAAATCAATATTTGGTGTGACCAAACTTTGCCTTCAAAACAGCATCAATTCCTCTATGTACACCTGCACACAGTTTGTTAAAGAAATCGGCAGGTCGGTTATTCCAAATATCTTGGAGAACTAACCACAGTTGTTCTGTGAATACGATGTATAATAACATGAATTTAAATGTGGAAAAGTTTTAAAGAAAAATAGTAACAAGGAAACAGAAAAGACTCAAACTAGATGATGAGGACTATAAGGAAGATGGGGTAAGAAACTTTCATAGGGAAAGGGAACATCAAGGTACACCTCTTATATGCCCAGTGGAAAAAAGAAAAATTGTATCACAACCAGAAAATGTAGAACCTAACACCAAACCTAAGGCAACTACCACCCACAGTAATAGTGTCCAAATGGAACAAACTCAACAGGTAGATCAAGGAGTCCTGGAATTTAAGTACCCCCAATGAGCCCACCTCAGCAAAGTGCTAATATAGCTACACATTTGGCCACTAACACAACAGGAGCTACATCAATGGCTCAAACAGAAACCAACATATAATCTAGTGTATTAACCAACACTGCCCCAATAATTACCTTGAGCAGAAAAGTCTTAGAGTCTCAAATATCTGGACATAAAATCTCCAATAATATTTTGAAGAACACCACCCAAAAGGATGCTCCAAAGAATAAAAAGAAGAAAATCTATGAAAATATCAGCAAGGGCACTATTAAGGATAAACTGCCATGGAGAGCCAATTTAGGTGTTAGACCAAAAAACTATAGTCAGAATAATTTTTTATCTGAAGGCCCAAAAAGACTCATCCAAAATTGGGTGAAGGATTGCCAGAATTCACAGATGAAACCGCCACACACAAAACAAAGGGAAGAACAGGAAGAGGGAGAAGAGCAGGAAAAAAGATCACCCAAAAGAAAATACCAAATGAAGGTAACCAGAATGACACCAAAGACATCTTCACCCTTTCCAACCATTAACTAAGTTCATTCGACATTGAGGGGCTTAAATTCACACCAACTAGTGGACCGAATGAATTTGAACTTTTCATTGATCTTCCTCATTTTGAAAGGAAACCGACTCTGAAATGTCATTATGTGTGTCAAGAAAACCTAGACAATGAAAGTCAATTCGGAACAGTGGACCAAGACAGGGAAGTGTTGAAGAACCTGGAAGGATTAATAAAAGGAATTAGACATTGGGAAGATGAAAATATTTCCGATTCTACCACAGAACCAACAGTGCAACATACTCCATTCAAGCCTATATCTAGGTTCTACCTCCACAATTCAAAAGGTCCCTTTATTGAGGCATTCTGTCACAGTACTTTGTTTCCAGCGCTACCGCTTCAGCGACGCTTGTCGTCTTTCCATGCTGCAGGCAGAGGCTTCAAGCATGCTGCAGGCCTCTGTTTTATGTGTTTGTTCCCTGTAGTCGCCTCCTAGCTACTTCCTTCCTCTAGCTGCTCCGCCTATCTATTTCCTGTGGAGGGGTTTAAAGGGAAGACTGAGTCCTGTCTCAGTCACCCTTACGTTGTTGTTCTGAGCAGTTCATTATCTAGTATTCCTGATTCCTGTGCAGGATCTGGCTTGTCTGTCCATCCATTCTGGTGTTGACCCATGGCGCTGTCTGACTATTCTCCTTGTGCGTTCTGATTTGGTTCAGATATCCTATCTGGTGCAAACTCGTGGCTCTGGCTGACTACCCGCTCCATGTATGACCTAGGCTTGTCTGACTAACCACTCTGGTGTTACCTGGGGCTCTATCCACTGCGCATCCAGCATTCCATCGCTTCAGTGGATATCCTATCTGGTGCAGACCCGTGGCTCTGGCTGACTACCCGCTCCGTGTATGACTTTGGCTCGTCTGACTATCCTATCTGGTGCTTACTAGAAGGCCCTGTCTGTTCGCTCCTAGGGTTGGTTCCGTTATTCAGACATCCTTCCTAGTATTGACCTGGGGCTAGCAGACTCCCAGCTACTGACTGCAGGCTGAGTCAGTATCTCTCTTGGGCGTTACCTTATTGCGAAACTCCAGCATGCTGAGGCCTAGTCTCGGACAGTGAGGTGGTGATATTGGGAGACTGCTATTCCTGATACAGTACTCGCCTTTTTGATCACCCACTGTGTGTGTATATTTAGATTGCATAACTGTTATTATTCTCATAATAAAGGTTCTATTAACTATACCGTCTGACTCCTGGTTTTGCTTGTCAACCGTAACACATTCTCAGTAAAGTAATTCATGAAATAAATAACAAGAAAGCGGCATTTAAACATTACAAAGCTGAGGGATCAGCAGAGGCATTTGCAGAATACAAAAATGTCAACAAAACCTGTAAAAAGGCTATTAAATTAGCTAGACTGGAGAATGAAAAAAATATTGCTAAGGAGAGCAAAAGCAACCCAAAAAAATTATTTAAATACATTAATGGCAAAAAATTAAAGTCTGATAATGTTGGGTCCTTGTTAGCTGAAATGGGTGAGATGGTCAAAGGTGACAGAGAGAAGGCAGATATTTTAAATAATTTCTTTTATTCTGTTTTTACCAAGGAAGACCCATTGGACAAGAATCTGCAAACTACTTTTACAGAACAGTCACAGCAAGCATGGGACTGGCTAACACAAGAAAAAGTGTTAAAACAATTGAATGGTGTCAAGGTAGACAAAGCTCCGGGGCCAGATGGTATACACCCACGGGTACTTAAAGAGCTAAGCCAGACCCTGGCCAGACCGATATATCTGATTTTCAGGGATTCTTTTATTTCTGGTATGGTGCCCATGGATTGGCGTAAAGCAGATGTGGTGCCCATATTTAAAAAAGGATCAAAGTCCCAGCCAGGAAATTACAGACCCGTAAGCTTGACATCTGTGGTAGGGAAGCTGTTTGAAAGGTTGCTAAGGGAATATATTCAAGAATTCTGCTGGAACAGGAATATCATTAGCAATAGCCAACATGGCTTTGTGAAAGATAGGTCTTGTCAAACGAACTTGATCGCATTTTATGAAAAAGTAAGTAATAATATAGATGAGGGAGCGGCGGTTGACGTGATCTATTTAGACTTTGCCAAGGCATTTGATACAGTTCCACACAAGAGGTTACTGTACAAATTGAATGAAATAGGACTAGGGGAAAATGTTTGTGTGTGGATTGGAAATTGGCTGAAAGATAGAATGCAAAGAGTGGTAGTAAATGGCAAGTTCTCCAGTTGGATAAACGTGATAAGTGGAGTGCCTCAGGGATCTGTCCTGGGTCCTCTTCTTTTTAATTTGTTTATTAATGACCTCCCAGAGGGCATAGGAAGCCATGTATCAGTGTTTGCCGATGACACAAAATTAAGTAAGGTAATAAAGTCTGAACTGGATGTGTCTTCATTACAAGAGGATTTGGACAATTGAGTAACTGGGCAGGCAAATGGCAAATGAGATTCAATATAGACAAGTGTAAAGTTATGCATTTTGGGTATAATAATAAAAATGCAACATATAGTTTAAATGGTGTTTCTCTGGGGAAATCTACTAATGAAAAGGATTTAGGAGTAATGGTAGACAATAGACTTTGCAGTAGCATGCAGTGCCAGCTGGCAGCTGCAAAGGCCAATAAGATATTGGCATGTATTAAAAGGGGTATTGACTCAAGGGAGGAAGATATAATTATGCCTCTTTACAGGTCCATGGTAAGACCCCACCTAGAATATGCTGTTCAATTCTGGGCGCCCTTTCTGAAGAAGGACATTATGGAACTAGAGAGAGTGCAGAGGAGGGCTACAAAACTAGTAAGGGGAATGGAATGTTTTAGTTATGAAGAGAGGCTAGAAAAGTTAAACTTGTACACACTAAAGAAACGGCGTCTTAGAGGGGATATGATAACACTATATAAATATGTTCAAGGCCCATATAAAGGGCTTTCAAAAGACCTGTTCATTAACAGAACAGTACACAGGACAAGGGGCCACCCGCTTAGACTTGAGGAAAGGAGATTTAGTCTACAACAGCGGAAGGGTTTCTTTACAGTAAGGACAATAAAGGTATGGAATGCACTTCCGGAGGAGGTGGTGCTATCAAATACATTAGGTGCCTTTAAAAGGGGCCTGGATACTTATTTAAAAGAGCATTATATAGAGGGCTATGCACGTTAGTTTTGGGATTAATACTTCGTTAGGGCTTGTTGATCCAGGGAGAAATCTGATTGCCATTTGGAGTCAGATGCCTTCTTTTGGGTCAGCGATGGTAAACAGGAATAGGAAAAGGGTTGAACTGGATGGACGCAAGTCTTTTTTCAACCTAAATTACTATGTAACTATGTAACAGAATTGGTGTCTGAAGACTTCAATCAATTATTTCAAACACCATGGAAATATAAATCCAATCTCACGAGGAAAGAGAGAGTGTGTCACGGATAACAATGAACAGACACGAGTCAGTACAGAGACTGAAACACCACCATTATTAAGCAGTAGCAGCATGGGGTAGAAGAGAGGAGACCGGCACCCAGACGAACACCCAAGTGTCACGGACTCAAGAACGAGAACTGGACCAGTACTGAAGATACCACAATCTTTATTAAGGTGCACAACGTACAGGACAATGGTAACCGCAGGCAAGTAGAGGACGTCAGGAACGATCCCGCTGCTGTAATGGTACTGACTAGTTCCAGAAGGCAGAGGAGGGAAACCATCTCAGGTCCGCACCTGAGGATCACTACAGGTCCGCACCTAAACAGACAAGATCCTGAGTAGGTACAGCACTACAGGTCTGTACCTGTATGTCAATGTACCAAGGAAGGCAACTGTGCTACAGGTCCGCACCTGTATAGACAACGCTCCCAAGGAGACCAACTTCGCTACAGGTCCACACCCCGGATTGCCACAGAGGTAGGAAGTCCACCAGAGCCACCAAGGGCACCCACTAAGTTATCCACTGGAGCGTTGGTATGCTGGGTGCGCAGTAGACAACCCCGGGCAATGCCAAGGTGGGTAGTCAGACAAGCCGGAATGGGACAGAGCGAAACATAACCCAGACCCGCAGGTTTGCACCAGATTGGATGTCAGACAAGCCAAGGATCATACAGAGCGGGTAGTCAGACAGAGCCACAGGTCAACACCAGATCAGGTACTCAGGCAAGCCTAAGGTCATACACGGAATGGTTAGTCAGCCAGAGCCACAGGTTTGCATCAGACTGGATGTCAGACATGCCAAGGGTCATACACGAAGTGGGTAGTCAGACAGAGCCACAGGTCAACACCAGAACCAATAGTCAGACAAACCGGTTCATACACAGAGGAACAAAGCACAACTGCACTGGAACATCACGAAAGGGCAACTGAAGTGGTGTCCAGGCAGTTAATAAACAAATTGCTCCACCCCAAGAGGTGGAGCAGAAAATGTGCTGTACCTTTTAGAACCGGGTCGCGACGTCATCAGGGAATACCTGTGACGCGCGCCTGAGTTCTGATGCGGTTGGAGCTGCCAGGAGGACCAATGAGGAGACCGGTCGCCTGGAAGGACACCAGGGCATACCGCCACTCCTAACAAGCGCAGCAAGCCGCGAGGGCACAGAAGCCGGCCACCTACAGGGTCTGGTGGTCAGCAGAAAGGTAAGCAACCGCTTACACCAGGGCGTCCAGCTCTCCTCCAAACTCGGGATGCGGCGTGGCAGTGAAGAGACTTGCAGAGGGCACCGGCTGCCTCCCTGAGCACCGGATCTGCTGGCTCCCTTCCGGATGAAAAGGTAAGTGCAAGTGCTTACAGAGAGTCTGGAATCGCTAATGAATAGCCCGGATATAATCATACGGGAGGTGGACAATGGTGGTGGGATAGTTATCCAAAACAAGGACGACTGTGATGGAAGCTCACCTACTATTAGGAGATGAGAATTTCTATAGAAATCTATCCACAAACCCCACCACTACATTTCATAAAGAACACATAGCATTGATTAAATGGGCAGATGAAAATGCCATTTTGAACTGCCAGGAATACCTTTTCCTCAGAGCACAACACCCCAGAACCGCCATATACTACCATATACCTAAGATCAATAAAAATCTGGAAGACCCTCCGGGCCGTCCTATCATTTCCAGGATACAGTCAACGTATCTCTGTTCATCAACATTTTTTTTTTTTTTTTTTCCCTACAACATGTCCAGTCATTAGAATCCTACACAAAAGATTCTTCTCATGTTTTACAGCAAACAAGTGGAATAAGAACTATATCTGGCTGACTTGTGACGTAAGTTCCCTGTACACTTGCATCCAGCATCACTTAGGACTACGAGCAACTAAATATTATCTAGACAGAGATGGGAAGAAAAAACCTTAATCTTCAAGGCCATCCACTTTATCCTCACGCACAACAATTTCATTTTCCAGAATACACACTATATACAGATCTGTGGTACAGCTATGGGAACGAGGTTCTCCCCTAGTTACACAAATTTATTCATGGATAACTGGGAGGAGACCCATTTATATACACTTTACAGGGCAAACCTCATCCTATATGCTAGGTACATTGATGTCCTGCTTATCTGGGATGGAGAAGAAGAGGAAATCAACAAGAATGAGATTGGCATTAACTTTACCTTTTGAACACAACAAAAAAACAATATAGTATTCCTGGACTTGGATCTATCCGTCGACCACCAAAACCCACCACAAAAAGGTAGATGTGAATAGCTACATCCAGCCGACAAGTGCTCATCATCCTAAATGGATGAAAAGCATACCACTAGGAAAATTCTATAGGCTTCGCAGAAACTGCACTGAAGATGATGTATTCAGAAAACAAGCCAACAAATTATTTTTAAAATTCACTGCCAAAGGATACATCAAGAGAAACATTGAAACAAAATTGGAGAAGGTGAGACAAAGTAAGAGTGATACATTCAGAAGCATTGTTTTTGGAACCATCATGAAGGGCATCTACAATGCCTACATAACCTGCAAATTCATCAAATGTAAATGTTAAAATTTCTGCTCATATGCAAACCCTTAAACACGGAGTGCAACATGATTCCATTTCCAAAATACCTTGCTTGTATTACCATACAAATTTGAGCCAAAAGACTTACCTGCCACGCTTCCTCGAGGCTTTCCTGGCTCCAGTGGGCAAAGACAGACATCCAGAGATGACGCATGCTTATTCCAGGCTGAAACCATAAGTCACTGCGCCTTCGTTCAACTGCTGGAACGCTGAAGCAGGAAGGAGCCGGCTGCCAATGTCTACTTCAATAAAGACAGAGGAATGCAATGGCAAACTAGTAAGTTATATATAGGCATTTTTTAGCACGTATTTGAGTTCTGTGTAATTATTCTTTTGGCTTATTACTCTGTGGTGCTTGATCTGATTCTTATACTATGCAAGTTTAAGCTATACAGTTCTGTATATTTTGTTGAAGCTGCTCAAATATCATGTCCTCTAAAGAGGGGAAAGGAGATAAGCAAAGGCAGGCTGCTGAGGCTTCCAAGGAGGACAAGCCTGCACCCAAAACTAAAAGTTGTGCAGGTTGTGATGCCAAGATCCTTATCTCAGACCCTGCCAAGCTCTGCTCTGACTGTTTAAGAAATATATCCAACACAGATGTTCCATCCCAGTTCAGGAGTTTCCTGGAATGGATCAAGACATCAATGCAAGAGACTTTTGCATCCATGGAAGAGGCATCCAGAAAAAGGCAGAGAACTTCATATCCACAGGAGGGCTCTTCATATATCCTGGAAGATGAGGACATGACCAGTATTATGGAATTAGAATCAGCGGCCGAAGAAGGGGAAATAACGGAGGAAACAGGAAACTTTATCGTGGATAAAGTTGATAGTCTACTCCGGGCCATGAGGAAGACATTGGGTCTGACAGATACACAAAAATAATTGAATGTTATGGACACAGCCTTCTTAGGCTATAAGAAGGAAGCCCCCAATTATTTTTGTACACAGTTCCATACAGGAAATGATAACCACTGAGTGGAAAGTGGGAGATGAGCATCGACAGAATACTAGAAGAATACAACTTGTGTACCCCTTCACGGAAGAAGACACAGGCACTTGGGTATCTCCCCCTAAGATAGAAGCCTCAGTCGCACAAATTTAAAAAAGAACCAACCTATTATTAGAAGATGGTACTAAACTGAGGGACCCAGTGGACTAAAGGGCTGATTCGGCACTCAAACAGTTTACAGTTATCTGGCAAAATATGAAGACCGTAACGGCCATGGACTGTGTCTCTAGAATAATGAGAATTTGGCTGGCTGAGTTTGAAGAGAAGCTAGACACATCAGTTTCTACAACCCGCCTGCTGAAGGAGTTGTCATCCATTAAAGATGCAAAACATTTTTCCTGTGACTCTTCGCTGGATAACATCTGCAGCCTAGCAAAATCTTCAGCCTTATCAATTACCCCACAAAGAGCATTATGGAAAAAATCCTGGGAGGCCGATGCTAAATCAAAAAACAGATTAGTATCATTACCATTTACTGGAAACAAGCTGTTCGGAAGTCAGCTGGAAGAAATAGTCTGCCAATCCTCGGGAGGGAAAAGCCAGTTTCTCCCTCAACGGCGGAGGAGCAGATCTTCACCTTTTAGAAATGCATCTTCTAGGAAGCAGTCCTTTCCCGACTGAAAAGGATATAGGCCCAGAAAAAACTATGATCAGAAACAGCGAGGAGGGTGCAGGGGACTAGAACTGGAAGTCATAAGGACTTCTATAAGAAATCTAGATTTCAGCAAAATCCACAATGAGATAAGGTTGACCCTATCCCCTCCTCCAGTTGGGGGCAGACTGGGGTTTTTCAAGGATGCATGAGAAAAGATAAATCCAGGCAAATGCGTGAGTCAATACCTGGAGATGGGGTTCAGCTTAGAATTCCGATCTGTCCCAAGCATACAAAAATTCAGATCTTCTAGAATCAGGAATCCACAGACAGCAGCAGGCATGAAACAGGCAATTCGGTCACTTCTTATCAACAAGGTAACAGAAACAGTCCCAAAGACGCAAGAATTCCATAGGTTCTATTCAACAATTTTTGGCGTTCCCAAGCCTTCATCAGACTTATGTGTCATCTTAGATCTGAAGGAAATCAACTCAGATCTCAAACTACAAACATTCAAGATGGAAACAGTTCTGAAAGCCATCAAGATAGTACACCCTCAGATGTTCTTCACTAGGATAGACCTGAGGAATGCATATTAACATCCTGATTCAGCCTGTGCACAGAAGATCCCTCAGATTCCATATCTTCAAAAACACATTACCAGTACAGAGTCCTGCCATTCGGCTTTGCGTCAGCACCAAGGGTCTTTCTTTACAAAGGTGTTGGCAGTAGCCATGGCAGCCCTAGGCCAGAGATGTATAAGAGTATTGCCATACCTAGACGACATGCTAATAATAGACTCTGGGAAAAAGGCAAGGGAATTTACAGCCAGATGCCTGGAGCTTCTGCAGCAAATGGGCTGAGTAATAAACTTAAACTTAAAACAGAGCCAACTTCAGCCATGACAGAATTTAATCTTTCTAGGAGTCCAGTTTGACACAAAGCAAGAACTAGCAACTTTGTCCCAGACAAGATCATCTAAATCCACAGAGTTTCAGCATTCCTAAAAATCAAGCGCAAACAGCAAAGGAATTCTCAGGACTGTTGGGTAATCTGTTGTTAGCACACCAAATAATTCCATGGGCCAGATCACACAACAGATGTACACAGATCAGTTACCTCAGGTACTTCAAATAAGATCTGTACAACACGTTGTAGAAGATTCCAATTCTTCCATCCACCAGACAAGAACTAAGATGGTTGTGGCACCCGGAAAACATTGTGCAAGGAAAGCCATTAAGGACAATCCAATGGGAGACCATTACTACAAATGCCAGTAGAATCGGATGGGGAGGAATATGGAGAAACAAGACTGTCCAAGGAAATTGGACACCAAGAGATGCAAGACTGTATATAAACATTCTGGAACCTCAAGCAATTTGGAACATCTGAAGACGGATCTCAAGAACATTCTAGTCCTTTCAGACAACACCACAGCAGTGAGGAACAAGGAGTCAGAAACTCAATCACCTGACACTCGGGATCCTTCATTGGCCAGAATCGCATCTAGCAGCATTAACAGCAACATGCCTGTCTGGGAATCTCAACATTCAGGCAGACTACCTGAGCAGAATAGGATAGAACCAGGAGAATGGTCACTAGACAACCAGATCTCTCAGGAAATTATAGCAGAACTGGGAGAGCCAATGACTGACCTCATGGCATCAGAGATGAACACAAAATGCCAGATCTTCTTTTCAAGATGGAAGTCAAGAAAAGCTGCAGGCCAGGATGCTCTCCAGTACAGATGGAATTTTCACCTGGCTTATCTGTTCCCTCCACTTCTGCTTCTAATAGAGGTAATCCAGAAGATAAAGAGGGACAAAGCAGAAGGTATCCTTATAACTCTGGATTGGCCCAGGAAGGTATGGTATGCCGACCTACTGACAATGTCTATCAGACCACCAATCAGTCTGCCAGTGATTCCTCAATTGTTTTCACAGGGTCCCATCTATCATCCGGACCCAGCATTTTTTAGGGGCTGACTGCATTGCGGCTGAGCGGAGCTCTCTGAGGCTAAAAGGGCTGTCAGGGTCCATAATGGATACTGTTATTGCAGGCCACCACCCCTCGTCAACCAAGATCTATTGGTCTGGTCTGTCTTCCACAAATGATGCAGGATCAGAGGCCTGGATCAAAGAAGCATTTCTCCAGGAAGAATGCTGAATTTTCTTTGACTGGTTTCAGAATGAAGTGAAGCCTGCCTCTCTGAAAGTATAGCTGTCAGCTGTATCTGCTATACTGGCCTCACCATTTGCTGAACAATATGTATTTAGAAGATATATGGCAGCAATCACAAAGATCAAGCTAACTATTAGAGATATAACCCCCCCCTTGGGATTTGAACCTAGTGCTTCAACAGTTCTGCTCCCATGTGTTTTTGAGCCTCTGGATTCCATTTCCATGAAACATCTAACATTAAAGATCATCCTTCTCACAGCTGTTACATCAGCGTGCAGGGTCGGTGAATTACAAGCACTATTATGTGTATCACCACACATTATTTTTCATCAGTACAAGTTAGTACTTTCATTTACCATCATTTAGATTGAAAGCGATCTCCACTTTTCATCTTAGTCAAGAAATCATCATCCCTTCCTTTTGTGCAAACAAAAAGGAGCGAGAATAACATAACCTGGATTTAGTCTGATGTTTGCAAATATATCTCTGGAGAACCGAAACCTCTTGAAAAACACAAGCCTTATTTGTCCACTACGCAGGAAAGTGTAAAGGTACAGCGCTTCCAAAGTGTCCATAGCCAGATGGATAAAATAGGGCATCAGACTTGTCTATGAATCCACTAAGCAGGAACCTCCGACTGGCATTAAGGCACATTCTACTAGGGCTATTTCCACATCCTGGGCTCAGAAAGCGTTGGCAACACCAGAAGAAATCTGCAAGGCTGCCACTTGGTCCTCAGTGTCCATTATTATTGGACATTAAAGCTGCAAAATTTGGCAGGAGGATGCTGGAAGCCGCCATTCCTGTCTGACTGATCTCTCCCACCCTGGTTACTGGGGTACTGCTTTGGTAAGTCCTACAGTCTATTGCCGTGGATTGGACACAGAATAAAAGGTGAAATTTACTCACCGATATTTTCTTTTCCTCTGTCTTTCCATGGCAACCCAACCCTTAATTTTATGTGTATGATTATTTGTATTTTTTATATATATATCTCATCACAAAAAAGAAAAAAACGGGAGAAAACATGAAAGAATACTCCCAATCTTCTCCTCAAAAAAATAGATAATTAATGATTAACACACCAAAAATTAGAACTAGAGCACAAAAAAAAACTTATCATCTAGGTCATGTTATTAAGGACTCATTTTATTCCCCATGGCTATGCTCCCTTATCTACACTTGTTAAACTTCATCACAAAAAAGAAAAAAACGGGAGAAAACATGAAAGAATATTCCCAATCTTCTCCTCAAAAAAATAGATAATTAATGGGGCAAATGATGTCAAAAAAACTTTTACCCTCTGGGTTTATCTTTTTTGTAGATGAAATTATTTAAAACTTAAACTTTTATTAATCCTTTAAAATAATGCTCACTAAAATCTTTATTAGGCTCTCCCAAACCTAATCTGGCTGGTTTATTATCTTATCATTCTTCATTCAGATACTATTATCACTGTTACTAGATCACTAACTTAGAATCAATAATTACTATATATTGATCCTCTCTTCAAATAAGATTTGCTATACTTGCAATATGAATTTTTATACTGTATAGTAAAAAGATCTCTAATCATTTATTACACTTAACTTCACAAAAAAGACTCCATCATCTCCCTCTCTATCTTATACCTAACCTAATACCATTGTGCCAACACCTAAAAAAGTATTCCCTACCAAAACTACAAACATGAATCCTGGGCACCTCCTACCTAGGATGTTAATAAACCTATCTATACCACATCTCCACTAATAATACGACGTCTATGGACATTGAAATAATACATGGTTCTCAAATAATTTCAGGTGAAACAGTGTTCAATCACTCCCTCACCAAAAAGCAGAATCTATCTAACACCCTAGTGCGACTTCTGACAATTTCACCACTGTTGAAAGTAATATAAACCCCACTATCGCTAAACTCCTAAAAAGCAAAATCAAGCCAACGCCCCAGTGATATTGATATAAACAATAACACAATAATCTTCATTCACCGCTCCAACCTCTTCTATGTGAGAGAGATGTAGAAACAATGTATACATACAAGTACAAATATCCAAATACTTATCTTAAAATGCACGAGGAGGGAGAAAACACACCTCACGGCAGCCAAACTCCTACCACTGATGCTCCACTGGCATCTATAGCTAACTGTAGCCCTCAATAGAACTGCCGCAGGATTCGCAATCACTTAACCCCTCGTGCATTCATTCAATTCCCAAGTATGTTCAACTAACTTCCAACTCCTTCCATCTAGGTTCTATTGCGGAGAACACTAATAATTAAAACTACTGACCATGTCGCCCATAAATATCATTTGATGGCTAATGCTTATTCTTTTTTTTATTTTTTTTACACATTGTCTTCGATTAAAACAAAAAACGCCAACGCGCGTTTCACCTAACGGCTTTCTCAAGGGTTCCAAGGGTTCTTCAGGAACTTAGTGCAGTGTTAGCAAAACCCCTATATTTACTCTTTAAAGATTCTATTACCACAGGCTCAGTGCCACAGGATTGGCGAAGAGCTAACATAGTGCCTCAGTTTAAGAAGGGAACTAAAACAGAACCTGGGAATTATAGACCAGTGAGTTTGACCTCTGTAGTGAGAAAACTGTTAGAAGGGATAATAAGGGACTATATTCAGGATTACAACACAAAAAATAAAATCATTAGCATGAATCAACATGGTTTTATGAAGAATAGATCATGCCAAACTAATCTTTTCAGCTTCTGTGAGGAGGTAAGCAGCAACCTTGATAATGGCGAGGCAGTAGATGTAGTATATCTAGACTTTGCAAAGGCATTTGATACAGTGCCACACAGAAGGCTGGTGTATAAAATAAGGAAATTGGGGCTAGGAGATAACCTTTGCAATTGGATACAAAACTGGCTGAAGGATAGGGAACAGTGTGTGGTTGTAAATGGAAAATTCTCCAGTACAGTTAAAGTGAAGAGTGGAGTACCTCAGGGTTCAGTATTGGGTCCGCTGCTTTTTAACCTGTTTATAAATGACCTGGAAATAGATATAGAAAGCAAAATATCAATATTTGCAGATGATACTAAATTATGCAAAGTCATTAATTCAGAACAGGATATTTTCTCTCTACAGAGGGACTTACATACAATGTCAGATTGGGCAAACATGTGGAATATGAAGTTTAATGTGGGGAAGTGTAAAGTCATGCATTTGGGAGGAAACAATCCCAAGCCTACTTATAAACTTAATGGAATAATTTTAGGTGACTCATTGCTAGAAAAAGACCTGGGTATCCTTGTCAACTACAAACTTGGAAACAGTGACCAGTGTCAAACAGCAGTAGCAAAGGCAAACAAAATCCTGTCTTGCATAAAAAGAGTGGATAACATAATTTTGCCATTATACAAATCATTGGTAAGACCTCACCTTGAGTATGCAGTGCAATTTTGGGCACTGGTTCTGAAAAAGGATATACTAGAACTAGAGCGGGTACAGCGGAGAGCAACAAAATTAATTAAGGGAATGGAGGACTTGACATATGAGGAACGACTAAACAAACTTGGTTTATTTACTCTAGAGAAAAGACGACTAAGAGGAGACCTTATCACATTGTACAAGTATATGAGAGGTCAATACAAGGATCTCTGGTGTGAGCTATTTATTCCAAGGCCTGATCAGGTGACCAGGGGACACCCCTTGAGATTAGAGGAAAGGAGGTTTAAACTTCAGCAGAGGAAGGGTTTTTTTACGGTAAGGTCTGTCAAATTGTGGAATTCATTGCCCAGGGAGGTAGTTATGGCAGATACAATGGATACATTTAAGAGAAGAGTAGTGTCACGGATTTGAAGACTCTCAGACTTAAGGTTTGGTAAAATAACTTAACTTTATTAAAAGTTAAAGGCAGTCCCCGTAGGGTAAACATACATAACAATACATATAATAGGTTCTACCGACCTTGCCTAAATACGGGGCAAGGCAACCCAAGTGACAGTTTTAATGACAGGCTCTACCGGCCTTGCCTATACCGGGTAAGGCAACCGTGAGATGACATATACCGGTTCTACCGGCCTTACCAATACCGGGCAAGGCAGCCCCCACGGAATGCTGAATGTAGGCTCCACCGGCCCTGCCAATACCGGGTAAGGCAACCTTAAAGATGGTGAATTACAAGGTTCTACCGGCCTTACCAATACCGGGCTGGGCAGCCCAAAGGAGTACTGGAGTAGGCTCTGCCAATACCGGGTGAGGCAACCTACAGGATGGTATCGTCAAGGTTCTACCGGCCTCACCAATACCGGGCATGCAGCCTGAGCAAGTAGACCAGCTGACAGGAGACTAAGACAGCATAGAGCATAAGTATAGAGGTCTTACTCAGCAGGAGTCTATTGCCAGGGATACTCAAACAACTGCAAGGAAGTGGACAGCGACTGACCACAGTACTGGATGTTCAGGAGCAAACCAACGTCCGCACGTTGGGACGAATGGTAATAGCGCCACCAGGTTTAATGGAGCAAACCAGCGACCGCACGCTGGAACCAACAATGTATATCGCAACCAGGTTTAGTGGAGTAAACCAGCATCCGCACGCTGGGACCAACAACGTATATCGCAACCAGGTTTAGTGGAGCAAACCAGCGTCAGCACGCTGGAGCCAATAATGTATCTCGCAACCAGTTTGGTGGAGTAAACCAGCGTCCGCACGCTGGGACCAACAATGTATATTGCAATCAGGTTTAGTGGAGTAAACCAGCGTCCGCACGCTGAGACCAACAATGTATATTGCAACCAGGTTTAAGTGGAGTAAACCAGCGTCCGCACGCTGGGACCAACAATGTATATCGCAACCAGGTTTAGTGGAGTAAACCAACAAAGTATGATCAGCAGCGAGAAGAACAATGTCGCCAGAGCGACGGCTGGAGCAGGAGATTCAGGAACTCAGTAAGATTAACCCGCGAGGTGCTGGAACACAGGAACACTGGAACTCTGGAACACAGGAACACTAGCATACAGGAACACTGGAACACAGGATCAGCAGGAACAGGCCCAGAAACCTGACAAGCAGGTCAGGCAGAGTGGAGTCAGAAACACCGCGTCAGAAACAACCTGGAAGTGCTCAGCCTGGGTTTAAAAAGGCTGTGTGAGGAGGGCTAATCACAGACAGTCAATCATGATACTCATGACACTGAACAGCACCAATCACAGGCACCGTGATAATTAGATACATTTCTTTCAAAAGGGAACATACAGCGTTATACTGTTTATCAGTAGGCTGATCAGGAGGGTCTGATAAAGACTAATTTAATTGGTAGCAGGAAAGCTATAAAATTCTCAGTTACTGGGGTATGAGGCGAAGGTTGAACTTGATGGATTTGTTTCTTTTTTCAACCTAATTTACTATGTTACTTTAAATGTTTTTGTCACTGTGAGAATGTCTAATCTGTTGGAGCTTGGGGCCAGGCCTAAGACTAAGGATGCTAGGGTCTCTGTGTCCCCTATTGAGCATTGTTCCTCATGGCATTCAGGGTTACCTAGAGAATTCTCAGATCGATTATGCCCAGCATGTTCTGATGTCCCTGAGTCTCTTCCAGGGACCTCCAGCCATGCATTAGAGCCAGTTTGGGTGCAAGAGTTCAAGGCTGCTACTAGAGACCTTCGGTCTACATTGCAACTCTTTCCATCCCAGTTACAGGGGGTCTTCCACTTCCCAGTTACAGGGGGTCTTCCACTTCTTCTGTCAGATCATACCTGCCGAAACTGCAGGGAGAACCTGATGTATCAGATTCCTCTGAGGAGGAACTCTTGGTAGATTCAGATGTTGAGGAATGTTCTGCTGTGGGCTCCTCTCATTTTTTTTGGGGACCCCTTTGAGGCTGATCCTGAGCCTTCAGCTGAGGGCCTGATCAGGGTTGTCTTAACCACTCTAAACATTCCCTTAGTCCAAGAGGTTTCTTCGGATCCCTCTGATGTTTTTCAGTAGCCTAAGAAACCCCTTACTTGTTTTCCACCTAACCCCACTTTTGACCACCTTGTATCTGATGAATTTGCCAAGCTTTACCCCTTTTCTGAGATGGCGCTAGCTCAGTGGTTTCATCCCCCTCCAAAGTGGATGCTACTATCTCCAGGCAGTAAGTCTTCTGTCTTGCCAGTTTCTGATGCGTCCGCTCTAAAAGACTGGACTGATCAGAAACTTGAGGTTTCCCTCAAATCCATTTTTGCCACTGCTGGTACTGCCATGCGTCCAGCATTCTCTGCGGCATGGGTTAACTGGGCCATTGCGGTCTGGACTGAACAGCTCACTCTGGCTGTCCGTCAGGGTGCTCCTACTTTGGATATGTTGCGGCTCCTTGCCAACATTTCTGAGGCCCTGCACTATGTTTCTGCTGCCTTATTTGATGCCATTCGTCTGGTGGCAAGGGTTTCCACCATGTCTGTGGTTGCCAGACGAGCTCTTTGGCTCAAGATCTGGTCTGCTGACACTGCTTCCAAGAAATCCTTGCTCTCCTTGCCTTTTTCAAGTCACGTCATTGTTTGTGACAGATCTTATGGATCTGATTAGTGAGGCCATAGGGGGTAAAAGTACCCTTCTGCCCTTGGTCCCCAGGAAGGAAATGCCTCTCAAGCGTAATCGTTTTTTCTGTTTCTTCCAGACTGAGACACGTCCGGCGAACCATGCGGTTCCCTCAGCTCCGCGTGCCTTCACCAAGCTCAAACAGCAGTAGAAGCCCAAGGTCTCCTCTGAGACTAAGGCTTCCAAGCCTCCTTCGGCATGACTCTCCAAACCCAGGTCCCCACTCAGCTGTGGGTGGCCGTCTGCGTCACTACCACAGTGTTTGGGAGGACTCAGTGGCGGACCCATGGGTTTTACAGGTGGTGGTGGAAGGGTACAGGATCCATTTAGTCTCTCTTCCTGCCTTTCGCTTTTTTTTCCCCTCTCATACTCCCCAGGGCGCAGAGAAACACTCTCTGTTCCGTGGTGCTATCCAGGCCCTTCTGGACAAGGACGTCCTGGAGCCTGTTCCAGTTCAGGACAGAGGTATGGGTTTTTACTCAAACCTCTGTGGTCTCTGTGACAGAACTGTGGTGACCATGGGAGATATTGGTGTGTTAGGGATATGGGATCTCATGTCTTCAGACTATTTCAATACATTGCTGGAATGCAGAGATGGGGGTTGGGCTTGGCTTCCACTATACTACAGTTCTGTGCTAAGGAATGTTAATTGATTCCTGCTGTGCTTCCTTGACCAATCAGAGGCGGTTATTGATGAGCCAGTTAAGAATGTAGGATTTCAATTCCTAATCTGCATTCTTATTCTGATAAGGATGCTGGTGGCTGATTGGTCAAGCATAGAAACACTGTCCCAAGTATTCATTTGCATGCTGATCTAGATAAGAGTCTCTGTAGTGTATATAACCTGTGTGTTTGATTCAATAAAAGAGAGTTCTTCCCTTCCTCAAGTCTCGGCTGATGGTTGGGAACAGGAGGGTCAGTTTAGGGAGAAAGGAACTATAAAGAGGTATCCAGCTTATGATACAAGGCGTCACGTTACAGTCTCCAAGAAGGATGGCGGTTGTCGTCCCATTTTGGTTTTGAAGGATCTCAGTTCCTTTGTGGTCAGGACCAGGAGTCCCTAAGGACGGTGATTTGCTGCTATGTCCCCAGGGGAATTCCTTGCCTCTCTGGATCTTCAGGACAAGTATCTACATATCACCATTCATCCAGAGAGCAGGCAGTATCTCAGATTTGCCTGCGACCAAGGGCACTTTCAGTTTCCAGCTCTTCCCTTTGGTCTGACGACTGCTCCTCAAGTCTTCAACCGTGTCCTGGGGGCTTTAGTATCCATCTTCTATCTGGACAGCATAAATTACTCCATACATGGACAACCTGCTTCTGAAAGCCCCCTCTACAGAACTTCTTCATCAGCAGGTTCAGGACTGCATTCATGCTCTCACCCATCACAGGTGGATCATCAATACGGACACGTCGGATCTTGTCCCATCCCAGCGTCTGGTCTACCTGGGCCTTCTCTTCGACAATCAGCAGTCACACCAGGGAACTCCAGAGGTTTGTGATCCAGGTGTGCAAGGATCAGCCGGACCTTCTGAAGACGTCAGTATCCCTCCCTCTTCATGTGAAACTGAGTTTATCATGGTGGCTCAACCTCTCCAATCTACTGAACGGCAAGTCCTTCCTGGTATCCTTCTGGACCACAGTGACAATGGATGCCAGCCTCTCTGGCTGGGGAGCGGTCCTGGGTCGCCTGAGTGCTCAGGGTCTGTGGTCTCCAGAGGAATCTCTCCTTCCCATCAATGTGTTGGAGCTTCAGGTGATATTTCATGCCCTTCATCACTGGACACCCCAGCTGGACGATTGCCCAGTCCGGGTTCAGTCCGGGTTCAGTCCGACCATGCTACGGCCATGGCTTACATCAACAAGCAGGGAGGAACAAGAAGTCTCACTGCTTGGTTAGAGGTCAAGGCTATTTTGTCCTGGGCAGAAGAACACATTCCTCTATATCCGCAGTGCACATTCCTGGTGTGGACAACGTCATGGAAGACTTCCTCAATCGACACATGGTGGACAATGGAGAGTAGGAACTGCACCCAGAGGTGTTCAGAAGTGAGGTCTTCCTTGCATTGACCTAATGGTGACAAGACGCAACCGGAAGGTTCCAAGGTTCTGCTCTCGCTGGAGGGATCCCTTAGCTCTAGCGGTGGATGCCATGTCCGTTCCTTGGTTATTTCCTCTGGCCTACATCTTTCCTCCCCTCCCCATGTTGCACAGGGTGTTACATAAATTGAGACTGGAGCGCTGTTCAGTCATTCTGATTGCTCCATACTGGCCTCGACAGGCTTGGTTTCCTGAGCTTCTGGATCTGTCAGTGGCGGAGCCATTCAGGCTCCCTTGCCATCCGGATCTTCTTATACAGGGTTACCTGTGGAAGGAGGATGTTCAACGCTAGCTTTAACTGCTTAGAAATTGGTCAACCTTTCTATCTTGGTGTGCGGATAGGGACCTGTCTCAGGAATTTGATCTGCTATGGTCCTGGCCTTCTTGCAGGACGGTATGGATAAGGGCCTCAGTGTGAGTTCCCTCAAGGTTCAGACTTCTGCTCCCTCTGTTTTCCTTCAGAGGCTCATTGGTATTCTTCCTGATGTCAAGGTTTTCTTCCAGGGCGTTGCTCATACTCTTCCTGCTTTTAAGAATCCTGCTCCTCTGTGTAGCCGAGTTGCATGCTCTGTCTTGTAGACCACACTTTTTGGTGTTTCATAAAGACAAGGCAGTGCTTTGCACTTCTCAGGAGTTTCTCCCGAAGGTGGTTTGAGTTCCACATAAATCAGGAGATTGTGGTGCCTTCTTTCTTTCCTGACCCTACCTCTGACAAGGAGAAGGATCTCCACTTGTTAGATGTTGTGCGTTGTCTCAAGTTTTATGTACATTGCACTGAGTCCATCAGACAATCTGATGTGCTGTTCGTCATTCCTGAGGGCCCCAGGGCATGAAGACCTGCATCCAAAGCATCCTGGATCAAATCCACTATTCGTAAGGCTTAAGAGCTGAGGAAGAAGCCTTTTCCCTTTTGGGTAATGGCTCATTCTACTAGATCTATTGGGGCTTCTTGGGCTTACAAGAATCAGGCCACCGCTGATCAGTATGGACTAAGAGAAAAGGATTTAACAGGTAAGACTAAAATCCTCTTATGTATCAATGGAAAAATAGAAACCTTTCTCTTTCCCAGGTGTTTCCTAAAAACTGCTTTTTGACCCACATCTTTATTACACTTCAAAAATCATGCTCTGAACATACTTTTCCTGTTTTATAAAAAAAAATGCTATTGCTTTGTATACAGTAACCTTAGGCTACTTTCTATAAGGTTTTAAGGAACAACCTAAGACTCCTAAAGTTCTTCATCGCACCAAATGAGCCCTCTGGGGTCCCAACTTCCACAGTCCTCCCTTGTGCATTTAATGATTCAGAGCAAACTGATTTCTACCAGGACTATTAAGGCAAAAAGATGGATGTATATTTCATTTAGTCCATAAGTCCCAGTGGCTAAAAATGAGAAAATCAGCTTTATCAGGCTCCAGATGTGGTTCTTGAGGAAAGGACAGTGCACAGGCTGCATCAGGGCATGGATATGTGGAGCTGGGTCCCTCCAGGGCAACACAGGAAGGGAAGGAGGGAACAACAAAGGCAGCACATCTGGATACAGGACCTTAGATAAAAGAGAAAACACTGATTAGTAATAAAATCACAACAGCAACCATCAGTCCATAAACTATCTCAGTCCAAAAGCTACCTGACTTCCTAAAGACCAATATTCCCAACTTTCATAAGAAATCCAACCAATCCGAAAAAAACTGTTTCCACATAAATAGGGAGCTTGGTACATATCCGATTAATTTATATAGGTTTAAACTTGGCATAAATGATTGTTATTTAAATGCAAGTATTCTTATCATAGCTGAAATAAATAGACTAAAGGCAAGGGAAAGCCTGCAATTCTAAGGGCTCGATTTAAAGGCAGCCGTTAAACCAGCCGCTAAGTGAAAAAGGCACATCGCTCACAAATAATACATGAGTTAGGGCAGATTCAATAGGTACTCTACGAGAATAGCTATCGAGCGTAGGCACACACAAAACACATAACACAAAACCCGTTGTCACTCATGTTAATGCACAACGGGCGGCCAAATCACACGATAACATCGCTCAAAACAACATGTAACATAACGGCTGCCGTTGTCTAGCAACCATGATTGATGCAAAAACAAATTCAAACACACAGCCAATCACAAAGCCCCAATGTATCAAATAACTTAAAATAACCTATATAAACCCAAAAATAACCGTCACACACTGTCTGTTATCGAGTTCTTCAGAGCTAGATATCAGGACCCAGGAGCGGAGGATAGTGATCAGAGAGAGGGAGCCAGGAGCATTCATCGGAGGTAGGAGATTTTGGAGTTTGGAGAGAGGTGCACTTAATGTACACATATTACACTTTTGCACATATTACATACACACATACAAACACATACACATAGTCCTTTTATTTTATAACACCTTACACATTTTACCTTTTATTTTGACAGTGTGAATCTGTGAGTGAAAGTGTGTGACAGAGTGAGTGGATCGAGTGTGTCTGTGAGGGCTTGTGGGAGTGCCTGGGTGTGACTGGGTGAATGATGGCAAGGAGAGGAGGACAGGAGAGAGGGATGGGGAGAGTAGTGGAGGAGGAGGAAGGTCAGGAGGGTATCCCTCAGCAGAGCAGGGGTGGGAGAGGGAGATCCACAGGGCGGAGGGGGACCCAGCCAACAAGAGCAGTCACACGCAGGACAGGGACAGAACCTGCAGTGGGACGAGGGGTAGTTGCTGGGGAGCACCCCACACAGTCAGGGTCAGACCAGGCAGTGCACTCCGGCTCTGAATCCTCCCATGCCGGAGCTGATGAGGGCAGGATCAGGGATCCGAGATATACTGAGTAGGAGAACACTGCTCTCGTAGAAGCTGTCCTGGAGAGGCAGAGTGTTCTCCACCCTACGGCAAAGGTCCCTGGCCTGTCAGTGAGGAGGAAGGCAGCCTGGAACCAGATCTGCAGCCGGGTGAATGCGGTGGCTACATGCAGGCGGGACGTGGAGTCTGTGAAGAAGAGATGGGGCGACTGCCGGAGGGTGGTCAAGAACAAGCTGTCTGACATGGCCAAGCAAGCCCGAGGCACCGGAGGTGACCCATCTGTGCCCATCACATTCTGCGGCTGGGAGGAGATGGTGTGGCAAAACATGTCCCCGACCCTGATCGAGGGGGTCATTGGAGGAACTGACACTGGGGATGAGAGGAGCCTCCACACTACCGGTAAGTGCAACACTACAGAACAACACACTACAGCAACCAACACCAGCTACACACACAGTCACACCTCAACACATGCCCATCACTCAGCCATACAACTGCACCAACACAGCACCCTGAGGGTTAAAAAAAAGGACACAACACCAGGACAAATGGCAAGGTCCAACTTGCGACAAACCTGTCAAAGTCCTAATTCAACCCTCCTGTCGCTGTGCTCATTACACACAATACACAAACCGTTATGTACAAAATGTCGTCTGTCTTAGATCATCACTGTTCACACACAATGTCACCCATGTCCCCACCCCCACCCTAACCCCTTGAGTGCTAGAGGGATCATCAATGCACCAATCAACAATGCATTGGCAACCCCTCTGGTACTCAAGGGGTTAACCAGACAACAAACAAGTCAATAGGCCAACGATCACATGCTACACAGGGGACATTCACTAAGCAGTGACAAAGAGATGGTGGACACAAATTAACCCTCACACACCCTCACTTCACCAATACCAGTGTTAGTCTATGGAGAATATGCCAAAACAAGAACCAAGTTCATAGGGTCCCATTGTAGGGACTCCATGGAAAACACTGGAAATGGGGAAAGGAGATCACTGGAGAAGTCACCATCAAGTTCACTTCATCAGTTCAACATCACCGCTTACTGAATCACAAAAAGGGGGCATCAGGTCACACATCACAGTGTCCCACAGAATAAATGCTTGTATGTGCAACACACAGTCCGAAAACTATTTCACAGAATTCAACCTGGAAAAAGTAGGCATTGGTGTTGTGGCTGCAATCATTTACTCTGACTTGAAATTACATATCCCATATCTGATTCCCACATGGATCCACAGGGGTGCTGATGCCATGGATGGATGGTACACCAGCCGCTCTTTGCAGGATACACATGGGAAACAAATAGCAAACATTGTACCTTGGTCACCAACAGGCCATGACTGATGGATATCTAGGACTGAGTACGGTTGCCTCACACAGAAGGATGGATGGGCTCATACACAGAGAAAAAACAGGCCTCAATCAAAGATATCCCTCACTACTGGCTGGATTGTTGCCTTTAGGATTCAAATGTTACTAAATCTGTTACAACACGATGTGAACACAGAGATCAGTTCACTGGATGTGATTGCCTTACTGGCCAGATATGTGCACCCATCACAAATCAACCTACATTGCTACCATCCCAATACATACACATAGTATATCACACTCTACGTAGATGGGATATACGAGGTATGTTCATATCCATCATATCAATCCAATGTCTTGTTGGATGCGTGCACATATATAGCCAGTAAGGCAATCACACCTAATGAACTGCTCTTTGGCTTCACATCTTGAAAGGATATTACTGTATCCATATGAAGGGTACATATCCACATAGATATATGACCATTTCTACTTGTGTGTGACTGTAATGGGATAGCAATGGGTAAGGTCATCATGATGTCATATCATTGCCATCATTAAAAGATATGTCTCGATCTAAGTCCCATCACTCTAACACTCATGGTTATACAGATATTGCTCTATGTGACAGGTGGAGATATTTATCATTTGACCACACGGAGGCTCTTCAGCTGAGCCATAGTCGCAACATATCAAGATAAATACCTCTTTGGAATGGTCCACAGAGTGTGCTTGCAAACCATGCACACTCTGTACACCATTCCAATTAAGTATTGTTCTCTAAATGGGGCGATTTGGGCTCTGCTGAAAAGCCCTCGTGTGGACAAATGACTGAAATCTACATCTGTCACATACAGCAATATCTGAACAACCATGAGGGTAGGAGGGATAGGACTAACAGCGAACAACATCTGTTTTCACAAAGTCTATAATCTGACATCAAGGTGGACTTAACCTTTGCCATCCCCCTGGAGGGATAGCCATCCTTACAAGTTGTGAAGACAAATATATGTTGTTGGATTCCCCCTCCCCCAGTTAAACAATGGTATTCCTACTGCTGAAAGGTGTGTTGATTCAAAAGGTATCACAGCTCAGACATGGATATGTCAGGGGCAATATCCCAGTGGCCGGAAATTGTACAGTGGTGCTGTTACTACACTATCATATGGACAGCTCTGGTACAGGGACCAGATATCTACATGGGGGGGTGTTGCAACAGCCCCACTGTACTATTTCAGGACACTGTAATATTGCACCTCAAAATGAAACCTTCACCCGTAATAACTCAAACAACACCTTTCAGCAGTGGGAGTACCCTTGTTTACCCAGGGGGATTAACCCAAACACATATATTTTTCTTCACCACATATCAAAGTATAACTGTCTCCACAAACATATGGCTAAAGTCACTAATCACAACATTCTATTTCTCCACACAGCTTACGGCCCTCAAGCCCAGCGGGAGACAGTGGAGGAGGCAATGTCACCCCCCAGTGAGGAGGACACAGAGGAGGGGACCAGCCGGTGGTCACCTTACCCACCATCACCATCCCCTCCAACACAGGCTGCACCACCACCTACTGCACCCCTTCAAGCTGGACCACCACAGGCTGCACCACCCCTTCAAGCTGGACCACCACAGGCTGCACCCCTTCAAGCTGCACCTCCCCAGTACAGTGGCTGGATGCCACAGGAGGAGAGGTGGACATATCCATCCACCTCCACCAGCTACTACCCTCCATCAGCAGCACCACCACCGCCAGGGAGGCAATGCCTGCCAGGGACAGTGGCCACCACCTAATATGGGCCATATTCACCCCAGATCAACCCACCCTCATGGATGGCTCCACAATATGCCCCAAGGTATGATCCCAGGTGGGGTCCCAGCACCTATCAGTGGCCACCATATGACCCTTGGCCACTGGACTACCCACACCTGGGCCTGATAGGTGAGCCCCAGCGCCCCCTACCCAGGGACATATTCACACCTCCACCAGCACACACATCATTGGGCAGCTCAGGATCACTTGATGTGGTGGGCATATGCCCATCATCTGCACCAGCCACTCCAGCAGCAGCCACAGCACCCTCAGCAGCAGCAGAGGAGGAAACGGCACCCTCAGCAGCAGCAGAGGGGGAATCAGCACCCTCGGCAGCAGAAGAATCAGCACCCTCGGCAGCAGAAGAATCAGCACCCTCGGCAGCAGAAGACTCAGCACCCTCGGCAGTAGAGGAAACAGCAGCACCAGGGACACTGGGCACATCCACCTCCAGCACCGCATGCCTCACAGGGATGGAGGAGGAGTGTATGGCCCTTCAGAGAAGACTACTCCGGTCGAGCAGAAGTACAGACAGCAACATCACCAGGAGCAGGAGGCAATCCAGGAGGAACATTGCCCAATTGGAGACCAGAATCCAAGCTCTGGAGTCGGAGGGGCCAGGGGGAACACACTACTCCACCAGCTCAGGACTGGTCTCATGGACATGTTGACACAGGTCCTTGTGGAGTTAAGGGTAATCAACCGCAGAGAGAACCTGAGGATGGAAAGGGAGAACTTGCATTCCACCGAGGGGTCTACTGCAACCACCACCCCCTCCAGTGTTACCCCTGAAGCAACACCTAGGGGGCAGAGGGTTACCAGGAGATCAACAAGGGCATCCACCTCTGGCACCCAGGCTAAGGCCCCCCACCCAAAAAGGAAAAAATGAAAGTCCCAACCTGTTAACTTCCCCTCAATAAAGAAACCTTTTTTTTGGATTCCAGTCTGATCTGTTGTGTCTTCAGTTATGGATTGGGTGGCAGGGTTGTCTCCAATACATTGCCATACAATGCAGTGAACACAACCTCTGCCTGGGTGAAATGTTAGTGGGATGCTACAACATGGGTTCACACACACACTGTTGTACAAATTCAACTTGTAATACATCCCTGGAGCCATATTACACCACTGTGTTATATGGCGATGTTGTGTGTTGAATTTGAACAACAAAACATACCCTTTAGCACAACAAATGGTACAACATTGAACATTCGTCCACATCATATGTTGTGTTTTAACCCTTTGAGTGCCAGAGTGGTAGGCAACGCATTGCAAAGAAATGCATTGGGGACCACTCTTGCACTCAGTGGGTTAATGGGATAACCAGACAAACAGCTATGTGACTTAGCGGGGACATTACAAGCAGGACAGATAAATGGGACATGTATCAATATTGTCTTGGATTCACACACTCATTGTGCAACTGACTTACTGGGGAAGCCAATGTTTTTAACCGAGGATTTCAATGTGTAGCACACACATTGATATCCTGGGGTGAGCATTGGTGTCTCCAGTAAGTTGAGTTGCTGTTTCCCTAAGGGTGTAACAGACTTCACCAGTGATAACACATGTCCACTTAGTCTGGTTGTTCGTTGATATAGCCCATGTACTGAGATATGTCAAAGTGGAGCAAAATCTCAGAACATGGATTATACTGAGCAATACAGATACTGTGGACAGGTATTCACTGTGGAAGTATGTCCCCTGTATCACCTCTTTATCACTCCCACAACACACTGGTGCATCACTGCCACCATCATCTGTTTGCATGGATACATCACAGAGTCCACTCACTGGCAAACAAGTGGTGGACTCCTGTGATGTGGGTGATGCCTTTCCATGTATGGGGATAGTCTGTCCTGGGTGTGGTTACGCATTGACAAATGTGTTCTCAAATATATCCTCATACAGACACAGATAGAATGGTGATGGTTCATCTTTATTGTGTCTCAAAGTACATTAGAATGTACATGTGTTTTCTGTGTGTATTGTCTATATGCATTTAACACCTGTGTGAGAACACTAAATGTACTTTGAAACTAAATCGTACTACTTCAGTAACACTGCTGCCCTGCTCATGTGTTGTCCACAAGGTTCGACAACTCTGTAGCTGAGCATCCTAACTGTACAGGTTATAACACTCAAGAATTAGTGTTTTCTGTGTCTATATGAGAATGTTCCAGTAGAGGTTTGTGTGAACCTCAGGTCAAACATTGCATCACCAACAACATCACCATAAACAGCAAGGGGTGATCTTCATGAAGGTGTTGTCAAGACATCAATCCAGTCACATGGAAGATCTTCAGTTCAAGGATGGATCATGTTATGGATGCCTATGGGACAAGAGGACAGGATTTGGAGCAGTAGACCTGAACTGATCATCAAGCAACAACAATTTAGTCTTTTTAATCCCCTCAATTTTCACAGTTACAGGTGAGTACACAAACCATTGCTTGACAATGTGTTGTGTACTCATCTGTAACCAATTCTGTGGGGAACTAAGGACATGTGCACCAGCCCTATGGATATGTGCCCCTGACATGTATACACACATTAACAAGTGTTCTGAGAACTCCATGGAAGTAATGACATTGTGCTGCCACTGTGAAAGTGACAGTGGCAGCCCAATGTCATTTGTTCCATGGAACTGATAGGACATATTTGTTGATGTGTGTATTCATGTCGGGGGCACATATGTCTGCACACTCACAGGTCAGCATGGAGTCCCTGGTAATCTGATCTACGTCTCATGACCTCTACATTGTGTGACAATACCACTGTACATCCACCCCTCTGCTACTCTTCTCAGCTCTAGCACAGTACAGGTCCCATATTGAGTCCAATGTCCCTTTAACCCCTGATGTGCCTGAGTATTATCCAATGCATATCATTAGATAATACTCTTTAGCTACTGGGGTAGCATGGTTGTTCAGGCTATAATCATGGAATATCCAGTTAGTTGCTGTCAGTCAAGCCCTGTAAGGTGATGAACATGGGTAATATGTTGTACCTTGTTTCTCCTGGGGGTGTGCGTGATATCCTTGGGGTCTGTATGTCAACGTGGAGAGTGGAATGGAGGATTGTTTTTGAATCCACACACACAATTTGCCACGTCCACTCCCAGTGCAGTGCTGTGTCACTGTTCCTGTTGGGTGAGACAGAACAAAATGTGCAGTGTGGCTAGTGTCACAGGACTGATGGGGTACTTGCATGGATTGTTTGCATGCCTGTGTTATACTCACAGGTGAAGTGTTCCGTGATGAGCCTGTCTCTGATCTGTGCCCCTCTCATGGTCTCCTCCACATGCCCGATGTCCATGGCTACTTCATGTATGGGGGGGTCCTGGATGTGATCCAGCAGCCTGGTGTCCACTGCAATGTTGTGCAGTATTGCGCACGCCACAATGATGTCACACATCTTAGCAGGTGCATACTGCAGTGCTCCCCCAGAGTGGTCCAGACATCTGAATCTTGACTTGAGGAGCCCAATTGTCCGCTCAATAGCATTCCTCGTTCTGGCATGAGCCTGGTTGTACCATTCCTGGGCATGTGTTTGGGGATTTGCCACAGGGGTCAGTAGCCAGGACTTGCATCCATAGCCAGCATCACCTGTGTAATGTGAGTGACATGGTAAGACAGGGAGCACATGTTATGTGAATGATGTTTTGTGTGGTGGACGTACTAACTGTGGGTCAGGTGCATGCTGAGCAGCGTGGTGTGTACACCTGTGTATGTGGTGTGATTTTGTTCTGTGAACTCACCCACAAGCCATCCCCCTGGAAAGATTCCATTCTCAAAATATCTGTGGACTGAGGAGTTTTGGAGAATGTATGCATCTTGTGAGCTGCCAAGATATTTTGCACAAACATTCATTATCCTCATGTTGCTGTCACACACCATCTGCACGTTGATGGAGTGGAAGTTCTTTCTGTTGATGAATAGCTGTGCGTCACGTGCTGGGGCCTTTATCCGGACATGGGTGCAATCTATTGCACCCATGACCCTGGGCATGCCTCCCCTGGCGTAAAAGGCCTGCTTGATGTGTATCCAGTCCATGTCGGTGGTGGGAAAATGTATATAGGTACTGGCCTTGCTTTTGAGGGCTGGCAGGACCTGGGCCAGCACCCTGGAGAATGTGGCCTTTGACATGCCAGATGCATAACCCTCAGTGGACTGGAAGGCCCCACTTGCCATAAAGTGTATGGCACAGAGTAGTTTCTGCAGGCCAGTTAGGGCATGGTTGTGGATGTAGATGGGATCCACCTGATCTTTGATGACCTCATACAAGGCAATGATGCTGTCAGGCCTCAACCTGTAGCGATCAATGACCTCATCATCAGTCATTCCAAAGAGGGTGACCCTTGGGCGGTATACCCTGGGCCTTGGTGGCCGTCTATACATCCTCTGCCCTCCAGGTGGGGATGGACTCCTGTGTGGCTGCTGAGCCAGAGCCTCCTCACTTGCAACATGTGAAGGCTGTTGATCAGGCGTGCCTGGAGGTTGCTGATGTTCCCTAGCTCTCTCCCTTGCACGCCTTCTCCGCAGTCTTCACAACAATATGTAACCCAACGTACTGTTTGCTCTCTCTATCTGTCGGTCTGTCTCTCTCTGTCTCTCTACCTCTCTCTCTATCTCTCTCTATCTCCCTCCCTGAGTGGAAACCAAGCCACAAGTGAGTGTGTTGAGTTGTCCCTTTAAGTACTTGATAGGGTGTTGTGTAGGTGTGGTGATGAGGTGAGTGCTGACCAGTGGAGAGTTGTTTTTGTCCAGGTAAGTGTTTGCAGGTGTGTGTGTTATAAGATGTGGTGTGTTGTGCTTGGTATGTGTCTGCCATTTGCGGTTGTGCAGTTGTGGGGTGCAGGTCGCGTGTTGATGTTGTACAGGTGAGCTTATATTTGCAGGTGTCCGCTTTGTGTGATAACCCCCATTGTTCCGTGCCATGTTGTGGTGTTGTTTTTTTTTGTGTGTCGTTGTCCCTGTGGTGTTGCTTGTTGTTGTGTGTGGAGTGATTTCTGTTGTGTGTCCATGTTTTTGTTTTGGCATTGCACGGGTTAATTTTTCCATTTACATGTTTGTGCGGTAAGCATTTTGTGTATTTTCCTATGTAACGGGTGTTTTGTTTTGCCCGTTAAGTGTCTAACGGCTAAGAAAAGTGGGTCTTAACTTTTTGCCATTAGGTGTGTCTTTTTTTCGGCCGCTACCAGTACCGCAAGCCTTTCAATAGCTCTGGGGTATGTTGTTCCATGCGTCTGAATGCACGTAAGTGTTTCGGCTGTTAGGATTCTGCAACTGCTGTTAGCTGTTCTTTAGACGGATCTTTGAATTGCTACATGACACTTAACGCACCCGTTAGTTAAAAAAAAAATAAAAAAATTCACTAACGGCTGCCTTTAAATCGAGCCCTAAATCTGGCTGTTAGTCTCACAGGAACCATCAAATTAAAGTGAGGGGAGCCCAAAATATGATTAAATTAAGGGTTGATACTGGTGGGATGGCTTATAAATGAGCCTGATTCTCCCCTGTCCTAGGTAGACCTGTAACCCTCTAACAACCAGTTTGGATTAAAACTTCCCATTAATAAATACTCTTCAAAGTACCAAACAAAAAAGAAACAAATTGGATATGGTTGGTATGTATTAATGTATGTATACAGGTCCGATACATAACTTAGCTTCCTTTGGTGCAGTTGCCAGTTTGCAATGGGAAGAATGGATCCAAGAGTCTTTTCTTTTGGCTATTACTGCAGTATAGATTGTTAATAGGATTTAAAATTGGACCTTGCATCTTTGTTGCAACTCTGAATTCTTTGTGAGGCTCTTTGTTACGACCCAGTCTCACCTAGTCTGAAGGGATGGCACTTCTTTGGGCTAGGTTGGCAGTACTGCTTTAAGTGGGCCTGGATACACTTAATGTTTTTTTTTTTTTGTCAGAATTATACTTTTGTCAGGGGTGCCACCTCAATAACATTATGTGATGTAATAACTGCATAACCAGCACATAGGTTCCCTCTAGGGCCCCAATGGCATCCATAAATTTTACTGGGGTCATAAATTATGTATCAGAGAGTCCGGGTATAACCTTGTTTGTTTTTTTTGTTTTTTTTTGGCATATGGTTTCCCGACAGTCATGTCTTTCTCTCATTTTGGAGTATTCATTAATTCATATTAATGAGCAAGCCAATGCATTCCTTCACAATGCATTGTTTACCCCTCTGGCGCTCAAAGGGGTCAAAGTCAAGTCCAGTCATAGTTGTAGAAAAAACAGGTAGTGGAGCCACTGCCTATGATCTCATGCAGGATACTAACAGCATAGCCGGCAACAAGCATTCCTTTAGCATTTCTCCATGACCCATCTACATTAAACAGAAGTTCAGAATTTAGAAGCAGAGAATCCTGAGATATGTCCTAAGCAAATCGAGGTAGGCAGTGACTGACAAGCAAACACGTCTCTCCCCATCAGTGGGGCAAAATAAGAGGGTTTAGTACTGTACAGAAGGTGAGGTTGATGTGTCCACTAGACAACAAAACAATTTCATATCTGCTTATTCTAGCATTTTAAGAGGTGTTGTGCATTAGCCTTAAAGGGGATCTATCACTCCTTTACAACTTTACCTAATTAGTTTTGTTATATCGTATATATTGAAAAGTTAATGAATTAAAAAAAACAAAAAAAGTTTGGTGAAAGTGAAAAGAATAAATACAGCTCTGTACTTACTTCTGGGCAGACTGCGGTTAACTAATCTGTGCCGCAGTCTGCTGCTCTGCCTCCACTCCCCTCCCTCTATCCAGCTTCCTCCGATGACGGAGGCTTTCTTTCTCTAAGCTGGAGCATTCTCATTAGTCAGAAATCGATCTCTGCCAATGAGAGCGCTCCAGCTTACACTTTTCATTATATACAATATATAACAAAACAGTTTAGGCAAAGTTGTAAAGGGGTTATAGATCCCTTTTAAGCAGGATAGCAATAATTAAATGAGCGATAACAAACGTAAGAGATGAGACAAATAATGTTAATTGAGAGTGAAAACACTTTCTAAACAAGGGATTCAGGAATGTCACTGTAAGTGACATTTTGCAGAAAATTAGCAGAAGAAATCATAGCCCAAGATACACTAGTGGCTCAATCCAGTCATTCCCAAAAAGTTATGCATCTGGGACACAGAAATTGGTTTAGGGACCAGCATATACTGGAAAGAAGAGCTGAAATGAAATTTTTGTTTAAAAGCTTTGTGTCCCATAGCAACTATAGCAGTTAGAAGGGTTAAGAATTCAGTCTCACAGTGTACTAAAAGCAACTGCTACTTGCATACTTTTACAAGACTGTGAATATTACTTTATTAAACAAGCACACACGCTACAGTATAAAAATTTAAGGGAAAAAATGAGAGCTAATAGCACTATTATGAAACTAGGCGCCATTTGACTAATGATTGGATGGTGACTTTATAGAGAGTGAAAGTTCCACTTTAACAAAATGTTAGTGAGTGAACAGAAGAAAAATCCTACAGCATCAATTATTCTAGGTACACTTGCACAAAATCAGGGATTTTGTAGGCATATAGTCAGATGAATGGTTAAACAATTATACCAAGTAGGTGGTAATGATCATCAATTTAATATGTGGGTTGAAATACAATAATTAACTGAAATAGAAACAGCTCATGTAGGAGGAATAAAACGGGGTGAGGAACAGCCAAACTCCACTAACCAGGTGAGGTTGCTAAAGAAAGTTTAATGACAAAAGTTATACACCTTGGCAAGACTGAGCACAGCATCAAGACACAAAGTAGTTATACTGCATCAGCAAGGTCTCTCCCAGGCAGAAATTTCAATGCAGATAGGGATTTTCAGATGTGCTGTCCAAGCACAAAGAAACTGGCAACGTTGAGGACCATAGACGCAGTGGTCAGCCAAGGATACTTAGTGCAGCAGATGAAAGACACCTCATGCATGCTTCCTTTCGCAATCGGACGATGTTCAGCAGTGCCATCAAGTCAGAATTGCCAGAAAACAGTGGGACTCTGGTACACCCATCTACTATCCAGAGAATTCTGGTCACAAGTGGTTTTCATGGAAGACTTGAGGCCAAAAAGCCATACCTCCGATGTGGAAACAAGGCCAAGCAACTCGGCTATGCACAAAATCACAGGAACTGGGGTGCAGAAAAATGTCAGCAGGTGCTTTGGACTGATGAATCAATGTTTGAAATATTTGGCTATAGCTGAATGCCGTTTATTTGCCAAAGGGCTGGAGAGCGGTACAAGAATGAGTGTCTGCAGGCAACAGTGAAGCATGGTGGAGGTTTCTTGCAAGTTTGATTTGCAGGAACACTTTGTAGACTGTTCCAATGAAGTATTTCTTTCTAGACAATGCTATTTCGGCTCTGCTTAAGAGCCGCTGTTCGGTCCCAGGACCAGGATCTCATTCTGTCAACTAGAGTGCTGACATCTGTTAAAGGGGCAGGAGTGGGGAACTTTAGAAGCAAATATCTCTTAAACTATACATGTTTGAGAAACGGGGTGTACACCATTGCATTTATATATTTAATATTTACAATATTAAACTTTTTATTAAAAGCAAGCATTACTATCCCTTTAAACTGTGTGCAAATGTACCTAGAAGAACTGATGCTGTTTTGAAGGCAAAGGGTGGTTCACTCACTTTGCATTTTGTTAATTGATAAAAATAAACTATTTTTTAAAGTCATTCTTACTTTACAGAATTGTTTCACACCTGCCTAAACATTTGCACATTACTGTATACTATACAGTTTTACAGAAGTTTTAATTTTTTTCTCTTATGTATATGTGGTTCTAGGAATATGGTCCATCTGAAATAATGTAACTACAATAATGATACATCACTTGTCCCCACCTTATATATTTCATCTTTGATATCCCGCCATATACCTGCACATTCACTACGCACCACGCGTTGTGGATGACTCACTGCCTCTTACCTAAAGGGTGGTCATACCAAGTATTGATTTTATTTAGATTTTTCTTATTTTCACTCACTTTGCATTTTAATTGATAAAAATAAACTATTAACATATATATTTTTGAAAGGATTCTTACTTTACAGCATTTTTTCACATCTGCCTAAAAATTTTGCACATTACAGTACATACATACATACATACATACATATGTACATACATACATGTTTGTTCTTATGGCTGCAGATTTATTATATATATATATATATATATATATATATATATATATATATATATATATATATATATATATATATATATATATAATACACTGTTTTGCATCTAGGTTTAATAAATATATTGGATGCCAGTTTATCTATAATGTTCCACAAAGTGTATATAGATTAACGGGTTGTAATAATACAGTAAATGAGGTGACGTGTTTGTTTTGTGCCCTTGTGGACAGATGGCTTGGGCATCTTCCACTTCTGTCCACCTGATATATCGAAGGCAGGGTTGAATGTGGATGTAAGTGATGGAGGCTCTGAGGAGACCCTCTCCCACATAAAATTAAAACGTTGCACTTGTGTTGGATATAGAAGCGAGAGGAACACGGGTGTATGTGTGTGGGGGGGCACATCAGGTGAGGTAGGTGAAGACACTGGTGCTGAATATGCCAGCAGTGTATTGCTTAACAAAAAAAGTAAAATGCTAATCTCTTGATAATTTAAATAAATAAAACACATCTATGAAAGCATGCAGGTCATTTTACAAAATTTTCTGAAATGTTTATGCTATTTTTAAGGTGACGGTTCAATTTTAAGCTTTTAATAATTTTTGACTTTAGAATATCTCAGCAGTGGGAGTACCTTTGTCTTTGCACAAAAATTCCTATTCCATTTTTTTCATAATAAATAGAAAAAAAAACTGCTCTTTAATACTCCTTTAACTATGTACCTTTCAAAAATGTATGGAACATTTTCTCTCGTCTATCATGGAACACAGGAATCCTTCTTCCTGGAGGACAGGGCACTTCTAAAAACAAAGTCTCTTGAGCTCAAGACTTACTTTTTCTCTCCACTTTACTCCTTTCATGTCTCAGAATGTTCTCACATCAACTCCTTCACCTGACATTTTGCAGAGACTAAAGAAAGAATGTAGTTTTTTTATTCCTCATCATTCAAGTTTTCCTGTAAGAGTGGAAGATTCCTGACTTTTTTTCTAAACATTAACATCTCCAATTTGCAACTTTTATGGTGTGGGCTACTCCCCTGTTGTTGATCCCCCAATTCCTCTCCTTTCCAAGAATACCACTCTGGCAGATGCTACAGCTCTTTAAAGATCAAGCAGACAAGTGCTTGGATTCTCTCCTGAAGATGAATTTTGTGGCCATGGTTGCTGCTCTTCGACCCATATTTTCTGCAACTCTGGGTCAGTAGAGCCATGACTCTCTATCTGAGCTGATGTTTGGGGGATCCTCCAGTTGTCCATGGCTTTCGCAGTGTAGTCTTAAATTGCCAACACTGAGATCCTGGAAATTAGCTCAATCATAATGTTTTCAACATAATTGTCTGCTATTGAGGATTATGAACATTGGACCTCAAGGCCTTTCACCTAAACCACATGGCTCCTTTGATTCCCTGGATGCTGAAGAAAGTCAGGATGGAGCTGGCTCATGTTGTCCTGATTGCTCCATTCTGGCCCTGCTGTTGGTGATTTACAGATCTGCCCAGTATAGCCATAGCAGAGTCTGTTTGCCTTGCCTGAAGGCTGGACCTTCTGTCCTAAGAATTTGTATGCCATCATTAGGTGCCAACTTGGCGTTTTGAGACTAGCATTTTGGAGAGAGCATTTTTTCGAAGTGGTCATTCCTTCTATTCCCAAAGTTAAAATAAATAAAAAAATGCTCTTTCCCTTCTGCCAGTGGTATGCTGATCCTAATGTTGGTCCATGACCTTTTAGGCTTCTGATAGTCTTAGCCTTTATTCAAGATTGTGTTCAAAAAGGGTTTTGTCTTAGTTCAATTAAGGTTCATATATTGCCTCTCTTTATCCTGTAACACTACTTTCCTGTTTTTTTCACCATGATAGGGTGGCCTTACATAGTAGTTAAAGGTTTCCTGTCCAAGGTTGTTTTGGAGTTTTACATCAAACAGAAAATTGTGCTTCCATCTTTCTGTTTGACACCTAATTGATAGCGGAAGGAATTTCGTATGTTCGATTAGTTATTTTGCTTGAAATACTGTGTTCAGCACCTGCAGCTGTTTCAGAAATCTGATTCAATCATTGTCATCCTTGAGGGCCAGGCTGTGTCTATGATTACCATTCCTTCCTGGATCAAAGAGACCAAATCTGCCAAGTGTATGTCCTCCGACAGAGACCTGTTCCCTTTCGAGTCATAACACATTCCCCTAGATCAGTCGACACACATTGGTCTTATAAGAACCAGATCACTGCTGACCAGCTTTATAAGGCAAAGACATGGTCATCTCTGCACACTTTTACCAGACACAATCATTTGAAGTTATAGCCTTGGCTGAGGCCACCTTTGGACAAAAGTCCTTCAAGCTGCGGTGCCTGTATGCCTCTTTCCTTCAAACCCTATTGTTAGTTTGCTGTGTAAGTTTGGCATCCGTTGGCACCGGAAGTTCATGATGTACCAGATGGTCTAGTGGAAACTGGTCTCCAGTAGAGATTTTTAGAGATTTTTTTTTTTTTTATTATTATTCATAACCAGAATCTTTTTGGATATCTTTTGTATATCCCCATGGTTCTTGTGTTGCACATTGGACAACAGAGTAAAGAGGCTATTGATGAGCTTGCCATTAAATCCTTTTCTCTTAGTCCATGTTGGACATAGGGCTTTCAACCTGTTAAACCACTTTATCTTGGCTCTGCTGTGCATTAAAACTGAATGTAGTAAGCAGGGATAAAATAGAGGGAATAAGGGAGTGTCTGCCTTGGAAATCTTGTTTTTAGAAGTGCCCTTCACTCCAGGAGTGGCCTTTACCCCATGATTTGCATGTTCCACATGGACTAAGAGAAAATGATTTAACTGTAAGGGTGAGCTCACTGAAATAATCTTTTTCTGGTCCAGTAGTGACTGGTGCCTTATATAGTTTACAAAAACTTTGTGTAAGCAGTGCTAATTATGGGCCTGGAAATGCAAAACTTCTTCTATTAAAATATTTGGTGCTATTTATTCTGAGAATGGAAAACGCCAAACAGTATTATTATTTCACTTGTACTAAGGGTTTCCACCAATTGCTCTCATCCTCAGGGTGATCTGTAAGATCAGGATGGACAGGGTGTTGGTTCCCTAGATCACTGCATTCTGGCCCAGGAGGGCATGGTTTGTACTGCTAGATCTTTAACTTCGGGGTCCCCTATGGTTAGACGTGAAGACACTGGCCTTGACTGTATTGCTTTGGAGGCCTAAATTCTCCAGAGAGGGGGATATTCTGATGTCCTCTCCACCATGATCCATACTCTGAAACTGGTTTCTTCAAATGCTTAACTTAGGGTCTTGTCCATCTTTCACCACTGGTGTGCAGACGAGAATGTGTCCTCTCAGGTCTTTGACCTGCCCCTGGTACTGTTCTTTCTTCAGGATGGAGTCAACAATGAGCTCAGCTTGAGTTCACTCAAGGTTCACATGTCGGCCCACTCTGTTCTTTTTCAGATGCTTATTGTTTTTATAATTTGAGTTCCACATAAATCAGGAGACAGTTGTGCCTTCCTTTTGTCCTGACCATGATTCTTGAATGTAATTATGATTTAAGGCTCTATATTCATCTGAAGAAAGTTCTGCTTTAATAGCTGCAAGATCAGCCACTGGACAAGTAAATCATGATCATGTTCTCCAGTGTTTCTACATCTATTCCCTAAAGTTAAAATACAAGTTGGTACAATTTTGGCTCAATGATTAATAACTGCACAACTTTAGTGCACTAGGTGAAATAATTTTTATTTGTACTGAAACGGATTTAAATTATAGATCAATCCTTTGGTTCAGTATAGACATATACTCTGTATGCTTTCTGGATCAACAGAAAGATAAAAACAAATACAGTCTAAATAGGCCTCTTGTAAGTTTGCTCTGATATGATCATGTAAACAAATACACCTATATAAACAAAAGTAGCACTAGTATGCAAGGTCAAGTCCCTTCAGCTGCCTAAGGTTTTGGAAACCATGCTTCACACTTTTATATAATACATACGATTATTCACATAAATCGGCGCTAGAAGCCGAACAAATGTGATGACTTATCTGGACTGAAAGAAACTTATATTTACAAAAAACACCAATGACTAAAAAAAAAAAAAAAATCTTATTTATTAGAATAAATATCTAACCGGTCATGCATCCATGAGCATCTATTCTAAAAATCTAGCATCAAAAACTCTTGCAATATATGTAAATGACAACCAATTCCCATCATTTTTAGATTATGCTAACTAGTATAATTCCATCTACTGATCCAGACAGAATGATACACCTCTCTCCCAAACAATAATCTCAATAAGATATCAATTACAAATTACTTGTCCCCAATCCATATAATGAAAGGATGGTTTCAAGATAAAACAGAGTTCGTTATATGCTCCCAAATGAACAACAAACCACTAAACTGAAACTTATATAAACATTCCACAATGACTACACCATATGCATCAAGTAAATACATCAATTCCCTGATGAAGAAGTCGGTAGGCTTTGAAACATGTTGGAATATAGACACACTGAAAGATTTGTAGCAAGACCCGGTATGCTGTGAATTGTAAGCTGTGATCAAAAAAATCGAACTATTGAGATGATCAGAATAAAAACATCAATGGCTAGACGTGGTGAATGAGAGTGGCGGGAAGATCTAAACAAAAGAGCACTCCAAATACACCCTTTGACTACTAGACAAGACTACTAGACATGAGAAGGTTATAAGTAGGCATTGCATGGAACAAGTCTGGCAGAGGAGATATCTAACAGAAGAACCTAACTCCTGGTGAGATTGTTTCATGTAATGCTTATATTGATTTAATATCTTGTATGTACGAGAAAGAGAACAGAACAGTCCGGGATATAAAAACAATATATTGGGATTTGGAACATGATATTTGTATTCATATTCCGCATTATATGACTGTTGTTTGTATATGACAATGGAGTAACATGCAAAAAAGCGGAAAATAAGTCCGGTATAATAACATAATATACTGAGACATAATCAGATATTTGTAATTGTATTCCGTATCTTACACCTGTTATCCTTACAAGCCAGTGAAGTAACACATGCCGAATAACTACTCTGTAAAAGTATATGGATGTTGATACAAATAAATAGGTGGAGATTGGTACTTGACAACGAGATACCAGCTAATATATGTGTACTGGAATACAAAGTTTAAATTTGAAACTTAACATGGAAGAGCTTAAGTCATAAGAAGTGTATTTAACTTATTTGGTGTCTGACGTTCGCACCGTTATTGTATCAGTATCAACATATTGTTGGAACAACACAGAGTGTCTCTTTCGTTTTTAATTTTCTAATTTTTACATTTTTTTTATGATCGATCGTTATATTTTAGTTTTGTATTAGTGTAAGATAGAGTAGTTGGTTTATTCTCCACTAGAGCGAGAGGGGAAGGAGTGCATTGGATGACGTGGTTCCTGGGCTGTTCTGAGAAATTTGGTAATATTACGTGGGGGACATTGGTAACTCCTTGGCTTACTGTGCTGGAAATCAATGGCTCCTGGGTTGTCCTAAAATAGTCTGGGAGCACCATAAGGGACCATTGTGTTTGGGCATTGACCTCCGTGGTGTACTGGTGGAGGATTAACCATTTAGATACTTGATACATATGGTGTAGTCATCATGGAATGTTTATACAAGTTTAATTTTAGTGGTTTGTTGCTCACTGGGGAGCATATAACGAAGTTTTATCTTGAACCCGTACTTTCATTATATGGATTGGGGACAAGTAATTTGTAATTGATATCTTATTGAGAGTATTGTTAGGGAGAGAGGTGTATCATTCTGTAGACTGGCTCTAGTTAACTAATTCCCATCATTTTTAGATTATACTGTCATTTACATATATTGCAAGAGTTTTTGATGCTAGATTTTTAGAATAGATTCTCATGGACGCATGAGATGTTAGATATTTATTCTAATAAATCTGATTTTTTTTTTTTTTACTCATTGGTGTCTTTTGGAAATATATGTTTCTTTCAGTCCAGATAAGTCATCGTAATTGTTAAGTTTCTAGTGCTGATTTATGTGAAAAACTAGTTGAACAGCCTGTTATACGGGCCACAGTGCCACTGCCACCCGGTTGCAGGGCAGTCATGCGCAGTGGAGACTGCCGTGCCGCGGCTGATACAGAGCTGCGGCGCGGGCAGTCTCTACTGCCAATGTTGCGGCGTTACACATGAATTAGCGAATTATTATATAGGATTAAATACACATATATGCTGACTGGATTTGTTATAATTGACCTTCCTATTCTCACAATCTTTATTTTTAATATTCTAGGCGCAATGAGCATCTTGCCACCATTTTGCATCCTGTGACTGGACTGATCTTGAGTGGATATTTGAGTGAGTTTGGGAATTTTGCATTACTTTAGTGGTGAATCAACTCCTGTCAATTTCTTGGCTACCTGTAACCCTTGCACTCTTATGTCTCCTGCCCAGGTCAGAAATGAGCACTGAGGCTGCCGAATCAAATTCTTCAAGTCTAGTCAACGAAAGCTCCTCATTCACCGCTTCAGATGGAACCAGTGTAAGGGTGAGAGCTGCTTATAAGAAGCACCCAACATTAATGCTGCGATACAAATGAATTTAATTTTGCAGTTAGTGTTACCAAGAGGCTAAACTAGTTGTAACAGGAACCCTGCTCACAGTGCTGTCCAGGACCATCGTGCTGGTTTCTCCCTCCTGAGGTCGGCCATAAGTTGGGTAGCTGGTGGTTTGGATCCCTCAAAATTTGAGGGAGAGAGAGAATCCTACCACTGCCACCAGTGTAACGGAAACCCTGGTCACAATGCAGTACAGGGCCGTCGTGCTGAATTTCTCCCTCCTGAGGTCGACCACAAGTTGGGTAGCCGGTCCGGTAGCTGTACCACAAGGGCTGGAATCACTGCATTGATTTTGCTGCTCTGGAATATGGCCAGTCAGAGCAGTGAGCTTCAGTGGCCAATCCGAACAGGGCTTCAGTGGCCAATCCGAACAGGGCCTACCTGCCCAGTAACATAATGCACGGAAAACCTTTCGACATGTCACTGGGTAGGGTGACCTCTACTATTCGACTATGTTATTACTTGTAAACACAGTTTCGAACTGTGTTGTCACAATTATCCTTAGCAGATAGGCTGCCAACCAGATGGCCTCCTTCTTTTCCCCATGTTAAGGCAATACAAGCCCTTTAAACCAGTCTGGCCAATCAGGGTTCTGTCTGCTTTCTTCCGTCAGTCCTGCTTCTAGTCTCTTTTTTTCTTTGTGAAAAATCACTTTTTCTTATGGCTGGAATTCCATAGGCCTGAAAAGGCTTCCATGTTCATTATACCACCACCCCTTCCAGTCCCAAGCCTTTGGCAGTCTGGGGCCAAAGATTTGGACAGCCCCTTGTCCTGGGCTAGTTAACAGTAGCCCCTTGTCCTGGGCTAAGGAAATGGCAGCCCTGTGTCCTGGGCTGGTAACCAGTAGCCCCTTGTCCTGGGCTAATGAAATGGCAGCTCCATGTCCTGGGCTGGTAACCAGTAGCCCCTTGTCCTGGTCTAGTAAAAAGGTTAATGGTACTCCTGGCAGGAGAGTCCGTCGGTGTTGTGGTCTGAGTAGTTTTAAGGGTCCAGCTGCCCAGGCATATCCTGTGTCGATTCTTACTGGATCTGGCACCAGTGGCTCTGGATCCAGGGCACATCTGCATGGGGGAGTCCGGTGATGCATTGGAACTGCAGAATTAATGAGAGAGCCAGGGGAATGCTTGTTCCGGTGGCCCCTCTCCCAACGCCAAGAATCAGGGTGTCCGGCCTCCACCCAGTCAGCGGCAACCCTTTCCTGGTCAGGGCCAAAAAGCAGGACAGGGCAGAGGCAACGGAGCCACTAGAGAGGACACTATTCCCACTCTCCAGGGCAGGGGAAACTGAGCCATTGGAGAAGACTCTATTCCCACGCTACAGGGCTGGGGAAACAGAGGCACTGGAGAGGACACTATTCCCACTCTCCAGGGCAGGGGCCACAGAACTACTAGGGAGGACACTGGTCCTACTCCCCAGGGCAGGAACAACAGATCTGCTGGAGAGGACAGTATCCCCACTCTCCAATGGACAGTATCCCCACTCTCACTGTGGCTGGTAAGGAGCACAATCCCACTCACCATGCTAGGGGTATCAGAGCCACTGGGGAGGACTTCAGCCCCACTCCCTAGTCCAGGGGCATCAGATCTGCTTGGAAGGACACTGGTCCCACTTCCCAGGGCAGGATCAACAGACCCGCTGGAGAGGACCGTGATCCCACTCTCCAGGACAGGGGCAACAGAGGCTCTCATGAGGACCTTGGTCCCACTCACCAGGGCAGGGGTATCACTGGTGCTGGTGAGGAGCGCAATCCCACTCGCCAGGCTAGGGGTATCAGATCCACTGGGGAGGACTTTGGTCCCATTCCCTAGGGCAGGGGCAACAGATCTGCTGGTAAGGACACTTGTCCCACTCCCCAGAGCAGGAGCAACAGAGCCACTGGAGAGGACACTGTTCCCACTCTCCAGTGCAAGGGCATCAAAGTAGTCAGTGTGGATCATGTGGAGGAGGTACTTTTGCACTCTTTGTATTAAAGCAGCATACCTCTGCTCGATGGTCCACTCACTGCTCACTAGCTCACTCAACTCTGACTATGAGTCTGGCAGGGAGTAGGGCCTAAGTAAGCAAATCCTCTTTTCTTTGATCTCCCAGTAGAGGCTGTATTTCTGGCAGCTAAAATTTTTGTACTGGAGCATCTCACGCCATGCCAGCCCTTGACTGTCGTATCCCAAGAGGGGTGGGGGAGGGAGCTGGATGACCACTGACAATACTACTGGTCTGCTTTTCTGGTACAAAACCTAGTACCCATCCTGTAATGCCATCTCTGATTGGCTACAGCAGTCCAATTCATCCTCCAATTACGCCAAAGGACGTCCCTGGAACAGGAACTTCCACCAGCAGCTCCATAAGGTATTTGTAGCGCAGCAGCTCCCATGCTGATAATGCCAGATCATTGTGGTGCGCCGTTGCTTCTGCCATGCTTCACCTGCTGGATCCCAGGTGGTGGTTTGGATCCCTCAATATTTGGAGAGAGAGAGAGAATTCCACCACTGCCACCAGTGTAACGGAAACCCTGGTCACCGTGCCTTGCAGGGCCGTCGTGCCGGATTTCTCCCTCCTGAGGTCTACCACCTCAGGGGACAATGGATGGGTAAACATGATACAACGGGGCTTGACATGATTGAGTTTAAATAATACAGTGGGGCAGACACTGGAACAAAGGACTAGAGCCGTGCACAGGGGATATATAATGGCCTGAATACACATGTATTTCACATCAAAGCATCTTTTCCCTAATTTGATTTCGCCACTCTCGAAAACCGGCCAATAGGAGCAGCAAGCTTCAGTGGCCAATCCGAACAGGGCTTCAGTGGCCAATCCGAACAGGGCCTACCTGCCCTTTGTGAAAAATCAGTGTCTTTTATGGTGTGGTGCAAAAGGGACTGACAGCGCAGGCACACGGACGTCACTGTGAAGAGACGTCCGTGCTTCCTGCTCCTGTCACCATCGGCAAAAAGCAGATATCTGAAGAACCGGGTAATATTGCTGGCGACTAGCGCTACTAAGCAGCTAGTCGCCAGGTGAGCAACAAGCGAACGTTAAGTTATTGCGGGGTGAAAGTTCCCCTTTAAATATCATATACTACTAGGCCGCTTTTGTAAAACTTTTTTTCCAAAGCCCAAAAGACAAAAGATAAAATGCGTTTCCTATTCACGTTTGCCCATTTTTTACCCTTTTTTGTGTACTGAAGTGATTAAAGTGTTAGTAATGTCCAAAAAAAAAGTTTTTTTGCATTTAGAAGAGCTTAAAAATCTGAGCTAAATGCAAAAAAACGTATCTCTCAAACCACTATGGTTTAAGAGATATAGGCGTTTAAAGTTCGCTGTTTCCTGTAAAGCTGTCAGCAGGAGATCCGTGTCGGTCGACAGGGAGGCTCTCGTTACTTACAAGGAATCCCTTCATTGGAATGGTCTAAAACGTGTGCCTGGTGTTCAGGCACACGTTTTAGACCATTTCAATGAAGGGATTCCTTGTAAGTAACGAGATCTTGGCACTTCTCAAGCGCCTCCGTGTCGACCAAACTTTAATTTAAAATGCCTGTATCTCTTAAACCATAGTGGTTTGAGAGAGACGTTTTTTTGCATTTAGCTCAGCTTTTTAAGCTCTTCTAAATGCAAAAAAACTTTTTTTGGACATTACTAACACTTTAAGGGGGATGTGTGGCATAATTGCGGTTTAAAAAAAACAAACAAACAAAAAAACTATGAACTGAACTGGGTGACTTCTGTTCATAAAACAATTATGTGGATCAGTTTCTCCAACAGGCCTGAAACTGTTGGCACTGCTCCCCACCTTTTTTTTTTTTTTTTGCAAGGAAAAACAATACTTACTAGAAGTGCATAATATGTTAATGTATATGAGCTCATGTGTAGTCCCTTTAAGAAGAAGGTTTAACCCCTTAACGACCCTTGACGTGTCAGGACCCTTCCCTTCCCTTAAGGACCCATGACTGTCCTGGCACGTCATGGGTTAAAGGATAGCAGCGCATCTCCGTGCATGCTGCTATCATTCATTGCAAGCTGAAACTGAGCCCTCCGGTACCAGAGCGTTCAGTCTCAGCTGCAGGAGCGATCACATGCACCAACATTTGGAATGAATGAGTCAGTATGCAAAGCGTCTCCCCTTTGCCTGTGTCTCCCTTATGATCAGAGTAAGGGAGAGAGAAGCAGAGAGGAGACACCTAGTGAAATAAAAATGCAGCAGCTGGGGGTATTAACCCCTTCACTGCTGATGCTGGTGGCTGGCTGGATGCAGGTCCATTTCTGACCTCCAAAGATACACTTGTGTTTAAAAAAAAAAAGTCAATGAACAAAACTGGGAGTGTGATTGTTGTGGAGCCATGTAATACACTTACACACACACCGCCAAATGTCATCAATAAAAATGTGGGAAAAAGGGACATGGGGATTTTCACCCAGGAGGGACAGTGCCAATTTTGCAGGTATGACTGCATGAAAGGTATGACCGTTCAGTCTCCATAAAAATTTAACTCATTATACCCAAATGATCCCAAGAGAAAAAAAAATGTTTGGTTTTTTTTTGTGTTTTTTTACAGTTTTCTTTAATTTTACTAAAATAAATGGTGGGCTATCCATAGAAGTCTGGTATCAAAAGATTTGTGCTTGAAAAAACAGTATATGATTTGGATAAAATAAAGTACTTGGAGGGAAAACACTGTTGAACAAAGACATAGTCAAAAAGGTCAGAATTGCTCAGGTCCTTAAGTGAAATCAACCTCAGATTTTCCCGGTCCTTAAGGCGTTAAGTAAAGACTTCTTAAAGGGGCAATTTTGAGTCATCAAATATGAATTGCATCTTATTGTAACTCTTACTAGAACAGCTTCTCAAAATAAGAAAATCATAGTACTCTGAATAAACATTAGTCCAATGTTTTCGTTATGAGCCACCATCCTACTATGTGCAAGATTTATTATTGTTCATACTCCTGCACGTTCAGGGGGGATTTCTACATTTAAATCCTTTTCCCATGCTAACATTGCCAGAGCTTTTTTAAAATGTCTGTCATTGGAGATACAAAATAAGCGATACATTATCTCAGTGGATTTTTGAGACTGGTATATTTAAGCATGTATTATGAAAGTTACATTTTTGCTTAATAAATAAGGAAATGTAGCAATGTAAATGCATTTATTTAAAATTAAATTTTTGGTGCATGTTGTGAATTTCAATTAATACTGTTATTGCCTTAACTCTGCTCATGAAGACAACATATTTAGTTCTAGTTAAGTTGGATCTAGTCCAGAATTTAAAAGCTTCTATGTGGAAATAGAATTTGCATGTTACATTTTGGGATTATGGGATTCAATAGTGTAAGATCTAAGAAACCCATATTCTGTACTATAGGTCAAATTTAGGGATAACTGTACATTAACTGTCTGTTCAATAAGATGTTCTAAGAAAGAGATGGCAGTTTATTGGATGGTAGAGGGAACGCCTCACCCTCCTGAGAAGTTATCTTGTAGAAGTATAGGTGAACATCTGTGGGTCAATATTAACGACTATACAGTAATTTTTAACTATTTATTGATATATCCCAAAAATTAAATATATGACTAGCAGTTTGGAATGGTGGTGTCTGTCTGTTTGTTTTGTAAATAATGCTAAACCTTTGAGTGGCAGTGGGGTATGCAATTCATTCATATGCATTGTCTATCCATATGGCACTCAAAGGGTTACTTCAAGGCTCAGTGACACAGGACTGTGTTTTTATATTTTTGTATGTATACACTACTGTGCAAAACTTTTAGATAGGTGTGAAAAAATGCTGTACCGTAAGAATGCTTTCAAAAATAGACGTGTTAATAGTTTATTTCTATCAATTAACAAAATGCAAAGTGAGTGAACAGAAGAAAAATGTAAATCAAATCAATATTTGGTGTGACCACCCTTTGCTTTCAAAACAGCATCAATTCTTGCACACAGTTTAACCCCTTAAGGACCCATGACGGTCCTGGGCCGTCATGGGTTGTTATACCCTTAAGGATGGAATTCCGGGCTCCCCGCGCGGCTGCACGCCATTTGGGGAGTCTGAAATCGGATTGCACTGGAAAAAAAAATGCTCTGTGGTCCTTAAGAGACCGCAAAGTACATGCGGGGCTGGTCCTTAAGGGGTTAAGGAACTCGACAGGAAGGTTGTTCCAAACATGTAGGAGAACTGACCACAGTTTTTCTGTGGATTTAGGCAGCCTCAGTTGTTCTCTCTCTCTCTCTCTCTCTCTCTCTCTCTCTCTCTCTCTCTCTCTCTCTCTCTCTCTCCAGGACTTCCAGGACTCCTTGTTTTTCTTTACGCTGAAGATAGTTCTTAATGACTTTGGCTATATGTTTGGGCTAATTGTCATGCTGCAGAATAAATTTGGGGCCAATCAGATGCCTCCCTGATGGTTTTGCATGATGGATAAGTATCCGTCTGTACTTCTCGGCATAGAGGATACCATTAACAAATCCCCAACTTTATTTGCAGAAATGCAGCCCCAAACTTGCAAGGAACCTCCACAATGCTTCACTGTTGCCTGCAGACACTCATTCTTGTACCGCTTTCCAGCCCTTCGTCGAACAAACTGCCTTCTGCTACAGCCAAATATTTCAAATTTTGACTCATCAGTCCAGAGTACCTGCTGCCATTGTACTGCACCCCAGTTCCTGTGTTTTCGTGCATAGTTGAGTTGCTTGGCCTTGTTTACACAGTGGAGGTATGGCTTTTTGGCCACAAGTCTTCAGTGAAGACTTCTCTGGACAGTAGATGGGTGTACCAGGTTCCCACTATTTTCTGCCAATTCTGAGCTGATGGCACTGCTGGACATCTTCCGATTGCAAAGGGAAGTAAGCATGATGTGTCTTTCATCTGCTTCACTAAGTTTCCTTGGACGACCACTGCATCTACGGTCCTCAGCGTTGCCCGTTCCTTTGTGCCTCTTCAAAAGAGCTTGGACAGCACATCTGGAAACCCATCTGCCTTGGTAGAGACCTTGCTGATGCAGTATAACCACCTTGTGTCTTGTTGCTGTGCTCTGTTTTGTCATGGTGTATGACTTTTGACATTAAACTGTCTTCAGCAACCTCACCTTGTTAGATGAGTTTGACTGTTCCTCACCCAGTTTTATTCCTCCTACACAGCTGTTTCAGTTAATGTGTTTCAATGTACATATTAAATTGATGATCATTAGAGTCTGTTTGGTATAATTGTTTAATCATACACCTGACTATATGCCTACAAAACACCTGACTTTGTGCAAGTGTACCTAGAAGAATTGATGCTGTTTTGAAGAAAAGGGTGGGCACACCAAATATTGACTTGATTTAGATTTTTCTTCTGTTCACTCACTTTGCATTTTGTTAATTGATAAAAATAAAGTATTGTCATGTCTATTTTTGAAAACATTCTCACTTGACAGCATTTTCTTAAACCTGCCTAAAACTTTTGCACAGTACTGTGTATATGTATATCAGGGCTCAAAATTTCAAGTCCTGAGCTACTAGCCAGGCCTGAAAAGTTACCCACCACCAGTTTCCACACCTAGCCCCATCCATATCCCTGCCTCTAACCACACCCATATCCCACCTTTAACCCCACCCATCTCAAGTTCTCTTTCATGAAACACTGTTGTTCTGTGTTATTCAGCATATCAACTGAATGCAAGAGATCTTCTGCAGATTGCTGTACAATGCATTCATTACTTTTTGAATTTGTTACAGTCTTGCGCAGTAGAGAATGCCCGCGCCGCGGCTGATACAGAGCTGGATCCAGCTCTGTATCAGCCACGGTGCGGGCAGTCTCTACTGCGCATGACTACAGCACGAGCAGCAGTATCTACTGTGCATGACTGCGTCTTTACACATGTTTTAGCGAATTAATATATAGTATGTTTGATTTGTGTGTGTCTAAATAACATAGAAAGGTAGTATGCATGGGAAGATACATATATCCTTGTTTAATAACAACCCAATGGAGAGAGAGAACAGTAGGAGATTGTTATGCCAAAAGTAACTAATCTCAAAGCCACTCATTGATTTTTTTTTTCCTCTGTGTCCAATCCACGGCAATGGACTGTGGGTAATTGGCTCCGCCTTCCAGCTGGTAGGACCAAATCAAATACATTTCTTGAGCTACCTCCCCTATTCAGTTATTTGGTCCTACCAAGCTGAAGGACGGAGGCTTTGCCTCTCTCTCCCTACTTAAGAAGAAGAGTTTAAATTGTTTTTTATTTTTCCTATGTGACTTGCCTAATCGCAGTACACATTCAGGTTCAGATCCATACCTGGCACCTCATGTTTGCTGGATCCGTTAATTCTACCAAGTTCTGTGTGCTTCTGTGGGCTTTGGGATCCTGGCCATCCACTCAGCGCTATGCCTGTTCTCCCCTTGCGCCATCCGTATCAGTCGGCTACTAGGAAGTGTGGACGCTTTCCCTAGGCCCTTAAAAACTGAAAACCGGAAGTGCCGCCCTATGCGTTCCACGAGTGGAACGCAAACCGAAAGTAGCATGCGGCAGGCCTCTCCGGACACTTAGGATTCATTCGGATGGCGTCCTTGGTAATGTAAGTAGATTTTATTAGAAGAATATTTAATTGCTGTCTTCTGTTTGATATATGGGCACAATTCTAACCATCGATTGTCAAGGAGGCTTTAACAGCCCTTCAGGTCACTAATACCCTGAGGAGAGCAAGTCGTCTTCTGAAGTCTTCCATAATGTTTTCACCCAATGCCACTTTGGACCACTTTATGAGTGGAAGATGCCTAACAGGTGGCTTTCTCTTTCTAAGAGATTTTCTATTCTGTACCCATTTTCAGAGGCAGCTTTGACACTGTGGACTTCCCCTCCCACAGTTGATCCACCTATTTCCGTACTTTCTAAGTCTGCAGCTTTACCAGTGGCAGACACTTCGACTCTCAAGGATATAAGTGACAGGAAGCTTGAAGCTGTCCTCAAGTCTAACTTTTCGGCCATTGTTGCTGCTCTGTGACCTGTTCTGGCTTCGGCTTGGGTCACTAGAGCTGTTACTATCTGGGGCAAACAACGTACCGAAGCTGTAATAATTGGAGCCCCTAAGGTGTATCTTTTAGCCCTCTTGGCCAACCTGTTTGAGGCTCAGGCATATGTCACTGACCCTTTTTTTTTTTTTTGATGCAGTGAAACTCTCCGCTAAGGCTTCTTCCTTTTCTGTCACAAAGACGCCCATCGTGGCACAAGATTTGGTCTGCTGACCTCTTGTCTAAGAAGTCACTGATTTCTCTCCCCTTTCAGGGCAAATCTTTTTGGGCCTTAACTGAAACAGATCATCAATGAGGCTACCCGGAGGCAAGAGCACCCTGTTACCTCAGGTCTCCAAACGCCCTAATATGGCAAGGAAACACTGCATTTTTCATCCCCACGAAACAGAGATGCAGAGGCCGAATCCTAACATGTCTTAAGCCACCACTCCACGCACCCATCACAAAGCCCAGAAAGCAGTGGCACTCTAAGCATGCCACTGCTAAACCAAAGTCTGGCAAGTCTGCCTCTGCATGACTTGCAGAATCCTGATCCACAGCTTCCCATGGGTGGGCGTCCGTACCATTTTTGAGGACCACTGGGTTTTGCATATGGTTTTGGAAAGGTACAAGACTGCCTTCCAGTCCCTTCCTTCCTTCAGATTCTTCCAGTACAGGACTCCCCTGGGCCAGGAAAAGTTGCTTTTTTCAACTATGAGGTTCAGGCTCTCCTTGACAAGGGATTTCTGATTCCAGTTCCTCCTCGAGAGAGAGGTTCAGGTTTCTATTCAAACCTGTTTGTGGTATCCAAGAGGGATGGCGGCAATCTCCTATCTTGGACCTAAAGGACCTTAATTCTTTTGTGGAGACTGCACGCTTCATGATTGAGCACTCTGTCATTGCAGCTATGTGCCAGAGTTCCTCGTATCTCTGGATCTGCAGGATGCATACTTGCATGTCCTGATTCATCCAGACAGTCAGAAGTACCACCTCTTAGATTGCAAATCGAGGCACTTGACCTCTGCCCATTGGGTTTACCTCTGCTCTTCAGTTGTTTTGCAGAGTTCTGAGGGCACTGATTGCCTTCCTTTACACCCAGCAGATTCAAGTGACTCCCTGTATGGAAGACCTTCTCCTTAAAGCTCTGTCAAGGGAAATCCAGGACTGTGCTCAGATTCTTCTTCACCGTGGGTGGATTCTCAACATGGAGACATCTGTTCCGGTTCCCTTTCAGGGTTTGGTTTTCCTCAGACTTGGATTCGATACCCATCAGATGGAGGACTCCAGCAATTCATGCATCTGGTGTCCCAAGCTCTTGAGTGGCCCTCAGATCCTGTTCGCAAGTTCACAACTCTTGTGGGTAGCTTGGTATCCACCATGGAGGTGGTTCCTTACTTCATGGCCCACAACAGGGAGCTCCAGAGATTCTCCATCCGCTCTTGCCATGGGAACCCAGATCATTTGGATCTCAGGGTCTCCCTTCCCCTGGAGGTCAGACAGGATCTGCTCTGGTGGTTGAACAGAACCAACATGGAGCAGGAGAATCTGTTTGTGATTCTGGAACTCAAGGTGATTCAGCATGCTCTGGTATACTGGTCCTACTGGACCAGGAGGGCATGGTTCCCCGAGTTGGTTGTACTGTCCATTCGGGATCCGTTCCCACTGCCTTTCAGACAGGATCTCTGTCTTCAGAGGTACCTTTGGAAGGAACACCTGGAGCACCTGGCTTTGATGGCATGGCTGTTGAAGCTTCCATACTGAGGAGAGAAGGTTTCTCCCCCTGATGTTATCTCCACTATGATCCGGGCTAGGAAGCCTGTTTCTTCTAAGGCCTACCACAGAGTTTTGTCCATTTTTCATGCTGTGTGTGTAGACAGGGATCTGTCTTCACAGGAGTTTGATCTTTCGGTGGTCCTGTCCTTTTTGCAGGATGGTGTGAACAACAGGCTCAGTCTAAGCTCCTTGAATGTTCAGACTTTAGCTCTCTTTGTATTTTTCCAGAGACACATTGCCATTTTGCCAGATGTCAAGGTGTTCTTTCAATGTGTTGCTCATGCTTTCCCTTCCTAAAAGGCTCCCACACCCCAGGGAGACCTTAACCTGGGTTTGGGTGTACTGCAGCGGCCTCTCTTTGAGTCCTTTGCTACCATTCCTCAGTCTTCTGACGTGGAAAATGACTTTTCTTGTGGCTGTAGCCTTTGTGCACAAAGTTGATGAATTGCAGGCTTTGTCCACCTTTCCTGGTGTTTCACAAGGACACGGCTGGTCGTCTTACCACCCAGGAATTCCTTTCTAAGGTGGTCTCTGAGTTCCACATCAATCAGGAAATTGCGTGCCTTAATTTTGTGCTGACTCCAAATCTGACAAGGAGAAGGATCTCCACTTGTTGGATGTCGTGTGCTGCCTCAAGTTGTATGTGCATCATACTGAGTCTATGTGTCGGGCTGATGCCTTGATTGTCATCCCTAAGTGTTCTAGGGCAGGTATGACTACATCCAAGGTCACCATTGTGTCCTTGATTAAATCTACCATTCGAAAGGCTTTAGGAACTCAGGAAGAAACCTGTTCCCTGTCGTGTTACGGCACACTCCACCAGGTCTGTTGGTGCCTCCTGGGCCTACAAGAATCAGGCCTCTGCTGAACAGCTGTGCAAGGCTGCGACTTGGTCCTACGTGCACACCTTTGCCAAACACTATAGTGTTGTTGATCTGGCTTTGGCCGTAGCCAGTTTTGGCAGGAAGGTGCTACAGGCAGTTCTGCCTGTCGAAGGGCTTATTCCTTCCTGCGCTTGTCTCAAGTCAAACTGGAATGCTGTGTTAAGGGTAGCTTGATGAGGAGTATGGGAGTCTTCACCTCCAAGACCTTGTCTTCAAAATGTTCCAGCCTACTTAGGAGGGGGAAGTCACCTCCCCATGGTACCTGTATGTCATATGGACAAGAGAAAAGGATTTAACAAGTAAGACTAAAATCCTCTTATATATTGAGTCCTGTGTGTACATAAATATACATTATATTCCTGTGTGTACATGAATATACATTATATATGCACTCCTGTGTCGCTGAGCCTCACATTAACCCTTTGAGTGCCATAGGGAACGTAATGCATTGCGAGAGAGAAATCTGAACCTCATACATTGTTTAAAGTATGCTTTGGGATGTGCTGGAGATGCACAAACCATTCATTTTACTGGCTCAATGTAGGAGAAGCAATAAAGTGTTTGCGTACAGCAAAGCAACAGGTAGTTAGGCGGAACATGTAAGATTAGGTAGTGGCAAAGGAGAACTTGACTATGATACTGTGTTTAGAACATATGTGTGGTTTTTAAAACTAAATTAAGCAGACAAAGTGATTGCCGGTGCTTGATTGATGACGCTCCTTCATTCAGTTTTACAAATTATTCACATGCTCTAAATACGTACCATAGTCAAGTCTTCCTTTTGCTATTACCTAATGTCATATGTTCCGTCTAAATACCTGTTGCTTTGCTGTACGCTATACACTGACCTAGTAAAGTGAATGGGTTGCGCATGTCCAGCACATTCCAATGCATACTTTAAAGAGTGTATGAGGCTGAGATTTATGTAGCATTTCCTGATAATTCCTCTTTCTTCCAAACACCGTATTCTTTTATTTTACACCAGTAACCACAGTTTGTTCAGACTCATCCAGAAAAAACAGTTGTCCGGTTGATGAGTGTGTGAAAAAGACAAGAGGGAGGAACAGTCTTATGACAAGGGACATAGAGTGCGGAATACAAATGTAGTGCTGATCTTTGGCAAAAAATTAGGTGACCTTTAAAAAAAAAAAAAAATACATTCTTCATGCACTCCTTTACACTAAAACATGCTTTGTCATCCACAAAGGAAAGTGATTTATCGGACTGTACCGAGCTTGCATGCCAAAGACAGAGATTGTAGCAGTCCTGTCATGCTTGCAATACTGTCACTGCAGTATATGGCGGATATGTTGTAAGTACTGTATGCTCATCGCGTGGTGCTTCGTGCATCCCTTTCACTATGGCACTTGGAGAGCTCACCACTGTAAGAGTTTTACATCCAGGTGCACTGTTTTCACTGTAGCACAGTAATGTTTGGGTTTTTTTTTTTTTTTTTTTCTTCCCCACCTATTCTTGTGTACTGTGACAAGAAGTGATCCTTTCCCATGACAATACCCAGCAACTTGTAAAAACAAAACACACACACTGTATCTAGAGTGAAAATTGCGCGGCTGGGTGTACAACTCAAACAACGGTGAGCTCTCCAAGTGCCACAGTGAAAAGGGTGCAGGAGGCGCCACACAATGATATGCAGTACTTAGAACAGATCCGCCATATACTGCAATGTTTAACCCTCTGAATGCCAGATGGTTGCTTGGACTTATTATGAAGACTGAGGGGAGAGCAGGAGGCATGAGCGGGCATTAGGAGCTTCAGTGGCATGGGGGTACGTAATGCTGGGTAGAGTATACATGGAGCACCGAAATGGTTAAATGTGAAAGAGATGGAGTGTTTAAGGTAGAGGTGGCGAAGCAGAAAGAAGAGAGGAGAGAAGGTATAAAATGTGAAAGAACAGACGATATGCCAAGGGTGTTGCTAATGTACTGTACTGTGCAAAAGTCTTAGGCAGGTGTGAAAAAATGCTGTAAAGTAAGAGTGCTTTCAAAAAGAGACACATCAATAGTTTATTTTTAATCCGTTAACAAAATGATTGAACAGAAGAAAAATCTAAATCAAATCAATATTTGGTGTGACCACCCTTTTTCCTTCAAAACAGCATAAATTCTTCTAGGCACACGTGCACAAAATCAGGGATTTTGCAGGCATATTGTCAGGTGTATGATTGTATGAAACCGGTGCTAATCATGAATTTAATATGTAGGTTGAAACACAATTATTAACTGAAACAGACACAGCTGTGTAGGATGAATAAAACTGGAAGAGGAACAGTCAAACTCGGCTGACAAGGTGGGGTTGCTAAAGACCTCAAAAGTCATACACCATGTCAAAAATGAGCATAGCAACAAGACACAAGGTAGTAATACTGCATCCGCAAGGTCTCTCCCAGGCAGAAATTTCAAGGCAGACGGGGTTTCCAGATGTGCTGTCCAAGCACTTTTGAAGAAGCACAAAGATACAAGCAGCATTGAGGACTGTAGACGTAGTGGTTGGCCAAGAAAATTTGGTGAGCAGATGAAAGACTCATCCTGCTTCCCTTCACTACTGGAAGATGTCCAGCAGTGCCATCGGCTCAGAATTGGCAGAAAACAGTGGGATCCTGGTACACCCTTCTTATGTCCGGAGAAGTCTGGTCAGAAGTGGTCTTCATGGAAGACTTGAGGCCAAAAAGCCATACATCTGACGTGGAAACAAGGCCAAGCTACTCCAATATTTGGCTGCAGCATATATTTCAGGATGTCTTGGATGTCCTGGTTGTGTACCAGTTCTAATGCAAATCAGGTCTTAGTTTATGTATTTTGCTTGTTTGGGCTTTTCCCTGTATGAAGTATATTTAATTATTTTGGTTTCGCTATATCACTTACCGATATATTGCTTGTGATCCCAGCCTCTGATTGGAGTATTTCAGGCGTTGCGTCAGTGAGGTTCTGGTGTGGGTATATTGTTTTGTAATATTATAGTTGTTATTTAAACCAATTTATTTGTATCATTTGTGGGTAGAGGACATTGACATGTATAGTTTCAGGTGTAATATATACCTGTTAGGATTAGATCTTTTATATTGCAGTATCCACCTCCAACTCAGATACAAAAGTGGGCTAATTATTTAGCAACCAAAGTGTGTATTTTACAGCCATATACCATCCTTCTGCCTGACTTGGTGTGTCTCTTGATATCCTCCACACCAATATTTTATTTTTTAGATTTGTGACACATTTAGGTTTCGTATATGAAGGTGATTTAGGGCGCTTGGCTATATATTCTTTACATTTTTTTTTTTATTTCTATAGCACGTTTTAGTGTTGCTGTTAATTTGTAACCTTAAGGTGTCCAATTTGTATTATATACTTTATATTTTGCACAAAACTAAGAGTTTACGGAGATAAAAATAGCTTAGTTGCGAGCTGGAAGGGAATAGAAGAGAAAGAGAAACAGAGATGGGAGAGTGCAACGAATCAAGCCTCTTTCTGCAGCCTGAGCTGTCCAAAAAGTGTCTGGTTATTGGACCTTATAAAGCTCTTGGTGGACCAACCTTGGCCCCTTCCCACCAGGAAGGATCTGCTGTCCTATGGTCTACTCTGACATTTGGATCTGGTCATTTGGAAGTTGACGGCCTTGATGTTGTTCCTAAGACTTAGAGGTTTATCAGAGTCTGTGATTAACACTATTATTCTAGGACGCAAGCCATAAACATGCAAAGTTTTTTGTAGGATATGGAGAATTTTTCTTTCACCCAGTAATGAACACATTTACCATGGGGTTGAGTCCTGCCTCCTGGAGGGCAGGACACTTCTCAAGCTCCTCCAGTTCAACCCCCCATCCACCCACTCCAGTCTTGGATTTTTGTTAGGCTCTGATTGTTTTTATTATTCGATATGGTGCTGTATAATGCCCCATTAGGTAGGTTACCATCACTGGGCATCCCTGGAATGGATTGACCAGTATGCAGGTGCTTGCTTGGTGGACCTTTTTAGTCCTGTTTAGGGAATCTTGCTTCCAAGTTCTCCCTCATGGCAGAGGCTCTTAGTGCTCTTTTTGCACTCTGTGATGGTAACCTGAAGACAGAAAACTGGTAAGTAAACCTTTGGGTGCCTTGTTCAACTTTTGTACCAGATGTATTGCCTCTCCATAAAGCACTGTTGTGAGCCTTGGTAGGCTCTGGCACTCATTATGGGTGTATTTATATCTGTGTGTTATCTCTCAGGTGCTTTGGAGTAATGATGGCTGCTTTATTCTATTGGTTCAACCCTTTCCCTACCAGTTTGACTATTTACAGTGTTTCAGGGCTTTGGGTTTTTTTTCACTCTCCCCCTACTTGTGCATTAGTTTTATTCTTATTTCAGTTGTTCCCTAGGGGTTTTGGGTAACTTTTCCAATTTTGACAGATTTTACAGCAGTGGCCTCTTTAGAATGGGAGCGCGCCCCTCGATATGTTTGCTCCATTGAATTCTATGGGTTACGCTTATATGGGACATAGCTCTGCAACAGTTTAAGATACAGTGGTCTTCTTGTCGCCTCCTGCTCTATTATCCGGATAACTTTCTCAGTGTCCAAGGGGCTCATGACGATCCACAAACAGATTTGTAGGCATTGATAGGCAACCGCAACAGAGGCTACGTGTCCCAGAATTATGGAGAATTAAATGGATGTAGAATTATTGTGCAGGGAGGAGGAAGTGGCTTTTGCCATGGCAAAATTAAAGGTACTTAAAGGGATAGTAACACTTCGTTTTAACTTTATTTTATTTTGTAGGCATTAAAAAAACATGAAGAATGATATAAGTCTTATCTCTCAAACCTTTATGGTTTATGAGATATTCACAAGCAAAGTTCCCCTCCCCGCCCCTTTTACCTAGTGTAAGCCATCTCTTCTCAGATGTGAGTCTGGTTGTATGACAGTACAGATAACAGAAGGGGACAATTTTCTTTGTATGAAAACAATGAAAGCCCTTCCCCCCTTGAAAAGTTTTTCAGCTTTTTCCATTATCTTAATTGAAGATTGTCCCTCTCTGCAGTCTACCTGGACATCTCCCTTCTTATCTGGTTGAACAGGGGAGGGATACTTTGTTTGTGAATATCTCTTAAACCATAAAGGTTTCAGAGATAAGACTTATATCATTCTTCATGTTTTTTTAATGCCTACAAAATAAAATAAAGTTAAAATGAAGTATTACTATCCCTTTAAAACAGCTTTTAGTGAAGAAGGCCAACAGGACCGCAGCAGCCTGAAGCCATCAGAGGACCCTGCAAAGTGAACAAGGAACTAAGTCCTGAGCCAGAGTTATAGTCGCTGAAGCACATCTGATGATGGTGAAACAATCAACCCTCACCAAGACAGTGGTTGTCATGACGTGCACCTTATCACAAATTCTAAATGTCCCTGCAGTAATCCAATTGCTACAACAAGAATGGGTGTGCTACAACAGTCTAATAGCATAGATATTGATGCATAAACCTTCTGAAAACAAGAAAGGTTGGGTTTAATCACAGTTTCTTCCTTAAAGACAAACTGATGCATATCCTTCAACTGGATTTAACGCATAGGCATATCTTTCCTGTTCACCAACATTTATTCCTTAATAGCCAGACAGACTCACACCTAATTATCTACAGTTGCAACAAGGAGTAAAGACAGAGAAGTCAGAGATGTTTGACTTCAGAAATTACATGATATGTTGTGTGCTTGTCAATAGAGGTTGCACAAAATTTGACCTCCTACAAAGCTTGAAAATCTAGCTTCAGTACTGTCATGGAAGATTTAGGCATATTAGCCAGGGAAGAACGAATCTACCGGTGAAGTGGTTGGGTGCTGAATCTTCAGATCGTGTCAAACGACTCAGGGTGGTCCTCATAGACAACCCAGATGTAGGCGTTTATTATTGTGTGGGAGCACAGAGGCTATTGAAAACAGTTTTGTAAAAGGTACAAAATTTCCCCAAAAGTCTATATCAAAGATAACTGTAAGTTACAAGAGTTAAGTGATTTTCTGTTGGAATCCGAATCTGCTAAGGCATATCTTTGTCTGTCTGTTACTTACATACTGCAGATGGTGTAAACCCAGTTGCAGTGAATCTATCCTATGCTCTTCAAAACAAGGGTTCAAGATATACAGAGGAGAACAAAGTGTGATTTACTTCTTTTGCCCTTTTTGCAAGTTGATTTAAAGCAGAGCAAAGAAGCAGTATGATCCAAGCTTCTCATTCAGTGAACTAAATGTAACGGCTACAGTTCATTCCAAGTTTTAAAAACTGCTACAAGGTACAGTGATTCAAGGACGGCTGAATCTGTACAAATGATTGATATAATATTTGCCTGCATGTTCACCTTTCTATGTTCCTCTTCCTATCTGAATGTACAAAATGAAAAGATAGAAAATCCATATCGTCCGTGTCCTCTGCACAAGAAACCTCACCTGCTTAAGAAATGTTGGGGCTTTAAGAAAATACATCTGCAAGTATGAAAGGAGCATTTCAATAAATACAGTAAAAAAAAAAACTGTAATGCCACTATTAATTGTTCAGAATGTGACCGTGACAGACATGTTTGCTCTTCATCCAATGCCATCTAGTTCCCCACTATTTAATAGAAAATACCATGGCAATGCATGCGAGAAGAATTTGAATGAGACAACAACCTCAAAATACTGTTGCTTCTAAATGTACTGAAATCTTAAGAGAAGGCCTTAGTTTGAAAGTCCTGTTCTAAAATGTCTTAAGGTATATAGTAACATAGTAAATTGGGTTGAATAAAGACACAAGTCCATCAGGTTCAACCTTCTCCTCATACCCCAGTAATTGAGAATTGTATAGCTTTCCTGCTAGCAAATAAGTCGGTCTTTATCAAACCTTCCTGATCTGCCTACTAATAAACAGTATAACTCTGTATGTTCCCTTTGGAAAGAAATGTATCCAATCTTCTCTTGAATGTGTCCATTGTATCTGCCATAACCACCTCCTTGGGCAACAAATTCCACAATTTAACAGACCTCACTATAAAAAAACCCTTCCTCTGCTGAAGCCTAAACCTCCTTTCCTCTAATCTCAAGGGGTGTCCTCTGGTCATCTGATCAGGCCTTGGAATAAATAACTCACAGCAGAGATCCTTGTATTGACCTCTCATATATTTGTACAATGTGATAAGGTCTCCTCTTTTCAGAAATGGTACCCAAAACTGCACTGCATACTCAAGGTGAGGTCTTACCAATGATTTGTACAATGGCAAAATAATGTTATCCACTCTTGCTTCAATACCTCTTTTTATGCAAGACAGGATTTTGTTTGCCTTTGCTACTGCTGTTTGACACTGGTCACTATTTCCAATTTTGTAGTTGACGAGGATACTGAGGTCTTTCTCTAGCAACGAGTCCCCTAAAATGATTCCATTAAGTTTATAAGTAGCCTTGGGATTATTTCCTCCCAAATGCATGACTTTATATTTCCTCACATTAAACTTCATATTCTGTTTGTTTACCCAATCTGCTATTTTATATTAATCCCTCTGTAGAGAGAAATAATCCTGCTCTGAATTAATTACCCTGCATAATTTAGTGTAATCTTAAAATGTTGATGATTTGCTGTCTATATCTATTCCTAGGCCATTTATAAAGATGTTAAAAATCAGCGGACCTAATACTGAACCCTGAGGTACTCCACTCTCCACTTTAACTGTATTGGAGAATTGTCCATTTACAACCACACACTTTTCCCTATCCTTCAACCAGTTTTGTGTCCAATTGCAAAGGTCATCTCCTAGCCCCGATTTCCTTATTTTATACTCCAGCCTTCTGTGTGGCACTGTGTCAAATGCCTTTGCAAAGTCTAGATATACTACATCTACTGGCCTTGCCATTGTCAAGGTTGCTACTCACTTCCTCATAGAAGCTGAAAAGGTTAGTTTGGCATGATCTATTCTTCATAAAACCATGTTGATTCCTGCTAATGATCTTATTTTTTGTGTTGTAATCCTGAATATAGTCCCTTATTATCCCTTCTAGCAGTTTTCCGACTACAGAGGTCAAACTCACAGGTCTATAGTTTCCAGGTTCTGTTTTAGTTCCCTTCTTAAACAGAGGCACTACATTGGCTCTTTGACAATCTTTTGGCTCTGAGCCTGTGGAGAGAGAATAATATAGGGGTTTTACCAACATTGCACTGAGTTCCTTAAGAACCCTTGGATGTATACCATCAGGACCTGGTGCTTTGTCAGTCTTAATTTTTTTTCAGTCTACCTATGACATCTTCTTCAGTTAACCCAATAACTGATAATTGTATTGTTTTATTAGTTACTTGTTGATGCTCTTCTACCATTCCTTGCTCCCTTGATTATACTGACGCAAAGAAAGTGTTTAGAACATTGACCTTTTCCTTATCCTCACTAATCAACTCACCCATCTCATTTTTGAATGGTCCAATGCACTCCCTCTTAAATTTTTTGCTATTTATAAATTTGAAAAACTTTTTTGGATTAGTCTTACTTCCCCTTGCGATTTGAGTTTCATTTTCTATTTTTGCTACCCTAATTTCCTTTTTGCAGTCTTTGTTGCACTCCCTGTATTTTAAGAGAGAATGTTCAGTTCCAGCAGACTTCCCAAGGAACAGCCTGAGAGAGCAATAAGAATGTATACTATTTTAGATTATTAAAGCAGTCGATAACTGTCAAGGACTGAATTCTTCAACATATCCTTGGTTCCTGTGCAGGATAGAGTGCAACAATGGGGAGATGAGCTAATGGCCTTATAATATAATCTATTGCAGGGTATATGCCGTTATCCTTGCCTAAGTTTATTGAATGCAGCCATTTCCAGAACAACAGGAATGACATTTCCATACAAGATGCTGCTCGTCATTCACATAAGAAACACATAGCTGACTGCATACAGCCTCTGGACAAGAAGGCAAGAATATTGCTGTTACATTCAAAGAGTACATACGGTGAACCAGAAGTGTAATGTAACTCCTAATTCTCTGTATGCTCAGAGACTTTATCTCTGCTGGGTGATAATGGGAAATGTCTGCATAGACTAGTTCATTAGGTCAAACACAGTAGATTAATTCAAAGCAATGTGTTAGTGATTGGGTGTAAATCATACTTTGAATCATGCCAATATCACTACTACATAAAGGAGAGTCCTGGCATGTTTTATAATGAATCATGCAAGTCAGACTTAACTGCAAACTTAATTTATGATCATCAGCTTGGTACTTCAATACAGTGTTCCAGACTACACAGTATGACAAACTATCTCCTTCTGCTGAAGATAAAGCATACTTCAAATGAAAGATTTTACAAAGATGACTGTTGGGTAGCCCCACTAATATTCTGCTGCCAAAGATGAAAGGTATCCAAGATCTGAGCTCAAGCATTTTCTAGACTTGCTTCTATACAGCATATTCTGGGAAACTATCCAAAAATGAAAGCATACTTTGTGGCCTTTTGTTTTCAAATATTTTGTATATAATCGTGCTGAGACAGCTCCACCTCTGAAATAAGCAGGACAGGTACTGTATTTAACTCAAGTGAACAGTATGAAGGTATGCCGCCCAACAGCATTTGTCTCACTGGTCCTAACCTCAGCAACAGTTTCTTAAGAGTATTGATCCAGTTCAGGAAAGGACATGTAGCATTGATGGCTGATATGCAGTATATGTTCCATTGTTTCATTATTCGAAAAAATAACATGCCCATGGGGATTAGTTGTACAGGATAGCGAATGGGATTATCATCCCTACAGATTGTGATGGTGGAACTAGCACTGGTGGTGATGGTTTCTAAATTACTGCTAGCCATAATGCCAAGGCAGCAGCAGTGTCACAACAAGCCTTCACCATTCCTGGTGTACCTAGGGGTTAAGTTGCCTAGTCGTTATATTATTTCTCCTGCACTTCATCAAAATATATGGAGTCTAGTTGTTGGCTGAGTGGCTGTAGCATGCAAACTTATAAGACACAAAGTCCCTTCTTCTGGCATAATATTCCTATGCCTGGAGAAGAGACCTAGGGCTGGACTCTGAGTGTCGCTATATCTTTGGTTGAGGCAAAATCTGGACAGGACAAACCTAGTTGTACCACCAGCATTCTATTACTTTGCCACCATCCACCGCAGTGAGCGTTGGTTGCAAAAAATAATTTTGAAGCCAAATGCTCATTACAGCTTTTTAGACTGAATAATGGGAACATCAAAGGAAAGTAGCTAATGCTTGATGTTTGACATAGTGTCATTGACATAGTTTGACAGTTACCTTTCTCCTACCTTTCTAAACTCTCCTAAAAGTACATCCCTGGTCCTACACTTTACCTAACTTTAACAATAAAGTTAAAAAATACTATCCATAACACTATTCCATAGCCTGTTTATCATGGTGCCCGTGATTTGTGCTGTTCTGTGTCTGTCACTTGCTGAGTATTCTTGATTGGCTGTCTGCTATTAGCCCTCCTCACACAGCCTTTTTAAACCCAGGTTGAGCACTTCCAGGTTGCCCTTTCGTGGTGGTTCTGACTTCACTTGGCCTGATCTGCATGTCAGGCTTCTGAGCCTGCTGATCCTGCGTTCCGGTGTTCCAATGTTCCTGTATGCTAGTGTTCCGGTGTTCCTGTGTTCCAGCACCTAGCGGGTTAATCTTACTGAGTTCCTGTGTCTCCTGCCTGCCGCTTCTCCAGCTGGTTCGCTCTGCACCCGTGGTCCCGGTGGTTCCAATCATCTGTCAGTGCATCAGTCTCGCCCCGGTGGTCTCCCCATTGGAGTGTAGGGCTCCTGCTCTAACCTTGTCGCTCCGGCAACATTGTTGTTCTCGCTGCTGCGTATACATTGTTGGTTCCAGAGTGTGGACGCTGGTTTACTCCATTAAACCTGGTGGCGACACTTACTGTTGGTTCCAACGTGAGGACGCTGGTTTACTCCATTAAACCTGGTTGCGATATACACTGTTGGTTCCAGCGTGTGGACACTGGTTTACTCCATTAAACCTGGTGGCGACACTTACTGTTGGTTTCAGCGTGAGGACGCTGGTTTACTCCATTAAACCTGGTTGCGATATACACTGTTGGTTCCAGCGTGCGGACGCTGGTTTACTCCATTAAACCTGGTGGTGACATTTACTGTTGGTTCCAGCGTGTGGACGCTGGTTTACTCCATTAACCTGGTGGCAATTCTCTGTTGGTTCCAGCGTGCGGACGCTGGTTTACTCCATTAACCTGGTGGCGATATTTATTGTTGGTCCCAACGTGCGAACGTTGGTTTGCTCCTGACCTATCCAGTACTGAGGCTAGGTCGCTGTCCACTCCTATGCAGTCATCCGATTTTCCCTGGTAATAGACTTCTGCTTAGTAAGACCTTAGTTCCTATTCCTCTCTGCTGTCATAGTCATCTGACAGCTGGTCTGCTCGCTCAGGCTGCCCTGCCCGGTATTGGTAAGGCCGGTAGAACCTTTGTCGTTACCATCCTTACGGTTGCCTTACCCGGGATTGGCAGGGCCGGTAGAGCCTACTACAGTGTTCCTCAGGCTGCCCTGCCCGGTATTGGTAAGGCCGGTAGAACCTTGTACATTACAATCTTTAAGGTTGCCTTACCCGGTATTGGCAGGGCCGGTAGAGCCTACACTCAGTACTCCTTTGGGCTGCCTTGCCCGGTATTGGTAAGGCCGGTAGAACCGGTATATGTCATCTCACGGTTGCCTTACCCGGTATAGGCAAGGCCGGTAGAGCCTGTTATTGCTACTGTCACTTGGGTTGCCTTGCCCGGTATTTTATGCAAGGCCGGTAGAACTCATTGTATGGACTATTATTGTTGTATTGTTATGTATGTTTCCCTATGGGGATTGCCTTAACTTTTCAATAAAGTTACGTTTTTACCAAACCTTACATCTGAGAGTCTTTAAAAACTGTGACACTGTTCCCCACAGGGTTAACAGTAAACACGTTGAAGTCTGAGTTCCAGCAGGGTCTTCTGCACCCTGGTTCCTCTGTCATTGTCTTTACTTCTTCTATAAGTCTTCTTTCTTATTCTGTAAATCGTCTTTCTTCATTTTTAACCCCTTAAGGACCAGCGGTCCTGGGACGTTTCCATCCCTTTTCCGCTTTGATCCTTGCCGACGCGCCGATACATGTGACCTGTTGCGTGCATCGGCACGTCGCTTTGGGTCCTGAAAGAGATCGCTCCAATCTTGGAGAGGTCAATTTTAGGCCCTTACTTACATCACTCCCAGTGGAATGGGAATGTGCCCTGCAGTAACCACACCTCCCAGCCAATTAGCTACTATCAGGAAGGGTCATGAATGCATGTTTCGTCATCCTTCTAGCTAGACAATCATTGAATAGCTAGAGGGAAGACGAAACACTCATTTGTGTCTCCTTCAGCTAGAAGCTGATTGACTGGAAGCTGTGGTTACTTCAGGGCACATTGTATGCCCTGCGTAAACCCACATCCCAGACAATGAGAGTGTGGGAGGCAATTTGAACAGAGATTGGCCATATGAAAGCCATTCTTTGTTCAGGCTAACCTCGCTTTGCTCTGGCAACATCACTAGCAGGAACTGCCATGCGCTGCAATTTTTCTTTCTGGGGGTGGTGGAAGCAGTTACAGTAAACGGGGGATTTTATTTCATTTTGTGCTCTTGCCTTGCATACCCCTCTTTGCACACAAAGGGTTATATATTGTTTGGTTTCACCTGCATGTCATAATTGCATGTCAGTAATTCTTGGGTTTTTTTTTTTTGTTTTTTTTATTCTTTCCACATTAGCGACTCTGTGCGTAAAAAAAAAAAAAAAAAAAAAAAAAAAAAAAGGGGGGGCTCTGAACATGTTACGAAAACTGCATGTAATTGACTAGTAAATGGATGTGCTGTTTCATTGTTTTCCATACCCATTGTGTTTTACATGTAGTTTGTCACAACACAGGTAATAGAACACCACACTGTGACTTTAAGGAATCCTATAATATAAATCCTATAATATAAAAGGCCAGATGTATGTTTGTTCAATGTTGTCATGCACAGTAGAGACTGCCCGAACACACTGTCATGCACAGTAGACTGCCCAGATGCACAGAATGCTGGGCCCATGGACACAGGCTTTTACACTATGCAGTCATGTGCAGTAGACTGTCCGAATGTGCATTCATGCGCAGTAGAGACTGCCTGAATGAACAGAATGCTGGGTCAGTGTACACGGGGTTTTACACTAGTAGTAATATAAAATAAATGTACGTCCAATTAGTTCAATGTAACTTTCTATAACAAATAGTATAGCTTGAAAATACAATTAACATTTCCCTCCTTCTGCCCCTTTTCAGTATTTCCCTCAGATCAGTGGAGTCTGGACGGATTGAAAGGAGGGACAAAATTGTATCGGCATAAAGAAAAACCTGCCCTCCTTCATCAAGGGGGGGGCAATGTTTTCCTTACACTGACACACACAATATTGTCCCTCTTTGTGACTGACTTTCAGATCTGAGGTGTGTCAGCATGACTTATTATTATTATTCTTTATTTATATAGCGCCAACTAATTCCGCAGCGCTGTACAATTGGGAATAGACATACAGAGGTATTAAATAGTACAATCAGATGTGGAGAACAGGAGGATCAGAGGGCCCTGCTCGTGAGAGCTTACAGTCTAGAGGAAGGTAGGTTTGACACAGAAGGAGTAAGTGCTATTGCTTTTAAGTGCCTCCTGCCACATGTACTGCCAGTCAGTGGGTGGGAGTGAGAAGTGCCGTTGAGTGCAGTAGTCTGTGCAAGGGGTGAATCTTAGTGATGATGTTTATGGAGGCAGTTGATAGGCCTCCCTGAAGAGGTGAGTCTTCAGGGAGCGTCTGAAGATTTGAAGGCTGGGGGAGAGTCTGATGGGGCGGGGGAGGGAATTCCACAGCTCAGGTGCAGCACAGGAGAAGTCCTGTAGGTGGGAGTGGGAGGATGTGATAGCTGTGGAGAGCAGAAGGTCATGTGCAGAGCGAAGATGGCGGGCGGGAGTATATTTGGAAATGAGAGATGAAATATAGGGGGGTGCAGTGTTAGTGAGGGCTCTATAAGTTAGCACCAGAGTTTTGAATTCTACTCTGTATGCTAATGGGAGCCAGTGTAGGGACTGACAGAGGGGTGTGGTGATAGAGAAGCGATGAGTGAGGTAGATTAGTCTTGCAGCAGAGTTCATTATGGACTGTAGTGGGGTTAGTTGGGTGAGAGGCAGGCCAATTAGTAAAGAGTTACAGTAGTCAAGACGGGACATGATGAGTGTTTGGATTCGAATTTTGGTAGTGTCTTCTGTGAGAAAGGGTCGGATTCTAGAAATGTTGCGGAGGTGGAGGCGGCATGAGTTGGAGATTGACTGGATGTGAGGAATGAAGGATAGGGCAGAGTCAAATGTGACCCCCAGGCAGCATGCTGTAGGGGTTGGTGTGATGGAAGTGTTGTTAACATTGAGGGTAATATTTGGGATAAGGCTGGTTGTAGATGGAGGGAAGAGAATTAGTTCAGTTTTGCCAAGGTTAAGTTTGAGTTGATGGGAGGACATCCAGGAAGACACAGCAGACAGACAGTCAGACACTCGGGACAGGAGGGAAGGGGAGAGGTCTGGGGAGGAAAGATATATTTGGGTGTCATCAGCATAGAGGTGATGGTGAAACCCAAAGGAGTTTATTAGTTTTCCAAGGGAAGCAGTGTAGATTGAGAAGAGCAAGGGTCCCAGTACTGATCCTTGAGGCACACCAACAGACAGTGGGAGGGGTGGGGAAGTGGAGCCGGAGTAGGAAACACTGAAGGAGCGGTTGCAGAGATAAGATGAAAACCAGGAGAGTGCAGTGTCGCAGAGACCTAGGGAGTGGAGGGCTTGGAGGAGGAGTGGGTGATCAACTGTGTCAAAGGTGGCTGACAGGTCCAAAAGAATGAGTAGGGAGTAGTGGCCTTTTGACTTGGCTGAGAGCAAGTCATTGGCCACTTTAGTGAGGGCAGTCTCAGTGGAGTTATGAGGGCGGAATCCGGATTGCAGGGGATCTAGCAGGGAATGGGAGCAGAGGAATTTAGTGAGCCGGTTATATGCAAGGCGCTCGAGAAGCTTGGAAGCGAACGGGAGTAGGGAAATTGGCCGGTAATTTGACAGTGAGTTTGGGTCCAGGGAGGGTTTTTTTTAGGATGGGAGTGATTAGTGCATGTTTGAAAGAGGATGGGAAGGTGCCGGTTGACAAAGAGAGGTTGAATAAGTGAGTAAGGATTGGAGTTAGTAGAGGGGAGAGTTCTTGGGTGAGCTGAGATGGGATTGGGTCGAGAGGGCATGTGGTTAGGTTTGAGCGAGTGAGGAGAAGGGAGACTTCATCCTCAGTGACAGGTGGGAAGGAGCTTAGTGTGTATGTGGGAGAGGCGACAGGGCTGGGCTGGCTGGGTGGGTGTCAGCATGACTTGCTGAAAAGGTGTGAGAGGGGGAAACTTTTAATTGATTTTCAAGCCAAATGGTAAAAATTTTTCAGAACCTGCTATTCATTATAGAAAATTACATTGAACAATCGGATGTAAGTTACTTTTTTGACATAACTATACCTTTAAAACTACAATCATTAGTTTTGTTTTAATATCAGTCCTATTACAATCATGCGGCTAGTGTCTTGATAGCTTGCATCCTAGGGCCTCTCAGTTAGCCAATAAAAAGCTATAATTTTTCCTCTAATAGTATTATGCTTTTTCGGTGGCTAACATAGTACCACACTCTAACTACTGTGTAGTTAACAGCAACTGCAATGTGCACAGTGCTTAAAAACATTGTGAAAGAGGGTATGAACTGGGGATCACACCTGGCACATCTGCGCTTCTTAAGGACCATGTGGTCTGGGAGTAGGGTGCTCTGTACCAGGCACTTTTTTTTTTCTTCACTAACTTGACCTATGATCACAGAGCAGTATGTAGCTGCGCTGTGATCACAAACATCTGTGACATGCCAGGAAGAAATGTAACTGGTCCATAAAATCCGGAAAGGTGTGGCATTCCTGGCATGACATGTCACAGGGGTTAATCACAATTAACTCAACTTCACCACCACCATCTTGAGGATCCTTGCATCTGCAGATTCACTATTTGCTGAGGACACTGGTAACCCTAGTCTCAGGAGGACCTTGGGGACAACAGGGATGCTATTCCAGTCCCGGAACCTAGCACAAAACAAAGAGTGTTATTGTTGATGTCCAAGCTGGTGTGTTTGGGTGTGGGTTGCACTTGCCTCGCTGCATTTTTGTATGGGATTTTCATGCACATTGTTTTGATTGTATGATATTATAAAGGGCACAAAAACCGCAGCATCATTTAATATTTTTTCTCCGAATGTTAAATATTCACCGCAGGATGGTTACACAACAAATACTTTATCAGGGCAGATGTGCCAAGGGGTGACCCTTTTTTCACCCTCTTCGCAGTTGACGGCAATTGCACAGTTCCTGTCCCAAATTAAAAATAATGCCACACCCATGATTTTGGGGAGGGGTGGAGCTGGTGAATGGTGACCAGATGTTCCTGCTTTGGCTTGTATTGCTACTGCGACTGCCACCTAAGATGAGTGCTAGGAACCACTTGAACAACTACCTGTCCCTTATTACCTCACAACTATTCCCACCGCCACTTTTAAAAGCCATTGGCTGGGAGGACACAACAGCCATTTGATCTTGCCAAGATATGATGTATAGACTATTCAGCAGCAAGTAAATTTGGAAAACACCATAATGACTCTACTGGTGGTGGTAATGCCGATTTCCATCTGCATAATTTTTATTACTATTAATTGGTTTGAGACAGGAAAGGACTCATGATCTTTCACCACCTTCAGAGTTATCACCACCAATCTCTTCCTTCTTTCTCGGTCCTGATAAGTGTGAGATGTAGTACCTCTGGTGTTACACTTGTCAACTCCAACACAGCAGCACACTCAAGAACAGGGAGCAACTCTTTGTTGCTACTGCAAATAGCCACATCTGACATTCATCCCCAGGCCCATGGGGATTTTGTGGGTGTGGTCACACTTTGCTGAGCTGAGTGGGGTTCCACTTTTACTGTTGCTTGTGACTTTCTATACCTCTGCATCATCCTTTCAAAAATTCCTGCTCATTCTCCAGCAAGCAATATTACTTAGGTTTTATTTTTGATATCTCTGTCACCCCAGACTTAGTCTGCTACTAAGCTATAACCGTGGAGCACTGTGGGAAGGTCCCAGTTTCATATTATGGTAGTGGGAATTCTTGCTGCTATAGAAATCATAGGTGGAAAAAGGCAAAGCTCTTTCATTAGAAAATACACCTTTTCGCAAACACCAGTCATTTTCAAAGAGTGGGATTCCTGTAGAAAAGGTAGCAAATCGTGAATTTTCTGTGGATAAAGGACTCTTCACCAGTCTCTTAATACTGTAAGTAGCCATTTGGCTTATGGCTTGTATGTTTATTAAATGTTAGTTTGCTTATTTTTTATGAAATTTATTTACTGGTGGGAAGTAAAAGATGAATTAGGTTTTGAGATGGGCATTTACTAAGACTTCTTGTGTAACACATCTTTTTTTGGTTGCATGTATTGGTTTTGAGAAGTATGTATAGCTGCTTTATTGTACATATGTGTGGTTTATGCTATTTACAGCGTTTCACACAGTAGAAAGATACTAGTTTGTATTAATTTATATTGTAAATCGTATACAGACACACACACACACACACACATAAAGTTTTGTAGTTCAAGAACCACTCTCACACGGCTTCCAAAAGATAAGAAAAATGTGCACTTTATTGTATTGATGTTTCAGCCTTACTTTGGGCCTTTGTCAAGATAGTTACTGCATAGTTCCGAGAGGAATTTTAAATACCCACAGTGTAACACAAGATGGTGGCAGAATGACGTGATAGGTCAAGGTGAAACAAAAAATAGTTATTTGCATAACCCCATGGATTTGGAAGAGTGAATAATAATGAGGGAGAAATAAATAAAAAAGGAAAGAAATGAAAGAAAAAGAGAAAATGAATGTAAAACAAAGAACGACCCTGAAGGACTGTCATGGAGCAATAAACCAGAAAAAGGACGACAAAATACCAAAAGGAAATAAAAAACAAAACAAAAGAAATCCGAAAATATAATCAAATATAAAGGAGGGACATCTTCCACGCCCTGATAACCCAGAAGATTAAAACACTAGTGAATGGAATACATTCCGAAATAGGTTATGACCTCATAGGGTATATAGATAAACAAATAACAATATGTAAAGATGCATATATGTACAAACAATAATATGTCTGGAATTATGATGTAACCCTGTACCGCTAGAAGATGTCTATAAGACTAGTGTTGTTAGAGAGTAACACAATAAAAATTTAATTCTAGCAAAATATCGATGCATTTTGACAATATGAATCCAAACCTCAGCTAAATATTATCTTGGCATAGGTACTACTACTGCACAATTGTCATAATGCCCATATTATGCCGAGAATGCCAGATGCAATTACCTATTATAGTATCTGAGGTTGATCTGCATCATATTTGTAATGCTCTTCTAGACATCCCAGTACTCCAAGGCATTACAGTGCATTGATCGATAGAAATGAAAGAGCTAAATTGGCAAGTAGTTACTATTTCTGTATAGCGGATGATGTTTGGCTGAGTGGAACAACTTAAAAATAATACTGACCCATAAGCAAATAAACATAGAAACAGAAGCAATATGTAATGAGTAAAAGAAAGGAGGGGAAAAGTACCAGGTAGTCAATGAATGGAGGCTGATTAGATCTCATGCGTGTACATGGATGGCAATAAACCCCACACTGTTAGATGTAACGACAAGGCCATCGTGGAGTATTATAATTCATCCAACACTTACCAAGTGTGTGTTTGAGTGTTAAATACACATCACAATTTGGTCTGTCTGGAATCAAAATAGTGTGTTAGGTTCCAATATGTACCAAATAGATTCCAAGTACGTCCCTACTTATACATTGAGTGTGTACAAGGTAAATATTGGGATGAACTGAAACATAAAGGGCAATGCCCCACAGCATTATATATACTAGAGTATAGATCAAATCCTATAAATAAACATAGATGATCAATAAGAAAAGCAAAAATGACAGAACTGAACCCATATATATACTAAATTTAGAGGATCTCCAAAGGCAAGTGTGAGTGATGAATAATATCATCAGGTCAAACTGAATAGGTCAGAGAGATCTCAACCAGGAAAGTCATATGATATGTGTCGAAAAATTGGAAAAAAGAGATTTTTCTTCTCCAATATGACATAGAGGTACCATGGGGAGGCAACAGCTGATCCCTGTAGGCTGGAACAATTCTAGAAGAAGTTGTGGGTGGAGCCTCCCCTTCCTCCTTATTAGGCTATCCTACTAGCACCGCCTCAGATAGACTTGTTCCAGTAGCCTGGATAGAGGCTGAGAACTTTTTTAGTTTAAAGAATTTTTTTTATTATTTTCTTACTATAGATGGGGTGTCAACATTCCCCCATAAGGTGGATGACCATTTCTGGCTTCCCCTGGAGGATTGTCCAGCTATCCGGTGTTGTTGTGGATTCTTGCAGCCCTGTTGAGAGAATCATGCAGCCCATGTCTCTCTCTCCTGACTTGGGGTCTCTGAGGCTTTCTTTTAATTGTAATCTGAAGAAAGAAGTCAAGTAAAAAGGTGAGCAACCCTTTGAGTGCCATGATCCACTTGTCCGTCTGTTCCCCTCTATACACGGGGTCTTGTTGGAGTATGAATCTCCAGCACTTATGTTGGATATCTTATTTGATTTGATTCCAGGGTTTTTGGAACTTGCATGGCTGCATTAATGTAAATTAGCCCCTTCCCTACTGGTTTAATTGGGTTATGGGCTTATTATTGGGGTTTTCTCTTAAGGATCATCCATTTTAATTTATTCCTTGGGTATTTTGTTATTTTTCAAATACGATGTTTGTTTTACTTCACGGTCGCACTTGCTCCATAGATTTCAATGGGGCAAACTGGTTTGGGACATATTGCTGTAACTGTTTAACCGTTGAGAGGGGGCTCATTCTTCTTGTCTCCTCCTGTCCTACGATCCGGTCCACATCCCCAGTGCCTATGGGGTCCCACGAGTGCAGTTTAAAGCATTGCAAGGATACAATATTAAGACTACAACTCCCACAGAAACATAGAATTTGATGGCAGATAAGAACCATTCGGCCCATCTAGTCTGCCCATTTTCCTACTGTAAAAAAAAAAACAACCTCAAACCTTTTTTGGTCCTTGGTCTTTTCTTATGTTAAGGACCGCCTTATGACTATCCCATGCATGCTTAAATTCTGTCACTGTATTAACTTATACCACTTATGCTGGTAGGCTATTCCACTTATCTATTACCCTCTCAGTGAAGTAAAACTTTCTTACATTATGTATAAACCTGTGTCCCTCTAGTTTTAGACTATGGCCCCTTGTCCTAACATTTTTACTCCTTTGAAATATACTTCCATCCTGTACTTTGTTGAATCCCTTCATGTATTTGAATGTTTCTATCATATTCCCTCTCTCTCTTCTCTCCGCCAAGCTATACATATTCAGATCATTTAGTCTATCCTGATATTTCTTTTCCTGTAGACCAGTCACCATTTTAGTAGCCCTTCTTTGAATTTTCTCTAGAGTATCAATATCTTTCTGGAGATGGGGTCGCCAGTACTGTAAACAATACTCTAGGTGAGGTCTAACTAGAGATCTGTAGAGTGGCGTGACTACTTCCCTTTTTCTGCTACTAATGCCCCTAGCTATACAACCCAGTGCCCTGCTTGCATTCCTCACCGCTTTATTACATTGCCTGCTTACCTTTAAGTCATTAGAAATAATTACTCCCAAATCCCTTTCCTCTGTTGTCTCTGACAGCACAGTATCCTTAATAGTATATTTTTCCTTTGGATTTTTATGTCCCAAGTGCATTATTTTACATTTATCAGTGTTAAACTGAATCTGCCACACTCTTATCCATTCCTCCAACCTACCCAAATCATTCGCTGTTTGGCTTATTCCCCCTGGAATGTCTACCCTATTGCAGATCTTTGTATCATCTGCAAAAAGGCATACCTTTCCTTGAAGTATTTTTGCAATATCACTAATAAAAATATTAAAAAGAATGGGCCCCAGTACTGATCTCTGAGGTACTGCACTAGTAACACTCCTTTCTTCCGAATATTCTCCATTGACTACCGCCTTCTGTCTCCTGTCACTCAGCTATTGCCTTATCCATTTGACTATTTTTACATCTAGACCCAAACACTGCAATTTGAGAGTCTTCTATGAGGGACAGTGTCAAATGCTTTACTGAAATCTAGATAAGCTATATCCACTGCTCCCCCTTGATCTATTATTTTAGTTACCCAGTCAAAAAAATCTGAGGTTAGTGTGACAAGATCTCCCTGCTGTAAACCCATGCTGTTTGGTATCTTGCAAGAATGTGCTTGCTCTCCTCAGATTAACCCTTCGCCTGTCAGATAAGTACTTTCTTGGACTTTCTGAGGTGAATTATTGATCTGGGAAACAGTATTTTGGCTTTCATATACTGTTTTAACACTTCTCCTGTTAGGATATCGGCTCCAAAGGGACATGGGGCTAGATCTAAGTCTAAGGACTCAGGGGAGTCTCTGACACCCCTTACTTTCTGTTCCTCATGCCAGTCGGGGCCCCCTAGAGAGTACTCAGAACTCATGCCCCTCCAGCTTTGAACATGAGCCCCTATGGGTCAAGGACTTAAAGTCCTCTGTGGCATAGTTCCCTCTCTCCAGGGGGTCCTCCATTCATTGAATCCCCTACCACCTTCAGGCTTGTGGCCCCAAAGGCCCCAGGCATACCAGCCCTCACTGAATCCTGAGAGAAGGACTCTTTTGAGTGTGACACGGAGGAAGGGGAATGCGAGGAAGGAGATTCTATCTCTGCATGTGGTGGTCCCTTTGAGGCTGACCCTCTGCCCTCTGCTGAGGGCATCATTAAGGTGGTTTTAACCACCCATCAGGTCACTAATACCCCGGTGACCAGTTAACCAGTATTCTTCTGACGTCTTTCAAATGCATAAGAAGTCCTACACAGTGTTCCGCCCAACCCCACTCTAGTCCAAGTTATATCTAAGAGATTTAATAAGCTGCTCCCCTTCTCAGAGGCAGTTTTGGCTCAGTGGGCTTCACCTCCTACAGTTGACCCCCTATTTCTAGACTTTCCAAGTCTACAGCTGTGCCCCTGACTGATGCTACTGCATTTAAGGATATGACAGGAAACTTGAGGCTATCCACAAATCTACATTTGCTGCCATTGGTGTGGCTCTGCTGCCTTCTCTGGCCTCAGTTTGGGTTACTAGTGCTATCGCTATCTGGGGCAAACAACTTACTGAGGCAGTCAGAAATGGCGCCCCTAAGGTAGGATCTTTTAGCTCTCTTGGCCAACATGACTGAGGCTCAGACATTTGTCACTGATGCTCTTTTTGATGCTGTCAAATATTCAGCTAAGGCTTCTGCCTTCTCTGTTTTTGCTAGATGCACCTTGTGGCTCAAGGTTTGGTCTGCTGACCTTTATCTAAGAAGTAACTGATTTGTCTCTCCTTTCAGGGCAAATCTTTTTGGGCCTGAACTGTAACAGATAAGTGAGGGCATCTGAGGCAAGATCATCCTGTTGCCCCAGGTCGCCAAACACCCTCAGATGGCATGGAAGCAGCTTTTTTTTTTTTTAGTCCCTGCCAAATAGGCACAAAGCCCGAATCTGAGCATGTGTCAAACCGGCACCCTGCGCCCTACCACCAAGCCCAGACAGCTGTGGCACTCTGAGCACGCCACGCCAAGCCCAAGTCTGGCAAGTCTTCCTCCACATAATCTTGGTCCGCAGCTGCTTGTAAAAGTGCGCACCATTTTTTTCATCTGCCTGATGATGGACCATTGGGTTCTGCAGGTGGTTTCGGAAGGGTACAAGTTAGCCTTCAAATCCCTTCCTCCCTATGGAGTCTTTCATCCCAGGTCCCCCCTGGGCCAGCAAAAGTTGCATCTTTTCCTTGAGGAGGTTCAGGCTCTCATGGACAAGGGAGGTCTGATCCCTGTTACTCCTAGAGAGAGGTTCAGGTTTCTATTTCAACCTCTTTGTGGTGGCCAAGAGGGATGGCAGAAGCCGTCCTATCTTGGACCGCAAAGACTCCAGTTCTTTTGTGGTGACTGCATACTCCAAGATGGAGTCCTTGCACTCTGTTATTGCAGCTATGTGTCCAGGGGAATCCTGGCATTTCTGGATCTGGAGGATGCTTACTTGCGTATCCTGATTTCTCCATACAGTCAGAAGTACATCCTCTTCGTTTGCGACTTGAGGCACTTCCAGGTCACCGCTCTGCCCTTTGGGCTTACATCTGCTCCCTTCATACCTGTGGGATTCAGGTGACTCTTTACATGGATGACCTTCTGCTGAATGGTCAGTCAAAGGACCTCCTGGACAAACGCATTCTGTATTGTCTCCAAGAAAAACAACACAAAAGATGGTGCCAGATAGTGAAATATTGCTTCTAATATCTCAATGCAGTTAATAACCAAAAAGGTTTATATTCACATTCATCTTTGGTCAGCAATAGAATTATTTCATAGCTGACAATCTCACTTGTAGGGATATTTCACCAACCCTACTCGGTATAATCCGATCAGCTGTTCCACTCGTACCTTCCACACTAATCACAAACACACGTCCGATGTTCAAAATTAAGTTTAATTCAAATAAAATATATTGGTTTAAAATAATAAAAAGGTATATATATAATACAAAATAATATAACAGACTACGCGTTTCGCGGTGACACACCGCTTTATCAAGTCGTCTATCCCAAAATATTATTCTCCATGGGAAAACACCATTAACCTCCATTATATGACCTCCATAGGGGCATTTGAATGAACCAATAATCAATCAACAATTACAAGTGACGCAACCGGATATCACCGAGTTCATGAGCCCTGCTATACGTATTCAATAGGACAGACATGGTGCCACACGACTTCCGCCAACCACATACTAATACGCATGTATCCTAAATGATCATCCAATACAGTAATAATATAATATCTAGTCCGCGGTCATCTCCATGACACCAAAATCCCCCAACCAACACGCAAGCGAAGCCCCATGAATCCTCTCACCCGCAAAAATCTATAATCAGTCAGATCCTCACCTCGCATCAAAGGAAAGAGACAGCTCCAGGGGGAAAAACACTTCAACCCTTCGCTCCATGCCTCGTTTCCACAACGTGGTCTAACTGAATCGAGAATATATAAAATCCAACAAATACCCCCATAGTGTAACCAATGGAAAGCTTATTCCCCCATGAATCTCAAATAAATATATACCCAATACCATTAATCCATCAGACTAATAAAATAAATAAAATAAAATAACATATATATATATATATATATATATATATATATATATATATAAAAAATAATAAACTACAAAATACACACACATGAGATATATATATATATATATATATATATATATATATATATATATATATATATATATATATATATATATATATATATATATATATATAAACACTCACCCTAGAACAGCTGGCCTCAAATATAAAAAGTATAAACCCATACATAATAAATAAAAATCATAATAAAAATCAAGGAAATAAAATCTCCCCTTGATAAACAGATGTCCACCAGATCCACAAATAATCTATAACATATCTCCATTAACCATTATATCCATAATATAAAAAATATATAAACCAAAATTATATAAATAATATTAATAATCTCAAAATCTATATAATCCATGAAATCTATGGATAAATATTCCTCATAATACATAATCTTCTATATGTCTCCACAATTAAATGTCCCAAATAAAATATTGTATATGTGCAAATATATACATATACACACACCCCTTTTTTATAACCTATTTTCTACAGTGCTTAATATTATATATGCATACGAATACACACCTGTGCACACATGCATATCATATACCTACACACACCTATATATAATATATATATATATATATATAAACGAGAAAATAGGAGGCAGCACCTCCTATTTTCTCGTTTATATTATGGTTTTTTGAGGATTGTGCACCTGGGCAGTTTATTTAAGAAGAGCGAGTGCCTCCACTTCTGGACTTTGATATATATAGATATATATATATATACACACACACTCACACAAATATACATACACATACATACACCCACATATACACCTCTCATAATCCCAATTTCTACAGTGCTAAATATATGTGCGTACACATCTACAACATACACCTACACTCCTAAATACCTATACAACTATGTACTAAATGATGTGAATACATAACCTAACTAATTCTATATAATGTCCACCATGAAAATAAAAATCTATTCAATATTAACTCACTATTCTTACAAAAAAAAAAAAATTAAAATATCTGTACTATTCTAAGTGCTTATTCTCTATACATTCATTTAATCCTAAAGGCATCAAAGTATTAAGTTTGTAGATCCAGTAAGACTCTCTATTTGTCAAACGTTGAACGTTCTATAGGGATAATCTGTATTTCCTCTGGATTCCTATTATGAAAATTTAAAAAATGGCGTGATTAGGGCTGCAACAACTAATCGATGAAATCGATTAGTTGTGCAGGGGGAGCTGGGAAGAAGCATGGGGACTTGGCTACGTCTGCTTAACAATTTGACAATCCGGACAGCAGAGCCAATTCTCGGCATCCTGCTACTAGGGGCTGTTATCCCCGCGACCCAAGCTACAAGGGGATACCATTATTGCAGGAATTGGTGCTCCCACTCTGGATTTCGCACAGATCGAGGGCTGCGCCGAGTGTGCCAGCTCCCCCGGCTTTGGTGTGGATGGCCTGTGAAGGTGCCAAGTGCCTCACTGATGCTGCTTTGCGGGGGGAAGCTATTACCCAAGTCAGACACCTCAGGCATTGGAGGTGGAGAGCTCTGCATTAGACACATCATAATATGGGCCTGAGGCCTGTGGTAGCTCTGCTGGTGCCTGTAGAGGATCGCGATCACGGAGGTGCCTGTGGAGCAGTTGGGACGATAGCAGGGCCTCCTCCCACCTGGTTGGTGCATACACACACTGGTCCCTACCGGTGCCACAGACTTAACACTTCAAGGGATTATCTGCTTAACCCTTTGAGCGCCAGAGTGGTACGCAATGCGTTGAGTACCACTCTGGCACTCAAAGGGTTAATGGTACTCATACTTCTAAACTGTGAGCTGTCCTGCTGTGACCCTTGGAGCGTTTTGCTGCTTCCCCCCCCTGCTTTCCCCCCACTATGGGCTGGGGGTACTGAATGGCCTGGGGGGGTTATTGTATGGGCTGGGGGTACTGAATGGCATAGGGGGTTATTGTATGGGCTGGGGGTACTGAATGGCCTGGGGGGGTTATTGTATGGGCTGGGGGTACTGAATGGCCTAGGGGTTATTGTATGAGCTGGGGGTACTGAATGGTCTAGGGGGTACTGGATGGCCTGGGGGGGTTACTGTATGGGCTGGGGGGTACTGGATTTCTGGGGGTTACTGGATGGGCTGGGGGTACTTGATGGCTGGGGGGTACTGGATGGCTGCGGGGTACTGGATGGGTTGGATGGCTGGGGGGTACTGGATGGGCTGGAGGTACTAGATGGGCTGGAGGGTACTGGATATGCTGGAGGGTACTGGATGGCTGGGGTTACTGGATGGGCTGGAGGTACTGGACGGCTGGGGGGTCCTGAATGGGCTTGGGGGTCCTGGATTGCTGGGGTACTGGATGGCCTTGGGGGATAAAATGTTCATCTTACCTCATCTCATCTAGACCCCATAGTAGAATAAGAACAATGACACGTTAATGTAAATTTTAAGTTTTTTATTCTGCTGTTTGTTTTTAACACTGTTTGTTCGTTAAATCATTTTAAATAATGAAAAATTAGCATATTTTTTTTTATCCGATTAATTGACCAACTAATCGATTATCAAAATAATCATTAGTTGCAGCCCTAGACGTGATACTCCATGTTGTTCAAAACCACTTAACATATTTCGACTGTGCTGACCAAAGCGAGTGCATATATTCTGTGTAGTGCGGCCCACATATTGCAGGCCACAAGTACACATTAACAAATATATCACATAATTCGTACCACAATTCATAAAATCTCTTATTTTAAATACTTCAAGTGTGACCGAAGAATTAATAGTTTCCTGTTTGTGTGCAATATAAGGGCACATTTGGCATCTTGCTTTTGAACATTTATAAGCTCCCCTAATCACCTGTCCTATTTTAACATTTTCATTTAGTTTACATTGTTTCATTTCCAAACCCCTCTCATCTGAAGTAAAATGACTCAGTGCTAAATTATTCTTCAATGTTAATGCTAGTCTATACACTACTCTTGGGCGATTCGGAATAATATCCTTCAAAAAAGGGTCACTCCTTAAAATATACCAATATTTCGAAAGAGTATGAGTTATATATGAAGTTTTATTATTAAATTTTGTAATGAATAATGGGGCATTTGCAAATTCACCCACTGATGTATTCTGTATCTCCTTTCTCTTATTATTTCCTCTATCATTCTCTCTCGCTCTATAATAAGAGTCCTCAATTAACTTAATTGGGTAACCTTTATAACAAAACCTTTGTCGTAGGATCCTAGATTGTTCATCATAATCCTGAACCAATGTACAGTTCCTACATATTCTCCTAAATTGACTGTACTGGATATTCCGCAACCATTTTTTATGATGACAACTCTTAAAATCTAAATAACTGTTCTTATCAATACTTTTGAAATAAGTACGTGTCAACACTTTTTCTCCAGGTATACCAACTAATTCCAAATCCAAAAACTGTATAGTGGAACAATGTACCATACTCGTAAAATTCAAACCCCAAGGATTATCATTCATATATTCCGCAAACTTCCCAATCTCCACATCTGACCCTTCCCATATAATAATAATATCATCAATAAAACGGCGGTATAGGACCAGGTTCGTGCCAAATAAGTTATGCCTAAATATCCTAATGGCCTCAAAAAGGCCCATAAACAAATTACCATAACTGGGCGCGAACCTGGTTCCCATCGCAGTCCCATTCACTTGCAAATAAAATGTCCCATCAAACTCAAAATAATTATGGATTAAAACAAATCCAACCATCTCCACCAAAAAATTACATTGTCTAATGGTCTTCAAACCATCCTGCATCAAAAAATGTCTTATTGCTTCCATACCCCCCTTATAGGGAATATTGGAATACAGTGCCGACTCATCCAATGTGATCCAATGGTAATTCTCTTTCCACACTATTTCGGAGATAAGTTCAATCAAATGCCCTGAATCTCTCAAAAAAGCTGGAAGCCCTAAGACATGTCTTTTCAAATGAAAATCTATGTATGATGATAAATTAGATGTTAATGAATTTATACCAGATATTATAGGCCTGCCAGGTGGAGAAACTAAGGATTTATCGATTTTCGGTAGGTGATAATAAATGGGAATTCGTGGTTTATGCACATATATATAATCTCTCTCTGCTTTCAATAATAGACCATCAGAAAAGGCTTGTTCTATATGTATACTCATTTCTGCCATAAATTTAATAGTTGGATCCCCTCTCAATTTCTTATAATATTTCTCATCATTAAGTATTTTGTAAGCTTCCTCCACATACATCTCCACATCCTGAATGACCAAACCACCCCCCTTATCTGCCGGTTTTATTATAATGGAGGTATTCCTACATAAGTTATCCAGGGCTTGGATTGTGCTTCGATTCCCCTCCATCATGGGTGGATTCTCAGCATGGAGCAGTCTGTTCCGGTCCATTCTCAGGACCTAGTCTTCCTCAGAATCCGGTTTGAGACCCACCAAGGTAATGTGGAAGATGGCCTTTCTTCTGGCAGTGGTCTCTGCAGAGTTGTTGAATTGCAGGCCTTGTCCTGCTAACCTCCTTTCCAAGGAATTCCTTCCTAAGATGGTCTGCGTTCCATATCAATCAGGAGATTGTTGTGCCTTTATTTTGTCCTGACCCCAAGTCTGACACAGAGAGGGATCTCCACTTGTTAGATGTGGTACACTGCCTTATGTTCTGTGTGCAACGTATTGAGTCTTTCTGTAAGACTTATGCCTTATTTGTCATCCCGCAAGGATTACGAGCTCAGAAAGAAACCAGTTACTTTTCGTAGTACAGTATACTCCATCAGGTCTGTTGGGGCCTCCTGGGCCTACAAGTATTAGGCCTATCATGTTGATGTTCTGGCTTTGGCTGAAGCCAGCTTTTGCTGGAGGGACCTGGAGGCAGCTCTCCCTGTTTACTACCTTTACATTCCTGTGCCTTACCGTTCTTTAACTGTTTGAGTCCCAGCTAGCTTTTGTCCTTGGGTGCTGTGTAATTGTTGTTCAGTGTCTGCTGACACTTATTTATGTTTGGGCTGTTCCGTGTCCTGGATAGTCCTTGGGAATTCTGGTATCATGGGAACTGGTGCTTGGTCCTTTCCTGATCTTCTCACCCTGGGAGCTCAATGTTGGTACATCCCTATGGTACCTGTATGTCATACTGGACAACAGCAAAAAGAGGATTTTAGTCTTACCTGTTAAATTCTTTTCTCTTAGTCCATATGACATACAGGTCTCCCACCCAGTGAAATGGACTGTGCTTGGTCTCCAAGTCCTAGATGTGGACGTCCTCTTGGGTCTGCAGCTCACAGGAGCTTTTATTTTCTTCTTTCTTGCTGTCCTACTTAGTAGGCTTGTCTCGAGTCTATCTGGGGTGGGGCTAGTGGGATAGCCTGATAAGGAGGAAGGGGAGGCTCTGTGATGGGTCCCCTGTGCCCCGACCTGGCACCCCCCCGTCCTAACAGCTTCTTCCCAGCAGCCAAACCACCGATATCAGCCCGATCTAAAAGATTATGTCCCCTAACACCTTTCCCCCAAGAACATCAGACAAACATGATGCTTGAGGTAAAAACAGGAACTCCTTTGTTTGGACACACACAGGGTTTATATATATGTCTGTGAACACAGTCAACCAGTTGCAAATGAGATTAATAAACCCCCAATCTTACTGGGATTTAATTACGGTAACACACAGTAGAATACAAACACACAGTCCTCCTGTCAGGTCTGCTAAAGTAATTACATTTACATCACTGACTGACATAATACAATCTTTTTCACAAAGCAACAATTGAAAGCAAATAACCCCAGGAAACCTATTTTGCATATAAACAATAACACAGCACACCAATGGGTGAGGCAATAGGACAATTGACTCACAATCTCCAGATACTGTCCCAGGTAGCCACTGCCCCACCCCAAATACATAATAGAGTCTCTGGCCTGGTGCCACCTTGGAGTCCAGCTGACACCCTTCTCCATTTTTTGATTCATCCTATGCTTCTGTATGGCCTTATGGCAGCTCCCAGTCCAGGTTCCCCCTAACCAATTGTCAGGTCTTGACCATGCTGCCTTGTGATCCTTTTAGGTTTCCTTACCTGGGGATCTTGCAGCTCCATTGCTATTGGTGTGCTGGGAGTTTTATTCTGCTCTGCCCATTTCCTCCCTGCTTGATTATTTATGCTCTGTAGCTTTCGGCTTACCCTTCTGGTTCCTGACCGTGGCTTTTGACTCGGCCTCTGTTCTGCTCTGGCTTCTGTCGTCCCGGCTAGATTCTTCCTCATCCAGCCTGCCTGCTGTGGTTCCCGTCTGCTCCCGGTAAGACTTACTAGTATCCCTATTCCTGTACACCACTTGTTGTGTTTGCTGTGGTCTACCCTGGGTGCCTCTGCTAGTGGACTCCTCCGGGTGCATTGGCGTCGGCCTCATCGCCATTCCCTGTGGGTTCCGGTTCTCAGCTTATCCTGGGCTTGTCATTTCGGGGTGAAGTCCCCCTCTTTGCCTTGCCCCGGCTTGACGTGCCAGCTTTGTGCTCCCTCTCTGGCTCCTTCCGTCCCGCTCTCTCCTGCACCTATCATTTCTGCTGGATCCCTCTCTGCGGTCTATCCTGGGCTCCGGCCTCTGGTTACTCCCCGCTGATGGGTTCTGGTTTGCTTACTGATAGCGGTGTTCCTGATCTTGTGGTCCAGGTCCTCCCACCTGCAGTGGAAATCCGTGGTCCAGATTCAGGTTGGGATTGAGCCAGGTGATTCTGTCGGAGTTTGGACTCGAGACTAACCGCCGGACAGCAGGGTTTCTCACGTGCTGGCTTGCCCTTTTTTTGTGATATCCCTTCCTTGGCTGAGGCTTTCTCCGGTTGGGGTCCTTCTTCCAGGTACAGGGGTTAGCAGGGGTTGGTCCTCCCCTTTGTGGGATCAGAGGATCAGGAATAGGGGTACTTTTTTGTATTGCTGCCTCCTTTGAGTTTTGTCTTTAGGTGATTAGGGGCCTGGAGGGTTGGCAGGATCGTAGGGTTGGACCTTGTCCGGATTCCTGGTGGTCCCCTTCCACCACTTTTGGACCTTGTGTCCCCTCAGCGCCAGACTGTTTCAGTTTCCGGTCCGCTTGAGGAAAGGAGTCTTCTGGGTACCAGTCCTTGGGGGGTTCCTCAGGATTCTTTCCTAGTCAGTTTTGGTCCTCTGTCTTCTCCAGACTCCTTCCCTCTGCCTAAGGATCCACCTTTTGCCTTGGGAGTCAGGTTAGTACAGTTCTCCCTTGACCCTATCCTGGTCAGGGTACCGGCTCAACTGGGATCGGACATCTGGCTTCGCGGCCAGCACCTTTAACATGGCTTTGGCCGCAGCAAGGAGGCAAGGGCGGCTGTCTCTGCTCACAAGCATCGTGCTCCAGCGTCGCTCTCTAGCTTCTTACCTGGTCCCCTCGGTTGTCCGTGACACCCTGGTTCACAAGTGACGGCGTTCCATCACATATCTCCCCCAGATCAAATGTGGCAGACCTGGTGTGACCCCAATGGGTTCGCCGGAGGCTTTCTGGGCGGCCCCATAAAATCCACATGTCCGCCCGTCGAATCTTTTGGGGTAGGCCTCTCTCTTTGGGTAGGCGGCCCACCTTTGGAATGTGGGCTCTTGGCAGCCTTCCAAGGTAGTGGAGGCCCGGCTCCTAGTCCGTAGGTCATAGGCCAGCCTCCAGGTCTTTACAGTAGGTCAGCAGTTTTAGCTCCATCATCAGGCATGGGTAACCACTGACTTATACTGGGTGGGTTGGAGTCTCTGGTACCCCTAACAGGAAGGCTAAGGGGTTTACATTGTCTGGGCCATGCGGCTGTCCCTTTTCAGCCTCCATACCACAATCTCCGGGGCCAGCTTTCTGAGGCCTTTCAGCAGACATAGGTCTTTCTCCATTCCACCACCCACAATCAAGAAAAGGCGCAGGCCCACTTGGCTCTGGGCCAGATGCCTAGAGTTCCCGGGGACCCCAGGGGGTGACCACAGTCTCCTACACCTGCATTGGACAGCAGTCCCCATCGCTGAATCTGTACAATTCTTTTCTTCCAGAACGGTCACTGAGGGAGGGCAGAGACCAGTGGTACTCTGCCCGGCTGCCGAAGCTTCAGCTGGATCTTCCCCACTCGCATGGCCATCACTACTTGATGGCCAGAGGTCAGCGGCACTCTTCCCCGTAGCCATCTCTATCGCTGGGGTGGTGCCAGTGGGAACTGCAGTTACATCCACTGCACCACGAACATCAGGTGGCTCCACATGCTCTGGAGCCTTCTACTGCACAAGGCCTAGCAGGTCTGGGAGTGTCTCCTCCAGCTCCCCCCGATGACGTACATCCAGTTGCTGGGGGGGGTATCGGACCAGTTGCAGCTCCTTCATTAAGGGATTTAGAATCTGGGCCAGCTGCCCCGCATCCTTGTGGGGCAGGTGTGAAGACCTTGGTCCCATCCACACCTGCTTGCTTGATGTCTTCCCAGGACCAGTCTATCAGATCGACTATTTCTGGAACTGGTTGTGTGGAGTAGGTGGTACCATGGCTAGGGTCTCTTGCTCTGGGTGTTGCAGGTCTGAGTTGTCCACCCAGCCTCCCTGCTCTCCAGGTATAAAGGCCACAGTCACATCTGCACTGTCGGTTTCAAGTGTCTTGTCTCCTGCTTCCATGAACTCCAGTGGCAGGGAGAGGTTATGCTTAAACAGTTCTAGATAGTCTGCCTCGAGATACCACTCCTGGTACACTAGCCACTCGAGATCCGGCTCCAGGGCTAGTACCTCCGAGGATGCCAATCTCTCCTGCCTCTTGGCCTGGATGTCCCAGAACCTATACTCCTCAGGTCTGCCAAAGTCTCCCGTTTCTGCAAATGCCTCCCCTAGTAGGCCATGGCTGCTGAAGTTGTCACTTTCTGGAGAATAGTGGGTCCCCGAGCTCCACTGCTGCTGGTTCACAAACCAATGTAATGCCCTCTCTTTTCCCAGTAGTATCTGCAATTCGGTTGCTTCTCTGTTTGTGGTTGATCTCCTAGGATATGGAGCCACAACTTGACCTGGTCCCCGAAGTGTTGTTCTGGGTGGGTGGGGGGGGCAGGACTTTGCTCTGTGTCTGTACCCCCCTCATCTTCCCACGTCTACAGCCTAATCAAGCCTCTCCATTCCAGGCACTTCTCCTCTGGAACCAGCCCTCCTATCACTGCAAGGGCAACTTCAACTCTGCGTTCAAAGTCCCACATTGGAGCTTCCCAATCAAAGGTATCTGCTTCCAGCATTTCTGGCATCTGAATCTCCTTATACCGAGTGGTCTGTTTCTGCACCTCGGTCCTCATTAATCGTGTGGCTGCCTCAGAGGGGATGGGTCTGTAGACTGCCAACCTTCTCTGCAGTCTGCTGTGAGAACCTTTCTTCTGCTCCTCTCAACACCACCTTGTATCCAGGAGTCAGAGTCAGCCATTCGCTCTCAATGTCTCTCTGTTGGCTCTTCCTCACCAGGGAACAATTTAACTTCTCTGTTGTGGTTTGGATCCGTTTCGAAATTGAAGCAGATCTCACCGCTGCCACCAATGTGATGGGCCCCAGTGCCCTGACCTGGAACACCCGTCTGAGCAGCTTCTTCCTTGCAGCCAAACCACCTATGTCAGCCCGATCTAGAAGATTCCCAGAAACAAAGGAAGAGGCCTCCTGAGTGTCAAGGTCAACCAAGGTAAACTCCTCTATGGCAGCCAATCATTAGAGAGCTGTAAAATGAATGCTTTTCGTTTAAGCTCTTGGCCGAGATTGACTGGAGTTTGAATGTCCATCTACTCCCTAACTGATGAAGCAATCTTTCTCTGTTGACACCACACCACACTCCTATTGGCGAATGCATTCACAATGCTTACTCTGTGGTACGCCATTCTTTCTCTAAATGAGCAGGTGGTAAGGCCCACATGTAATTTTTTGCACAACCATATGATGAGTCTGTGTCTAATGTGGAATTCTTCACCTGTGAATGGGTTGTTAAATTTACTTCCGGTCATTAGACTGCTGCAGATAGTACAGTTCGGGCATTTATAGGATACCATTTTCCCCAGTTTGTAAACATGTACCTGTTGTTGTTTTTTTTTTGTATCAGTGCTCAGGATCCGTATAGACAAGTAAGTGTTTAAGATTTTTGCCCCTTCCGTGACATTTAAGGGTTTGTTAAGAAAGCACTCCAGTAAAGCCTCATCAAAAGAGAAAATGTTCCAATACTGTTGTAATTTTTTACTGATGACAGCACTTTCAGTCGAATATGTAGTAGGAAAAATAAGTCTGTCCATTTTCTTACACACTTGTTGTGGAGCTGTTAATAGATCTTTTAGTTGGTATTGTAAAGCTCTACGTAACTGTTTATCAAGAATATCCTTTGGATAGCCTCTTGCAGAAAAATAGTCTATAAGGTCCTCCAATTGTGAGGAGCAGTTGGACCACTCACTGTTATTTCTGATAATGCGTATCATTTGTGAGTATGGCAGACTGTCAATGATGCAATAATGTGTTCCTGTCAGTTTTCTGTAGTTGGTAGTTCGAATCCTCCAGTGAGACAACCATGACCAAAATATCTAAAAATTCAATGCCCATTTTGCTGTATTTGGTCGGGAATTTGATGGGAGAATATAAATGATTACGTTATTGAAAGAAATTGAGTAAGGAAGTCTCATCACCTCTCCAAACCAGAAACACTTTGTCAATATAGTGAAAATAGCATTACAAGTACGGAAAACGTATGCATAATATACTTATTTTCATAGAAATGCATAAATGTGATGGCATAAGCTGTTGCAACTTCACTACCCATAGTAGTACCTGATATTTGTCTATAAAAGCTGTGCTCAAACCAAAAAAAATTTAAAGTGAGACCTAATTCTAAAAGTTTCATTAGAAAACTGTCTGGAGGACTATTTTCTCTGGGGTTATCCATGAACAGTTGGTCTAATACATCAAGTCCCGACATTGTTGGGATAACTGTGTAGAGACTTGAACCATCCAGGGTAACTAGGAAATATTGATAGGAATCAAGATTTATGTCATATTTTATTAAAAAAATCCTGTGTTGTTTATATAGGAGGGGGTGGTTGGGTGGTCTGTAACAATGGTTGTAGATAAAAGTCAACGAATTGGGCTACGGGCTGTAATAATGAATTCCTGGCTGAAATAATTGGTCGGCCTGGTGGGTTTGGGGCTATAATTGTGAATTTTGACACAGACATGCAATAAATTATATGTGGGTCTTACCACCTTCTCATTTAGAGAGAAAATGGTGAACCACAGAACCAGCACTGTGAAAGCATTCGCCGATAGGAAGAGTGATAAACCAGTTGCCACGCATTGGCTTGAGCTGCAACATGCACCATCGGATTTAAAATGCATTCTCACTGACCACATCCCTCCGGGGTGGCAACCGAGAAATATTGCTTCATCAACTGGAGGGTATATGGATAGTTAAACTCCAGTCCATCTCGCCCAAAGACTTAAAGGAAAACCTTTCATTTTCCAGCTTTCTGTAATGATTGGTTGCCATAAAGGAGTTTACCTTGGTTGACCCTGACAACCAGGAGGCCTCTTCCTTTGTTTCTGGGTCCCATACATACTCCTCAGGCGGATCAGATCTGAGAATCTTGTTGGACTTACTATGTGGTTGGTGAATGATGGCATCCTTACACTACGGACTTTCACCTTCCTACAATTATGGTCCTTTGCCAGCTTCTGGATACACTAGAAGGTAAAACTGACTAATATCCAGTTATGTTATATATAAGGACAAATTGATTTATATTACAGCTGACCTACAACATGAATACATTTATAATATACTTCCTGGTTCTTACAGTGCTTTGACAGATCTACATGACCAGGGATTGTAAGGAGCTCTATAATAAATATATTTTTTCTAGTTTATGGACACGCCCATGACATTTCTGGTTGAGATCTATAAAATACATTTCTCTCTGCCTTTGGTGGTCCCCTAAATTTAGGATATCCATGGGTTCAGTTCTATGATTTTTGCTTTTCTTATTGAACAATATCTGTTTCTCTCTGTCGTACAATATAGCTTACAGGTAATGACAGTCCCTTTAAGTAGGCAGGAACAATTCTTGGAAAGAATGCAGGGTGGAGCCTTCCTCTCCTCCTTAGCTGGAGACTAGCTAATTCCCTCCCAGTTAGATTTGTTCCTTGTACAGAGAAACACAGAGAACAAATCTGCTTAGTTTTGTTTTATAATTTTCTTGTTAGATATGGGGTGTAGAAATCCCCCATTAGGCAGATTACTATTACTGACTTCCCAGTAGTGGATTGCTCAGTAACAGGTGGTGTTGTGGACCTTCCAGCCCTGGGGGAAAACCTTGCATGCTATGTCTTTTTCCCTTGGAGAAGTCCACTGAGGCTTCTTCCTTTCTCAGTGGTAATCTGAAAGCTGAAGACCTGCAAAAAAGGTGAGCAACCCTTTTGAGTGCTAAGGTCCACTTGTCCCATTTCTTCCCCTCTGCACAGGGGTGTCCTTTAGGAGTTCTTACTTGTATAATCCTGCACACTCATTTGGATTTTCGCTTTCTGTCTGCTTAGAGTACTTGGAGCATTTTGGGTTTTCTGTGGTACATTAACCCCTTCCTTGCCATGTTAGGTGCTTTAGGTGGCTTTTGTCACACATTTCCCTTGGGGTTTAGTCTTTTCTGCTGTAGTTTAGGTGTTCCTTATGTGTTTTACAACTTTTGGGACACTTCTAGAAATTTTTGTTTGTTTGAATAAAGCTGCGCTTTACCACATAGCTGCAATGCTCCATTGATCTCTAAGGGATAGTTTCACTTGTGACATATCTCTGCAACCGCTCAATGTACCAAGTTCAAAGACTGCTCATTCTTCTTGTCTGCCTTTGCCCTACACTCCGGTGCACATCCTCAGTGGGATACAGGCACTGTTTTTAGAGTAATTGGAGAGGAAACTACGTTTCCCATAAATGCCGTTTTGCTGGCTGTTTTCTGATTGACTTAGTTTGGTCTTCATTTTCTTTCTTTCCTCTCATGCGTAGCCTACTCAGAACTTGGATACTTCTATTCTCCTTAGGTTAACCCTTCACTAGCCAGATAAGTGTATTTTTCCTCTTTCTGTTGTGAATTCTTTAATCTGGGACACAGTATAGGGGTCTTCCTTGTACTGTCAGGATGTCAGATCCATTGGGACCTGGGGCTAAACCTGAGACTAAGGACGCTGGGGTGTCTTTGACCCCCATTACGCACTATTCCTCATGTCAAACGGGGCTCCCTAGAGAATACCCTTCATGCACTGTGGCCTTTGCATCTCCACCAGGGTCTTCCAGCCATGATCAAGAGCCACCCTGGGTGCAAGACTTAAAGTCTATTTTGACACAGTTCCCTATGCACCTTCACGGGGTCCTCCAGTCCTGGAAGCCCCCGGCATTATTCAGGTCAGTGGCCTCTAAACCTCAGGGTATCCCTGATGTGTCAGATTCCCGTGATGAGGAGCTATTAGTGGATTTTGTGAAGGAGCTTACGCTCAATTTTTTTGGGGACCCCTTTGAGACTGACCCAGAGCCCTCTGCTGAGGTTCTCATTAAGGCTGTCTTAGATACCTTACATAATACTGCAGTCTCAGAGGAACCCCAATCTACTTCTGATGTCTTTCAAAGGTGCAAGAAGCAGTGTACTGTCTTTCCACCTAATCCCACTCTTGACCAGGTTGTCTTAGATGAGTGGAAGACCCCTGACAAATGTCTGTCTCTTCCTAAGAGATCTGCCAATTTGTACCCCTTTTCAGACGTGGCCTTGGCTTAGTGGGCGTATTCCATGTTTCACTATTAAAACCATTGATTTGCAATCGTTATACTAACACTCCTATTGTCCCCGGACCCATCCAAGTTCAGGGCCAAGATGAATATGAAGTACAAAGTATTCTTGACTCCCGGAGAGTTCAGGGGCATCTCCAGTACTTGGTACATTGGAAGGGCTATGGTCCCGAAGAGAGCTCTTGGGTTCCCTTGAATGATCTTCATGCTCCTGCATTGTTGCGCAGATTACGCTCTAAGTTTCCCCAGAAGCTGGGCCCTACTCCGCGGGGAGAGGGTCATTTTGGGGGGGGGGGGAGAACTATCATGGTGCCCATGATTCCTCTGGTTGCGACATTGCCACTTCCTGGTTGTTTCCTTACAGCATTCTTAATGGTGATCAATGCTGACTCCTCCCACTGATTGCCTTTATATTCTAAGTGCTGTCATTATGGCGGTGTCCTTTCGTGGTGGTCCAGTATCTAGCGTTTGTTCCTGTGGTTCCTGGTATCCTGTGTATGACCTGGCTTGACTGACTACGTTCCTGCCAGCATCTGACTTCCGTTGTGACCCGGCTTGGCTGACTATCGTGCTCTGTCTACCGACCCGGCTTGGCTGACTATCCTGCTCCGTGTACAGACCTGACTTGGCTGACTATCCTGCTCCGTGTACCGACCCGGCTTGGCTGACTATCCTGCTCCGTGTACCGACCCGGCTTGGCTGACTATCCTGCTCCGTGTACCGACCCGGCTTGGCTGACTCTCCTGCTCTGTGTTTCCCCAGAAGCCGGGCCCTACTCTGCGGGGAGAGGGTCATTTGGAGGGGGGATTATCACGGTGCCCGTGATTCCTCTGGTTGCGACATTGCTACTTCCTGGTTGTTTCCTTACAGCATTCTTATTGGTGATCAATGCTGACTCCTCCTACTGATTGCCTTTATATTCTAAGCGCTGTCATTATGGCGGTGCCCTTTCGTGGTGTTCCAGTATCTAGCTTTTGTTCCTGTGGTTCCCGGTATCCTGTGTATGACCCGGCTTGACTGACTACGTTCCTGTTCAATCGCCAGCACCTGACTTCCATTGTGACCTGGCTTGGCTGACTCTCCTGCTCTGTGTACCGACTCGGCTTGGCTGACTCTCCTGCTCTGTGTACTGGCCTGGCTGACTATCCTGCTCTGTGTATCGACCCGGCTTGTCTGCCTATCCTGTTCCGAGTTTGTGCTCGGCTATCTGCTTGCCCTGCTCCGACAGTGCCTGTCTGGCACGGTGTATCTCTCCTTCCGGTGTACCCGCACCTGTGTTATGCTTGACCCAATACAGCTTGTCATTTCATCACTATGAGGTTGGCTGTTGCTCCTTGTGAGCCTCGTTAATCTGTCTGTGCGGGCTTGTCTGGTGTCTGAAGCATCCATTGCCCAACCGTGGGCTGGTCCGTGGGTAAAGTGACTCCGGTCACAAGCTGGTGGCCTTCGTATCTTCGTAATATGGGTTCGGTTGCCTTGCCATTTACTGTCAGTATCGCTTTATCACCTAGTGTGCTAGGGGTTCAGTTGCCTTGCCATTTTACTGTCCATATCGCTTTACCACCTAATGTACTATGGGTCCGGTTGCCTGGTCACTTACTGTCAGTATCACTACACACCTAGAGTCCTAGATGTTCTGTTGCCTCAGTTCAAGTCAGTCCTGCTGACCTCCCTAACGCTCTAGTGATCTTGTTGCCTTTCCCGTATTGCCTACTCCTATCGTACTCCCGAACATTCTAGGAGACTGCTGCCGGGGCCCCTCCTCACGACCAGGGCCTGCTAGCCCCAGAAGTGGGTCTACGTTCCTGCTACACCCGGCGGTCCTCTCAGTTGCAGGACCAGATTCTCCCTGCTGCTGTACTAGTCCAGATCCTGGGTTACTACGGGAGTACCTTTACTGCCTACGCTTTTGTTCTTGTATTTGTGACCTGTATTGCATTTACATTATCTACTGTTCTGCATGTACTACAGTACTTATTCTTTGTTTAATAAAACTGCATTTTACTAAACCATCAGTGTCTGAGTGTCTGTAAACCGTAACACGCCCCTATCTCTAGGCTTTCCAAATCCATGGCTTTGCCTGTGGCAGATGCTACTGCTCTCAAAGATTTGACAGTATGGACGGGGGCAGCTTACTGAGGCTGTCCGTCAGGATGCCCCTACAGCCAACGTTTTACATCTTCTGGCTAACATTTCAGAGGCTCAGCATTACATGACTGATGCTATCTTTAATACTATCAGGCTTGAGGCCGAGGCCTCTGCCCTGACTGTGGTTGCCAGACGTTTCCTTTGTCTTAAGATATGGTGTGCTGACTAAGTTTCCAAGAAATCTTTGGTCTCCCTTCCTTTTCTGGGCACATCCCTTTTTGGCCCTGAGTTGAAGACTCATCAGTGAGGCCAGAGCACATTGTTGCTGTTGATCCCCAAGAAGAAATCTCAACTTTGCAGGCACTGTCTTTTTCGTGCCTACCAGGGCAAGACGAACGGAGAGACCCCAGTGGTTTCTCATGCCCAGCGCTCCTCCTCCAATCCCAAACAGCAGTGGAGGCAAAAGCAGTCCTCCACCAAGCCCAAACCCACCAAACCTACTTCGGTATGACTTGCTGAACCCCGGACCGCACGCGCCAGTGGGTTGTCATCTGAGGTACTTCCTCAGTGTTTAGACAGACTGTTGCGGATCTGTGGGTTTTACAGGTGGTTTCAGAAGGGTGCAGGATTACCTTCAAATCTCTTCCGGTTCTTCCCTTCTCAGTCCCCTCAGGAACCGGGAAAGCCTTGTCTTTTCAAAGGGGCCATCCAGCCTCACTTGGACAAGGAAGTTCTTGAACCGGTTCCCAAACCAGAAATACGTTTGAGCGTCTATTTCAACTTATTCGTGGTTTCCAAGAAGAATGGCGGCTGACGTCCTATTCTGGACCTCAAGGATCTCAATTTCTTTGTGGTCAAGACTTATTACCACTAGGAGTCCTTACTGTCATTCATTGCGGTGATGTATATAGGGGAATTTCTTGCTTCTTTGGATCTGCAGGATGCCTACCTGCACATTGCTATTCATCTGGAGAGATGGCAATACCTCAGGTTTGCTTGCCCAAAAGGACACTTTCAGTTCTCAGATCTCCCCTTTGCCCTGACCACAGGTGTTTATTCGAGTTTCACGGGGCATTTGGGTAATTCCATACATGGACAACTTGCTCTTGAAGGCTTCATCTGGAGAACTCCTCCAGCAGCAAGTGCCAGAACTGCATTCATACTCACCTCTCATGGTTTGGTTCTGAACATGGACAAGTCAGAACCACTTCCATCACAGAGATTTGGTCTTTCTGGGTTATCTATTCGACACCCTGCAAGGTATGGTCTTTGTGATGGAGGATGTTGTTCAACATATCACCAGCAAGGTTTTATCAGGTCTGGCTTGCGAAGCCATTCAGCCAAGAAACTGACCTCTCTCATGGTGAAGGTGATGTCTACCATAGAGGCAGTAACATTTGCGATGGCTCATGCGAGGGAACTTCACAGGTTTGTGATCCAGGTTTGCAAGGGGAGCCCAGATCTCTTGAAGTAGTCCGTTTCTCTTTCTTGCATGTGGAGCTGAGTATTCCTTGGTGGGCTGAATCTCTCCAACCTGAAGACCATTCGTGATCCCATTCTGAACCACTGTGATGACGGATGCCAGCCTATCCAGCTGGGGAGTGGTCCGGGGTGACCTGAATGTCCAGGGTCATTGGACAGCAGAGGAATCTCTCCTACTCATCAACATTCTGGAACTACAGGCGATATTCCATGCTCTGAGGAACTGGGCTGTCCAGTTCATGTCCAGTCCAACAACACCACGGCTGTGGCTTACATCAACAAGCAAGGCGGCACCAGAAGTCACGCAGCTTGGTTGGAGGTCAAGACTAACTTAACCTGGGCCAAAGAGCATGTCCCTGCCATCTCCGCAGTACATATTCCAGGCATAGGCATCTCCACAGTACATGTTCCAGGTGTAGGCATCTCCGCACTACATACTCCAGGTGTAGTCTTAGCAGACTTCCTAAGTCGATACACTGTGGACAACGGAGAATGGGAGCTTCACCTGGAGGTGTTCGACCTCATCGTTCAGAGATGGGGACTTCAGTGGATCGACCTAATGGCCAGGAGGGTTCTGTTGTTTTGCTCCCGCTGGTCAGATTCTCTGGGTGTAGCAGTGGATGCTCTATCGATTTCCTTGGTAGTTTCGTCTAGCCTTCATTTTCCCTCCTCTTCCCCTGCTCTCCAGCATGCTAAGGAAGCTATGAATGGAGAAGACTCCGGTCATCCTAGTGACTCCCTACTGGCCCTGGCAATCTTGGTTTCCGGAGCTACTGGAACTGTGTCTGAACTGTTTCAGCTTCCACGCAGACCAGATCCCCTCCTGCAGGGTTACCTGTAGAAGGAGAGAGTGGAGCGCCTAGGTTTGACAGCTTGGCGATTGAATCATCTATTCTGATGAAGAAAGGCTTTTCAATTGAGGTGGTAGCCACCATGATTCAGGCTCAGAAGCCTGTTTCATCAGAGGCTTACCACAGGATTTGGTCTGTCTGTCTTGGTGTGTGGACAGGGATCTGTACTCAGTCGTGTGATCTGCCAACTGTCCTGTCCATTTTACAGGATGAACAAGGGCCTTAGCTGGAGTTCCAGACTTCAGAGGCCCATTGCTGTTATCCCGGATGTCAAGGTTTTATTTCAAGGTGTCGCTCATGCTTTCCCTGCCTTTAAGCATCCCACTCCTCAGTGGGACCTTAACCTGGTTCTGGGGGTTTTGTAGCAGCCTCCCTTCAAGTCCTTGGCTACCATTCCTCTTCATCTCCTGACTTGGAAGATGGCTTTTCTCTTGGCAATAGTCTATGTTCCCAGAGTCGCTGAACTGCAGGCCTTATCCTGCAAACGGCCCTTCCTGGTGTTTCACAAGTACAAGGTGGTTCTACGTACATATCTGTCATGGGGCTTCTGGTCAGGAAAGGGTGCTGACCACAGCCACAAAAGTAAATTAATAAAGTAGAACCCAAAGAGCAAAGAATCTAGGACACACACAATTAAGGGGGAAGCCAATGTATTAACAAATGCATACATGGACCAATAAAGAGCACTGCAAAACAAAACATACATGAAACTGAAAAGGGCAGTGACTCAGGACTACTAGGGACAGGACCTATGGGCAAAACTAAGGAAAGGACCTATGGGCAAAACTAGGGACAGGGGCTACTAGGATGGAGAGCAGGGGCTACTGAGAACGTGGGACAAGGGCCACTGAGAACAGGGACACTCAAGGAATGCAGCTGGCTCTGGAACTCTGGGGGTGCAGCCGGGCTCAAGGAACAAGGGCTACTGCCATTCTGGAACAAGGGGTACAGCTGCTCTGGAACTTGGTAGTGCTCAGCCTGCACTGGAACTAGGTGGTGCTCGGCCTGCACTGGAACTAGGTGGTGCTCGGCCTGCACTGGAACTAGGTGGTGCTCGGCCTGCACTGGAACTAGGTGGTGCTCGGCCTGCACTGGAACTAGGTGGTGCTCGGCCTGCACTGGAACTAGGAGGTGCATGGCCTGCACTGGAACTAGGAGGTGCATGGCCTGCACTGGAACAAGGGGTGCACGGCCTGCACTGGAACAAGGGGTGCATGGCCTGCACTGGAACAAGGGGTGCACGGCCTGCACTGGAACAAGGGGTGCACGGCCTGCACTGGAACAAGGGGTGCACAGCCTGCACTGGAACAAGGGGTGCACAGCCTGCACTGGAACAAGGGGTGCACAGCCTGCACTGGAACAAGGGGTGCACAGCCTGCACTGGAACAAGGGGTACAGCACCTACTCTGGAACAAGGTGGTGCACGGCCTGCTCTGGAACAAGTGGTACAGCTGCTCTGGAACAAGTGGTACAGCTGCTCTGGAACAAGGGGGTGCATGGCCTGCACTGGAACAAGGGGGTGCATGGCCTGCACTGGAACAAGGGGGTGCATGGCCTGCACTGGAACAAGGGGGTGCATGGCCTGCACTGGAACAAGGGGGTGCATGGCCTGCACTGGAACAAGGGGGTGCATGGCCTGCACTGGAACAAGGGGGTGCACGGCCTGCACTGGAACAAGGGGGTGCACGGCCTGCACTGGAACAAGGGGGTGCACGGCCTGCACTGGAACTAGGGGTGCACGGCCTGCACTGGAACTAGGGGTGCACGGCCTGCACTGGAACTAGGGGTGCACGGCCTGCACTGGAACTAGGGGTGCACGGCCTGCACTGGAACAAGGTGATGCATGGCCTGCACTGGAACACAGACACAGGAGAGAAACAGTCAATACAGGAACACAGGAGGGCTATTGGCAGTACAGGAATGCAGGAGGGCCATCGGCAATTCAGGAACACAGGAGGGCCCAAGGTCAATGGGACAGAAACCAGCAGGGACAGGACAGGATGTGAACTGTAGGCAGTTTTAAGTCTCAAGTATAATCTGGCCCAGAGCAAGGGGAAAGACTACACTAAATAGGGCAGAGGTGATTGCAGGAGATAGGGGCCAGCTGGGAAGAAAATCAGGCCTCTGTAATTAGATAGCTGCAGCCTTAAACAGCACCAAGGGAAGACAGTGGCACTGAGAGGTACTGCTTATCACAGTTCCCGTGATCTCTCTCTGTCACTCTCGCTTGTGCTGCTCCCCTATTGGTTGAGCCTGTTTGGCCCACCCCTGGTGACCCTTTTATACCTGACTAGTGGCACTTGTCAGGTGCCCTTTCGTGATGTTCCAGAGCCAGTGTTGCTGTTGCTGTGTTCCTGCGTTCCTGATTTCCTGTGTACCGATTTGGCCTGTTCTGACGACGCTCCTGTGTTCCTGCTCGTGATCTGACCGAGCCTGGCTGACGTTCCTGCTCATTGCTGATCTGGCTTGTCTGAGAATCTTCTCCGTGATCTGACCCGGCCCAGCTGACTTCCTGCTCTGTGACCTGAACCGGATTGCTACAGTCTCCGCTACCGTTCCTGCTTCCAGCTGCTGTTGTCGCTCTGGCGACATTCTGATTCCTGCTGTGATCGAGACTGTAACCATTAACTCCCGCTGAGCCGTGTCTCCTGAGCTGAGTCTCCAGTTACGCTTGCAGAGCTGTACTACCAAAAGCTGAGTCTCCAGTTACGCTTGCAGAGCTGTACTACCAAAAGCTGAGTCTTCCTTGGCACTTGCAGCGCGATTCCTTCATACACTGAGCCTCCGATTGTACTTGCAGAGCTACATATCCATCCACTGGTGCTGTTAACTCTTGCAGAGCCGTTGTACTTCCGCTGCTCCTGATGAACCGGCCGCGTTGAGGGCCTTGGTTAGACGGTGGCTCATATTGTCAACTATAGCAGAGTAGTCGGTATCCGTTTACGCGCCTGTGGGAGGCGCTATTGGCTCTAGCTCCTTCAGAGTTCTCTCCGTTACTGCCCAGTAGGGCCATTGGCTCACAGTACAGGTGGTTCCCGATATACACCCGTGGGGGCTATCGGCTCAAGCTCTTGCTGTACCCAGTGACCGTAGTTACGCCCGTAGGGCTATTGGCTCACGCCTTTAAGTGCAAGTTGTCTCTGTTATACGCCCGTGGGGGCTATTGGCTCAAGCTATCACTCTATGGTTGGTCTCCGTTATACGCCCTTGGGGGCTATTGATTCACGCTGTTGCAGTACCAGTTGTCTCCGTTATACGCCCGTGGGGACTATTGGCTCACGCTTCTGCATTAGACGTTGTCTCCATTACACGCCCGTGGGGGCTATCCGCAAACTGCTCTGCAGCATTCCGTCTCAGTCTCTGTATTACCCAAGCAGCTCACTACATCCATGGACTTAAGGTGTTGCATAATCTAGCACCTATTGCTGCCTCTTATTCACCTTGGGCATGCCAAACATCACAACAGAGACTGACGATTCCTTTGTATTTAACTATTGATTGCCAGTCGCTATTCTGAGCCTGTCCTGTGACAGTATATGTATTATCTGTATTCCTGTATGCTGGTCCTGTGAAGGCCTATGTAGCCTATCCAGTGCTATCTACTGTGTTGCTTATTGAGGGCGATCTTGTTCTTTATTTTTTATTTAATAAAACTGTGTTTTATTCAAACCTGCTGTCTGAGTGTCTGAAAAACCGTTACACTGCTCCAGACTGAGAAGAGCACAGGGTCATGACAATATTAGGAATTTCTTGCTAAGGTGGCTTCTGAGTTCCACATCAGTCAGGAGAGGAGTCTTCCTTTTGCCTTGACCCTAAATCTGACAAGAAGAGGGATCTCCACTTGTTGGATGTGATGCGCTGTCTTAAGTTTTATGTGCACCGCTCTGAATCTGTCAGTCAGACTGATGCACTTTTTGTCATCCCTGAGGGTCCTAGGACTGGTAAGGCTGTGTCCAAGGTGACTATTGCGTCTTGGACCAAATCTACCATTCTCAAGGCCTATAAACTCAGGAAGAAACCGGTTCCTTTTCTTGTTACAGCTCATTCCACCAGGTCTATTGGGGCTTTCTGGGCCTATAATAATCAGGCCTCTGCTGATCAGCTGTGCACGGAGTCCACTTGGTCGTCTGTTCACACCTTTGCCAAACCCTACCATGTTGATGTTCTGGCTTCGACTGAAGCCAGCTTTGGCAGGAAAGTCCTGGAGGCGCCTCTGCCTGTTTAGGACTTTATTTCCTGTGTCTTACAGATCTTTACCTATTGAGCCCTGTTGGCTCTTGTTCAATGTGCTGTGTTTAGTTACTGGTGTGCTGTTTTACAGTTCCGTTGCCACTGACACTTTGTTAGTTGGGCTATTCTATATCCTGTTTAGTCCATTAGAGCTTTGGTATCTTGGGGACTGGCGTCTGGTCCTTGCTTTCTTTCCCACCAGTGGGAATTCTGTGTTGGTACATCCCAGAGTTACCTGTGTGACAGAGAAAAGAGGATTTTAGTCTCGCCTGTTAAATCCTTTTCTCTTAGTCCATATAGCTTACAGGTCTCCCACTCTGTCAAGGGACCATGCTTGGTTCTCCTATGGCTTGATGTGGGAGTTATTTTCAGGCTCATGCTCACAGGAGTCTTTTCTCTTTTTCTTGCTCTCTAGCTAGCTAGGTTATAGTCTCAAATCTAACTGGGAGGGGACTACCTAGTCTCCAGCTAACGAGGAGAGGAAGGCTCCATCCTGCATTCTTTCCAAGAATTGTCCCTGCCTACTTATAGGGGCTGTCACCTTCCCAGAGTTACCTGTAAGGCATATGGACTAAGAGGGGTTTAACGGGTAAGACTAAAATATATAAAATATGAAAGAGGCTTTTATAGGATTTGATCTATATTCTAGTATAAATGTAATTTTGTGGGGGCATTGCTCTTTACTCTTTCAATTCATCCCAGTATTTACCTTGCACATACTCAAAGTATAGGTGATTGTGATGTGTGTTTAACACTCAAACACACACTTGCTATGTGTTGGATGAATTATAATACTTCACAATGGTTTTGTTGGCACATCTAATAGTGTGGTGTTTGCCATCCATCTACACGGATGAGATCTAAGGAGCCTCTATTCATTGACTGCCTGGTACTTTTACCCTTTATTCTTTTACTCCTTACATATTGCTTCTGTTTGTATGTTTGCTTATGGTTCAGGGTTATTTGTGAAGTTGTTCCACTCAGCCACACATCATCCGTTATATAGAAATAGTGACTAGTTGCCAATTTAGCTGTTTCATTTATAGCAATCAGTTTGCTGCAGTGCCATGGAGTACCAGGATGTCTAGAACAGCATTAAACATATGTTGCAGTTCAATCTCAGATACTCTTAATAGTTAATTGCATCTGGCACTCTTGGCAAAATATGTGAGTCATGACAATTTGTGCAGTAGTAGTTCTTATTGTAAGATATTTGGCTGAGGTTTGGAATCATATTGTGAACATGTATTGATATTTTGCTACAATTAATTTTTATTGTGTTACTCTCTAACAACACTAGTGTTATGGACATCTAGCTGTACATGGCTACATCATGATTCC
>CM074719.1:254480097-254601914 GCA_037306005.1 Rhinophrynus dorsalis
ATGGTGGAGGTATCCTGTTCTGACACAGTTTTGGTTGGATGTCGGGTCACACATCCCAGAATTGTCTGGCCTTTGCCTTCCCTGCACTCCTGATACTTTTCTTCTCTCACTCCTTCCCTCAGATCTTCCTACCCCACCAGGTGGTCCCTTGAAGCTTTGGATCCAACTGATTACCACTGCTAGGGCTTGCATTTCCCCATAAATGGAAGTGTGTAGTTTCCTTCTCTCTGGAGGATTGGAAAATCTGCATCTGTGCCTTACTTTCCACGGAAAGGCTTTATTACGTCTCCATGGGAAATATGAAGACTTTTGAAGTAATTTATGCTCATTGTTTAGAGTTTGTGAGCATTTGACCCCCTAGAGAGCAGTTTTTTGCCTCAGAGACCTTCACACTCACTAACCCCGCTTCCCGTCCACACTCCTCTTCTCTTTTTCAACATTCTCTTTCTTCTCTTTTGCTATCCTTGCTAGTTTCAGCGCTCCCTTACCGCTTGTTCTTTTTCCTTTAGATTTCCTTTTCTCTTTTTTTTGAGACAGTTGGACAGATTACAGGATTTGCTTCAATTTCTGTCAACCTATGTTTAATATATGTGAATTTAGTTCTAGGAGTCACATTTTTCAGGATTTCATAGTCCTGACTTTATGTCCGCCCTGATCTGGTCTCTTCATGTATTTCATGTTTTTGATGTAATGTTTGAGATTTTTCATGTTGCAGGATCATACAGCATTCCTGCTGCTTATGTCCCCATTCTGATTTGATGCATATCTGTATCTTGGCTTTTGTTTCAATAAAGTTTTTAAACAAAAAAAAAAGAGGCATAGATGCACAGGATGCGAATATAATTCTACTTCTATATAAATCCTTGGTAAGGCCTCATCTAGAATATGGTGCACAGTTTTGGGCACCAGTTCTTAAAAAAGACATTAACTGGAAAATGTGGAGATATGTGCAACAAAAAAATAAGGAAGCAAGATCCAAAACAGGAAATTATAGACCTGGGAGCTTGACTTCCATAGTGGGTAAGATACTAGACAGTTACTAACTGACACTATTCAGAACTATGTGAAGACAAGCAATATGAATCAGCAAGTCAGTAATTTTGACAGGGGAATTGCTGTAGATGTAGTATACTTGGATTTTGCAAAAGCCTTTGATACAGTGCTTCACAATAGCTTACTGCATAAATTAAAAGTCTTCAGTTTGGGCAGTGTTATCTGTACATTGATTGAGAACTTATTAAAAGATAGATGGCAGAGAGTTGTTGTAAATGAAACCTTTTCAAGTTGGTCTAAAGTTATAAGTGGGGTTCCGCACGGTTCATTCCTGGGCTCAATGCTTTTTATTTTGTTTATTAATGATCTAAAAGTGGGAATTGAAAGTAGCATCTCAATCTTTGCTGATGACACTAACCTATGTAAGGAAATACATACAGAGTTGGATGTTTTTTCTCTGCAGAAAGATTTAGATAAAGTGAGCGAATGGGCAGAATAGTGGCAGATGATATTTAATGTAGATAAGCGTAAGGTTATGCATTTGGGCTGTAGAAACAAACTTGCTACATATACTCTAAATGGGAAACAACTTGGGGAATCCTCATTAGAGAGAGATTTTGGAGTACTGATAGATGATAGACTTCACAGAGTCACTCACCTGCTGCAAGAGCAAATAGGGTACTTTCCTGCATAAAAAAAGTAGTACAGATGCAAGGGATGCTAGTATTATCCTACGTCTTTATAAATCATTAGTTAGGCCTCCTCTAGAATATGGAGAACAATTTTGGGCTCCAGTTCTTAAAAAAAGACATTGTTGAACTGGAAAAGGTGCAGAGACGTGCAACAAAATTGATAAAGGGAATGGAGGATCTGAGTTATGAAGAGAGACTAGCCAAACTGGGGTTGTTTACATAGTTACATAGTTACATAGTTACATAGTAATTTAGGTTGAAAAAAGACTTGCGTCCATCCAGTTCAACCCTTTTCCTATTCCTGTTTACCATCGCTGACCCAAAAGAAGGCATCTGACTCCAAATGGCAATCAGATTTCTCCCTGGATCAACAAGCCCTAACTAAATATTAATCCCAATACTAACGTGCATAGCCCTCTATATTATGCTCTTTTAAATAAGTATCCAGGCCCCTTTTAAAAGCATCTAATGTATTTGATAGCACCACCTCCTCCGGAAGTGCATTCCATACCTTTATTGTCCTTACTGTAAAGAAACCCTTCCGCTGTTGTAGACTAAATCTCCTTTCCTCAAGTCTAAGCGGGTGGCCCCTTGTCCTGTGTACTGTTCTGTTAATGAACAGGTCTTTTGAAAGCCCTTTATATGGGCCTTGAACATATTTATATAGTGTTATCATATCCCCTCTAAGACGCCGTTTCTCTAGTGTGTACAAGTTTAACTTTTCTAGCCTCTCTTCATAACTAAAACTTTCCATTCCCCTTACTAGTTTTGTAGCCCTCCTCTGCACTCTCTCTAGTTCCATAATGTCCTTCTTCAGAAAGGGCGCCCAGAATTGAACAGCATATTCTAGGTGGGGTCTTACCATGGACCTGTAAAGAGGCATAATTATATCTTCCTCCCTTGAGTCAATACCCCTTTTAATACATGCCAATATCTTATTGGCCTTTGCAGCTGCCAGCTGGCACTGCATGCTACTGCAAAGTCTATTGTCTACCATTACTCCTAAATTCTTTTCATTAGTAGATTTCCCCAGAGAAACACCATTTAAACTATATGTTGCATTTTTATTATTATACCCAAAATGCATAACTTTACACTTGTCTATATTGAATCTCATTTGCCATTTGCCTGCCCAGTTACTCAATTTGTCCAAGTCCTCTTGTAATGAAGACACATCCAGTTCAGACTTTATTACCTTACTTAATTTTGTGTCATCGGCAAACACTGATACATGGCTTCCTATGCCCTCTGGGAGGTCATTAATAAACAAATTAAAAAGAAGAGGACCCAGGACAGATCCCTGAGGCACTCCACTTATCACGTTTATCCAACTGGAGAACTTGCCATTTACTACCACTCTTTGCATTCTATCTTTCAGCCAATTTCCAATCCACTCACAAACATTTTGCCCTAGTCCTATTTCATTCAATTTGTACAGTAACCTCTTGTGTGGAACTGTATCAAATGCCTTGGCAAAGTCTAAATAGATCACGTCAACCGCCTCTCCCTCATCTATATTATTACTTACTTTTTCATAAAATGCGATCAAGTTCGTTTGACAAGACCTATCTTTCACAAAGCCATGTTGGCTATTGCTAATGATATTCCTGTTCCAGCAGAATTCTTGAATATATTCCCTTAGCAACCTTTCAAACAGCTTCCCTACCACAGATGTCAAGCTTACGGGTCTGTAATTTCCTGGCTGGGACTTTGATCCCTTTTTAAATATGGGCACCACATCTGCTTTACGCCAATCCATGGGCACCATACCAGAAATAAAAGAATCCCTGAAAATCAGATATATCGGTCTGGCCAGGGTCTGGCCTAGCTCCCTAAGTACCCGTGGGTGTATACCATCTGGCCCCGGAGCCTTGTCTACCTTGACACCATTCAATTGTTTTAACACTTTTTCTTGTGTTAGCCAGTCCCATGCTTGCTGTGCCTGTTCTGTAAAAGTAGTTTGCAGATTCTTGTCCAATGCGTCTTCCTTGGTAAAAACAGAAGAAAAGAAATTATTTAAAATATCTGCCTTCTCTCTGTCACCTTTGACCATCTCACCCGTTTCAGCTAACAAGGACCCAACATTATCAGACTTTAATTTTTTGCCATTAATGTATTTAAAGAATTTTTTTGGGTTGCTTTTGCTCTCCTTAGCAATATTTTTTTCATTCTCCAGTCTAGCTAATTTAATAGCCTTTTTACAGGTTTTGTTGACATTTTTGTATTCTGCAAATGCCTCTGCTGATCCCTCAGCTTTGTAATGTTTAAATGCCGCTTTCTTGTTATTTATTTCATGAATTACTTTACTGGTTAGCCACATTGGTTTCAATTTGCTTCTTTTGTATTTGTTTCCAACAGGGATAAATTTATATGTGTATTTTTGCAATATTATTTTGAAGGCATTCCACTTACCTTCTGTGTTTTTTCCTGAAAATATTTTATCCCAGTCAACGAGACCAAGGGATGAATTAAACCTGCTAAAGTTGGCCTTTTTAAAATTCAGTGTTTTGGTGGAACTCATATCAACTTGTTTTTTTGAATTAATCTCAAACGATACCATGTTATGGTCACTATTCCCCAAGTGCTCCCTTACTTGGATGTTAGAGATAAGTTCTTCATGGTCAGTTATTACCAAATCCAGACATGCATTCCCTCTGGTTGAGGTCTGCACTAGTTGTGACAAAAAATTGTCATTCAACAAGTTCAGAAACTTGCTGCTTTTAGCAGAGTTAGCTATTCCATTTTTCCAGTCTATTTCTGGATAATTAAAATCCCCCATAATTATAGTTCTCCCTATTTGGGAAGCCTTTTCTATTTGCATTAATAGCTGTGTTTCTTCAAGGTCACCAATGTTTGGTGGTTTATAACAAATACCCACTAATATTTTCTGGGCAGTTTTATCCCCAGTGACTATTTCAACCCACAGGGATTCCACATGTTCACTACTGTCCTCACATATATCTTCCCGCAATTGAGGCAATAATGCTGGTTTGATATACAGACAGACCCCACCACCTCTTTTGCTTGACCTATCTTTTCTAAATAACATGTAGCCCTCTAAATTGATTGCCCAATCATGTGTGTCATCCCACCATGTTTCTGTTATGCCTATCAAGTCATAGTTTTCAATTTCAGCTACCAGCTCCAGTTCCCCTATTTTACCAGTTAAACTTCTGGCATTTGCAAGCATACAATTTATGCCACTGCTGTGTTCCATTTGTGATTTAATTTTGTTGTGGCTTATAGTCTTCTCCCTATCATCTGTACTAACCCCGCCCCCAGATCCTCCCACCTGGTTATTAACTACATGGCCTTCCCTTTCTATACTATCTATCCCAGTATTTATTGGCCCCTCCCCCCCCTTCCTAGTTTAAAATCTCCTCCAACCGTCTGGTAATCCTCTCCCCAAGCACTTGAGACCCTCTTGCATTCAGGTGCAATCCATCCCTGCTATAGAGATTGTACCCCAAAGCAAAATCAGCCCAGTGCTCTAAAAACCCAAAGCCCTCCTTCTTACACCAAGACTTCAGCCATGCATTGAGCTCCCTAATCTCCCGCTGTCTCTCTGGCGTAGCGCATGGCACAGGTAGTATCTCTGAGAATACTACCTTGGAGGTCCTGTTCCTAATCTTACTGCCTAAATCCCTAAAATTACCTTTTAGGACTCTCCACCTTCCTCTAACTTTGTCATTGGTACCAATATGCACCAAGACAGCTGGATCCTCTCCAGCCCCTCCCAATAATCTGTCCACCCTGTCTGCAATATGCCGAACCCGGGCACCCGGGAGACAGCAAACCATTCGATTTCTGTGATCAGTTACCTTATCTGTTCTCCTAATAATAGAGTCCCCTACCACCACAACCTGCCTAGGCTTCACTTTCCTCTGGATACCCTCTGTGCTAGAGGAGCTGTTCTCCCGGCTGTTAGGGAGAACAGTCCTCTCCAGCAATTCCACTTCTGGGTTTGCCTCCCCAACATCTTCACTTAAATGAGCAAATTTGTTTGGATGGAAAAACTCAGGACTGGCTGCCCTCTTCCTCTTCCCTCCCCCACTGTCACCCAGCTATGTGCCTGGTTCCCTTCTAGCTGATCTCCTCCCTCTTTGCTAGGTGACCCAGCTAGACTCTGCTCCGTTAGCAAGAGACTCCTCTCAAGGTTGTCAATGTCTCTCAATGTTGCAATATGAGCTTGCTCACATTTGCTACAGCGGTATGGACCCTGGAACTGCTGTTCCAAGCATGCATACATATGGCATGATGTGCACTGAGTGAGATCTCCAAACTTGCTCATCATGTATGGTGCAAATGTGAGTTCTTACAAAATGTAAACAATTAATTTACCTGTGTTCCTGTAACTCCTGTGTTGCTCTAAGTGCTGTGTTTCACAAACTGTACACTTATTACAGAGTACTTAGGAAAGAGCACGCTCTATTTGTGAGCAAGCTCTGTGAGTCCTGTACCTAGATTTATACAGGCCTACACAGGGGATTGTTCACAAACCCCACCCTTAATTAATTAATTAATTACACACACTCCCAGAGAAAATCACAACCTTTTAAACTTTAACCCTTTAACCTTCTTACTGCAGGTTAGAATGTCAACACAAAAAACACTTTTTCCAATGCTGGGATGTCCAACTGTTCAATTCAAATTACTCCAGAACACACTTGAGCTTGTGAGCAAGATCTGTGAGTCCTGTACCTAGATTTATACAGGCCTACACAGGGGATTGTTCACAAACCCCACCCTTAATTAATTAATTACACACACTCCCAGAGAAAAACACAACCTTTTAAACTTTAACCCTTTAACCTTCTTACTGCAGGTTAGAATGTCAACACAAAAAACACTTTTTCCAATGCTGGGATGTCCAACTGTTCAATTCAAATTACTCCAGAACACACTTGAGCTTGTGAGCAAGATCTGTGAGTCCTGTCCCTAGCTTTTGACTGAGGTTGTAGGAGAGAGGTTGTGTGTTAGGAAGCTCTCTGAAAAAGGCCTCTTTGAGGGGAGTTTTCTTTTCTTTTGTTTTCTTTCTTAGTTAGTTTAGTTGTATAAGAGTTCAGTTAGGTTTTATTTCTTTTTGGGGAAATTTGGGAAGACTTTTATTTGAATTTTTGCACTTTTAAGTTGAGCCCCAGGAAGCAGCAGCTTCTTGCCCAACAAGACTCACTTCCTGTGGGCTCCTTTCTCCAGAGCACACCCCTGACCCATCCCCTGCTGCTGGGTCTTTTTTTCTACTTTCATTTCAGTTCATTCTTTTATTTATTTTGAAAAACTTTTGTTTGGTGGGTGGTGGGGAATATTATTTTCTGTTAGGTTAAGTTTCTTTTTGAATTTAAATTTTATTTTGAGGGAGAGAAGCAAGCAGCTGGGAGGGAAAGAATTGAAACATCTTTCGTTACTGTTAACCCTCCCAGTGCCAGTGCATAGCACTGCAGCTCTCCCTCTTTCTTTTTGTTTAATAAGAAAAGTTCTTTTAGTTTATTTATTTTGATTTGCTTTATTTAAGTTTAAAGCCCCAGGAGGCTTGAGTTTATTCTCCAAAAAGAGCTCACCTCCTGAGGGCTTCCAACCCAGCAGCACTCCCCTGACCCTTCCCCCACTCCTGGTGCTACTTAATTAGTTAATTGATTTCAGTTGTTTTGTTTTCTTGTCAACACTTTTTGGTTTGGTGGGGGGTGGGAAACTATTTTTATGTTTGTTTCACTTTCCTTTTCATTTAACTGTCTCTGAGGGAGAGATAAAAGCAGCTGGGAGGGACAGAGATTTAAAACACCTATTTTTCTGTTAACCCTCCCAGTGCCAGGTGCATAGCACTGCATCTCTCCCTCTCCCTCTCTCACCTCTCTCTTTAAAAAACAAAACAAAAAATATAAATAAATAAAAATTCCTTTCTTTTATTTTATTTCTTTCTTTAAGTTTGATTTAAAATGGGGAAGGGGATAAAGAGGCCTCAGGATCCCAAAGATGGAATAAGGGATCCTGGAAATACTAGCTGTAGCCCTGCTGTGTCCCAAGCAACAAGCCCCAGACCTCAGACTCCCTCTGCCTCTACTCAGGCTGCTCCTACTGGCACTGCCCCTGTTGCTACTAGATCTTTTGCACAGGTGGTTAGTGCCAGCCCCAGTCATGCTAACTCTGGGGGAGAGCAGCTATCTAGGAGGCATGGGGTCAGATGCATAATGTCTGGGGTGCATAGCATAGGGGCATATGTAAAGGCTGCAGCTGATGTTGTGAGTCCCTCTGCAGTTGTAGCAGCCAGCAAAATGTACGGCAAAGCTGTACTATTTTTACGTACGCTGGCTGCTGCACATACTTTGGTGCAGAGGGGGCTCACACTAGGGGGGACTTATATCCCTGTGGAACCCCTGGAAGGGATGGGCACACGACTTGTACTATCCAATGTGCCCCCCTTCCTACCGGACCCTTTACTGCGCCCCCACTTGCAAGCCCTGGGGGAGTTAAAATCCAATATAACTAAGATTCCCCTGGGCTGCAAAGAGAGAGCACTTAGGCATGTGCTCTCTTTTAAGAGGCAGGCACAAGTCCTCCTGCCTCGGGGTGCAGAAAGTATTGAGGGGTCCTTTGGGGTTCATTTTGAGGGGGTGCTGTACCGCATATTTTACAGCACAGAGGAAGTGAGGTGCTTTGCATGTAAGGAGCTGGGGCATACACGCCAGAGCTGCCCCAAGGGGCAGCGATCTAAAACATCAGCCCCAGCTCCAGTGCCAGTAGCAAGCACCTCACGTACAGCACCCAGCCCTGCTAAGACCACCGTGGCAGGGCCCTCAAAAGGGAAAGCCCCCCCTTCAGAGAGCTATAAGGAGGCTGTTCCAAAGCCCACCACCGCAGCCTCCATGCCTCCTTCCTCCCCACCAAAATCATCATTAGCTGCAGCTACATCTGAGGCTGCAGCAAAAGGGAGGAAGGAGAAGAGTGTCACCACTACCCCCTGTGTTGCCGCTGCCCCGGTGCCATCCCCCCCCGCCCCAAGCACAAACACTTCAGCAAGTGTAGGGGATGAGGGGAGGGAGGAAAGATCTCAGCCCTCTAAAGAGGGCACGGGGAGCGGCGGCACCTCCTCTTCTAAGGATGACGCCCCAAGGAAGAGGAAATATAAGACCAATAGGGGGACACTGGAGGAATGGGAGGAGCTTATCTCCTATCCCTCCAAAGTAAAAAAGAGGAGCCATCCATCGCCTCCTCAAGTGGTGACATTGTCTGACCTGGCTATTAATCTCAGCCAGCCAGGTGCAGACCACACACCTCTCCCCCCAGACCTGGCGGGGGATAATGTGGCCAAGGGTCTGGGGAATGTGCAGGGGAATAAGGGTCTCCCTGAGGAGACAGGGGCAGACAGCCAGCCAATACCTATGCAGCTTGTCTTGCCCCTGATGTATGAAGGGAGGCCCAATAAAGCCCCTGCAGAATGGGCAGTTAGTGTCCCTAAGGTGCTGAGCTTTGGGGACCACAGTCAGCCTCTCCCTCCAGGGTCACTCTCCAGTGGCGACACTGGGGTAATTCCAACTCCCCAGGATATGCCACTCCTGGAGGCGATAGATTTAAGCGTAACGCCCATTCAGGATCCTGCAGAGGAAAATCCAGGGGAGGGTGACGCAACAGGGGCAGTGGTAATGGAGGAGGGTGACCAAGCAGTCCCTCCTATTAATACCGTGGAGGTGACTGCTATAACCTCGGAGATCCCTCCTCCCACTTCATCCACTGACCCCAACCTTAGCGTCATCCAAGCTGCGCAGGCGGCGGTGGAGAAGGCTGAGGAGGCATATAAGGCCTCCAAAGCTCCCCATATCAGCAAGCCGTCTGTCGCCGTTCGGCCAGCTACCCCTGAGTGTGCCCCTAGTACTAGCAAGGGGGCACAAGAATCCTCTCAGGGTTCGGTCGCGAAGGGTGTCTTAGACCCCACTTCAATAACATCTAGAAGTGGGAGTGTTAAGATCAAGCTGAGAAGGCTTACCCCCTTAGAGGAGAAGGGGGTTTATACAGTACTCAGCGAGGAGGAGCCCAGGGATGGCAGTGAGGCTTCTGCAGCCTCAATACCTACACCTAGCCCTGTCATCCCTGCCAAGGAAATAACAGCTTTCCTTGAGAGCACCCTTCGCGGACAAAATAAAAAGAAGGTGCGCCTGGCCCTTGAGAGGTGGAATGATCTGCCGTTAATCATCCACTCTCTCAGAGAATATCTTAGGGCCAGCAATCGGGCCAAGAACTTCGGGTCTGCCGAACATATCCGCGCCCGCAAGTTCTTAAATTTGTGTCTGTCCCATCAGGCCTCGCTAGGAGATGGGACGAAAGCACTTCCTGACACACAGTAATGGCTCTGAGCATCAGCACCCTTAATACCAATGGCTGTAGGGATGGGTTTCGCAGGTTCCAGGTACTCTCCTATCTACAGCAAGGGGGGTACTCTGTGAGCTTCCTGCAAGAAACCCATACCACTCCGGAGGCTGAAGCCAACTGGCATCTGGAGTGGCGAGGCAGGGTTTTCTTTAGCCACTTCACTTCGGCGTCATGTGGAGTGGTGACCCTGTTCTCAGAGTCCTTTCAGCCTGAGGTGCTGAGTGCAAAGGCCGTTATCCCAGGCCGTCTGCTGCATCTCCGGGTCCGAGAGCTAGGCTGCACGTTTAGTCTGCTGAACGTGTATGCACCCTCTGCAGCAGGACCGGAGAGGGTGAGGTTCTTTGCTAGTTTGTCGACCTATCTGGAGTCGGTCGATGCGGATGAGTGTTTGATTATCGGGGGTGATTTCAACTGCACCCTCGAAGCTCTGGACCGTGTCGGGACAGAGCATTATCCACCATCCGCGTCGGCCTTGAGGGAGGTCATCACCCGCTACTCCCTGGTCGACATCTGGCGAGAGCAGCACCCAGGGGCATCAGACACTTTCACCTATGTCAGGGTGAGAGATGGTAGGGTGTCCCACTCCCGGATCGATAGGCTTTATATATCTAGCCACTACATGTCGCGGGCCCGGTCCAGTGCCATTAGGTTGGCCCCGTTCACGGACCACAACTGTGTGTCCGTGAAGCTGTCGCCCATGTCATCGGCGACAAAAGCCGCCTATTGGCACTTCAACAATACCTTGTTGGAGGACGAGGGCTTTGCGGCATTGATCCGGGAGAGGTGGGCGGACTGGAGGGGTTTCAAGGGTGACTTTGCCACGCTGAGTCAGTGGTGGGACGTGGGCAAGGTGCACTTGAGACTCTTGTGTCAGGAGTATACTAGGGGTGTAAGCAGTCAGCGCAATGCCGAGATTGAGGCACTCCGGGGGGAGGTGCTTGGCCTCGAGCAAAGGCTGGCTGCTGAATCTAGGGATCAAGCCTTGCAGCGCGAATACGTAGAGAGGAAGGAGGTTCTCTGTCACCTGGAACGGCACCAGGCTAAGGGAGCCTTCGTGCGAAGCCGCTTGCGATTCCTTTGGGAGATGGATCGCGGCTCGCGCCTCTTCTACGGACTGGAGAAGAGGGGGGGTAACCGCAGACATATCACCTGCCTCCTCGCGGAGGACGGTGCCCCTCTTTTGGATCCGGAGAGCATCCGGGACAGGGCCCGGAGATTCTATACCAACCTGTACTCTCCGGATCCCATCTCTCCAGACGCCTGCGAGGTGCTATGGGATGGGCTTCCAACGGTCAGCGAGGGTGGAAGAGAGAGGCTGGATCAGCCCATCTCTCTAGCTGAACTCTCTGAAGCCCTCAGTCTAATGCCCCATGGCAAATCTCCGGGGCTGGACGGACTGACCGTAGAGTTCTTCCAATTCTTTTGGGAGACTCTAGGACCTGATTTCCAACTGGTCCTAACGGAGGCCCTCGAGACTGGTGAGATGCCCCTTTCCTGTCGACGGGCAGTAATGGCCTTGCTGCCCAAGAAGGGGGATCTCCGCCTTATCGAGAACTGGCGACCAGTCTCGCTGCTCAGCACGGATTATAAGATCGTAGCCAAAGCTGTCACCTTAAGGCTCAGGTCCGTGCTGGCAGAGGTGGTCCACTCAGACCAGTCCTATACAGTCCCGGGCCGGACCATCTTTGATAATATCTTTCTGGTCCGGGATCTGCTCTGCTATGCCCGCAGGACTGGTCTGTCACTCGCCCTTCTTTCAGTAGACCAGGAGAAGGCGTTTGACAGAGTGGATCACAGATATCTCATAGCTACTCTGCAAGCATACGGCTTTGGCCCACGCTTTGTGGGCTACCTTAAGACGCTGTATGCCTCTGCAGAGTGTTTAATTAAGATCAACTGGTCCCTAACGGCACCCCTGGTATTTGGACGAGGAGTACGGCAGGGATGCCCCTTGTCTGGACACCTATATGCACTAGCCATCGAGCCCTTCCTATGTCTGTTAAGGAAGAGGCTCACAGGGCTGGTGCTGAAGGAGCCAGACATGAGGGTGGTCCTTTCGGCATATGCCGACGATGTACTCCTCGTGGCCCAAGACCTAGTTGATCTGGAGCGGGCTAAAGAATGCCAAGAGGTTTATACAGCTGCCTCTTCTGCTCAGATCAACTGGTCCAAATGCACAGGCCTTTTAGAGGGTCCCATACAGGTAGACTCCCTGCCTCCCACCTTCCGTAACATCAAGTGGGAGGCTACAGCTTTGAAATACCTTGGAGTCTACCTGTCCGCTGCGAATCCCACAGTCCCTGCAAACTGGAAAGAACTAGAGGAACGAGTCCTCTCTCGGATGGGACTGTGGAGGGGTCTTGCGAAAGTGCTTTCCCTAAGGGGGAGGGCTTTGGTGATCAACCAGCTGGTGGCCTCGCAGCTGTGGCACCGGCTGATCTGCCTTAGCCCGACCCCCGAGTTCATCAGCAAAATCCAGAGAATGCTGCTGGACTTTCTCTGGATGGGGAAGCACTGGGTCTCTGCGGGTGTGGCGAGCCTCCCACTGGGAGAGGGCGGTCAAGGAGTGGTGTGCATACGCACTCAAGTGCACACCTTCCGCCTCCAGTACCTGCAGAGATACCTGTACGCAGACCCTTCACCGCAGTGGTGCGCGCTGGCCTCCAGCTTCTATCGCCAGTTGCGCAATATGGGGTATGACCGGCAACTATTCATCATCAAGCCTGAGGGGTTTGGGAGCTACCTCTCGGTGCTGCCGGCATACTACCGGGAAACCCTCAAGGCCTGGAGCATGGTCTCCGTGTCAAGGCAGGGCACAGCGCAGGGGGCAGACATTCTAGCGGAGCCCCTGCTATATAATCCAGCTGTGGGGGCTCAGATGTTGGAAGCCCCTAGCATATGTCGTCGCCTTCGCCAAGCACGGATGACCCGAGTCGGGGATCTCCTGGACTATGAACGGGCGGACTGGGTGGAGCCCGATGTGCTTATGCACCGTATGGGTTTCCATAGTCCCAGAGTTCCGTGCCGTTTGCTCCGGGAGATCAAGCTTGCCATCCACCCCGACTCGCGCACCTTCATTGACGGGGCCTTACAGGCCGGAGAGCCACATCTACCTGTGGAACCCTCGCCTCCGGCTGTAAGCATACTACCAAAGCCTCGTCAGTCCCCCTTGGCTTCTCCAGCCCCCAACTTAAGCCGGTTGGGGGTGATACCCTCGGCATGTTTCCGTGGCATGCCGAGGAAGAGGCTGTATTCCCTCGTGCTCCATACAGTGCACTTCCTCGCCCTCGTCGGTCGCCCAGACACCATCTGGCGGCGAGTGTTTGACGTGGGCGAGAGACCCCGGTGGAGGGCACTCTATTCCACCTTGGTGCCCAGACCCATCGGGGATTTGAGTTGGAGAGTGCTCCATGGTGCACTGAGCACGGGGGAGTACCTGGCCCGTTTCACGGACTCCCCTGCCACCTGTCCTTTCTGTGGCAGGGGCGAGTCTGTTTTTCATGTTTACTTTTCATGCAGCCGACTGCAGCCCCTCTTGTCATTCCTGAGGGGACTCCTCCTGCAGTTCTGGCTGCACTTCTCTCCACATCTTTTCATCTTTGGGCGCACGGTGTCTCGGACAAGTAGGGCTGAGGACCTCCTCATAAACCTGCTCCTGGCACAGGCTAAGATGGCCATTTATGTGACCAGGAAGCAGGTGCTGTCAGGGGAGGTTCCAATGACGCCTGAATATTTGTTCCGGGCATTTGTGCGCTCCCGTATCCGAGCAGAGTACACCCAAGCCCTTGCCACTGGGAGTATGTCATCTTTTACCTCCCAGTGGGCCTTAAATGGTGTGCTCTGCTCGGTGTCCCCCCATCTGGATTCTTTTCATCTCATACTTCACCTTTAAGTTATTTTTATGTTACAGTTACTCTTTTCTGGTTTCTTTATATGTCCCTTTGGGTGCTGGGGGTGCGCGGTGTGTTAATCAATGGCACGCTGCTTGCTCCTCTGGCACTCAGGGGGTTAATGTTTATTTAAAAAAAAAAAAAAAAAAAAAAAAAAAAAAAAAAAAAATAATTACTTATGTTGCATTTCAGTTTGTTTTTTTTTCTTTTCTGACCTTTTGGGTGCTGGGGGTGCGCGGCGCGTTGAATGATGGCGCGCTGTTTGCTCCTCTGGCACTCAGGGTGTTAATGTTTCTTTAAAAAAAAAAAAAAAAAAAAAAAATAATACTGTCTACTGATTGGCTGGCTTGCCTATAAGGCAAGCCCCTTTGGTTTCTTTTCCTAATATCCTGTACCTAGGTGTATACAGGCCTACACAGGGGATTGTTCACAAACCCCACCCTTAATTAATTAATTACACACACTCCCAGAGAAAAACACAACCTGTCCCTAGCTTTTGACTGAGGTTGTAGGAGAGAGGTTGTGTGTTAGGAAGCTCTCTGAAAAAGGCCTCTTTGAGGGGAGTTTTCTTTTCTTTTGTTCTCTTTTATTAGTTAGTTTAGTTGTATAAGAGTTCAGTTAGGTTTTATTTCTTTTTGGGGAAATTTGGGAAGACTTTTATTTGAATTTTTGCACTTTTAAGTTGAGCCCCAGGAAGCAGCAGCTTCTTGCCCAACAAGACTCACTTCCTGTGGGCTCCTTTCTCCAGAGCACACCCCTGACCCATCCCCCGCTGCTGGGTCTTTTTTCTACTTTGATTTCAGTTGACTCTTTTATTTATTTTGAAAACCTTTGTTTGGTGGGTGGTGGGGAAGATTATTTTCTGTTAGGTTAAGTTTCTTTTTGAATTTAAATTTTATTTTGAGGGAGAGAAGCAAGCAGCTGGGAGGGAAAGAATTGAAACATCTTTCATTACTGTTAACCCTCCCAGTGCCAGTGCATAGCACTGCAGCTCTCCCTCTTTCTTTTTATTTAATAAGAAAAGTTCTTTTAGTTTATTTATTTTGATTTGCTTTATTTAAGTTTAAAGCCCCAGGAGGCTTGAGTTTATTCTCCAAAAGAGCTCACCTCCTGAGGGCTTCCAACCCAGCAGCACTCCCCTGACCCTTCCCCCACTCCTGGTGCTACTTAATTAGTTAATTGATTTCAGTTGTTTTGTTTTCTTGTCAACACTTTTTGGTTTGGTGGGGGGTGGGAAACTATTTTTATGTTTGTTTCACTTTCCTTTTCATTTAACTGTCTCTGAGGGAGAGATAAAAGCAGCTGGGAGGGACAGAGATTTAAAACACCTGTTTTTCTGTTAACCCTCCCAGTGCCAGGTGCATAGCACTGCATCTCTCCCTCTCCCTCTCTCACCTCTCTCTTTAAAAAACAAAACAAAAAATATAAATAAATAAAAATTCCTTTCTTTTATTTTATTTCTTTCTTTAAGTTTGATTTAAAATGGGGAAGGGGATAAAGAGGCCTCAGGATCCCAAAGATGGAATAAGGGATCCTGGAAATACTAGCTGTAGCCCTGCTGTGTCCCAGGCAACAAGCCCCAGACCTCAGGCTCCCTCTGCCTCTACTCAGGCTGCTCCTACTGGCACTGCCCCTGTTGCTACTAGATCTTTTGCACAGGTGGTTAGTGCCAGCCCCAGTCATACTAACTCTGGGGGAGAGCAGCTATCTAGGAGGCATGGGGTCAGATGCATAATGTCTGGGGTGCACAGCATAGGGGCATATGTAAAGGCTGCAGCTGATGTTGTGAGTCCCTCTGCAGTTGTAGCAGCCAGCAAAATGTACGGCAAAGCTGTACTATTTTTACGTACGCTGGCTGCTGCACATACTTTGGTGCAGAGGGGGCTCACACTGGGGGGGACTTATATCCCTGTGGAACCCCTGGAAGGGATGGGCACACGTCTGGTACTATCTAATGTGCCCCCCTTCCTGCCGGACCCTTTGCTGCGCCCCCACTTGCAAGCCCTGGGGGAGTTAAAATCCAATATAACTAAGATTCCCCTGGGCTGCAAAGAGAGAGCACTCAAACATGTGCTCTCTTTTAAGAGGCAGGCACAAGTCCTCCTGCCTCGGGGTGCAGAAAGTATTGAGGGGTCCTTTGGGGTTCATTTTGAGGGGGTGCTGTACCGCATATTTTACAGCACAGAGGAAGTGAGGTGCTTTGCATGTAAGGAGCTGGGGCATACACGCCAGAGCTGCCCCAAGGGGCAGCGATCTAAAACATCAGCCCCAGCTCCAGTGCCAGTAGCAAGCACCTCACGTACAGCACCCAGCCCTGCTAAGACCACCGTGGCAGGGCCCTCAAAAGGGAAAGCCCCCCCTTCAGAGAGCTATAAGGAGGCTGTTCCAAAGCCCACCACCGCAGCCTCCATGCCTCCTTCCTCCCCACCAAAATCATCATTAGCTGCAGCTACATCTAAGGCTGCAGCAAAAGGGAGGAAGGAGAAGAGTGTCACCACTACCCCCTGTGTTGCCGCTGCCCCGGTGCCATCCCCCCCCGCCCCAAGTATAAACACTTCAGCAAGTGTAGGGGATGAGGGGAGGGAGGAAAGATCTCAGCCCTCTAAAGAGGGCACGGGGAGCGGCGGCACCTCCTCTTCTAAGGATGACGCCCCAAGGAAGAGGAAATATAAGACCAATAGGGGGACACTGGAGGAATGGGAGGAGCTTATCTCCTATCCCTCCAAAGTCAAAAAGAGGAGCCATCCATCGCCTCCTCAAGTGGTGACATTGTCTGACCTGGCTATTAATCTCAGCCAGCCAGGTGCAGACCACACACCTCTCCCCCCAGACCTGGCGGGGGATAATGTGGCCAAGGGTCTGGGGAATGTGCAGGGGAATAAGGGTCTCCCTGAGGAGACAGGGGCAGACAGCCAGCCAATAGCTATGCAGCTTGTCTTGCCCCTGATATATGAAGGGAGGCCCAATAAAGCCCCTGCAGAATGGGCAGTTAGTGTCCCTGAAGTGCTGAGCTTTGGGGACCACAGTCAGCCTCTCCCTCCAGGGTCACTCTCCAGTGGCGACACTGGGGTAATTCCAACTCCCCAGGATATGCCACTCCTGGAGGCGATAGATTTAAGCGTAACGCCCATTCAGGACCTTGTAGAGGAAAATCCAGGGGAGGGTGACGCAACAGGGGCAGTGGTAATGGAGGAGGGTGACCAAGCAGTCCCTCCTATTAATACCGTGGAGGTGACTGCTACAACCTCGGAGATCCCTCCTCCCACTTCATCCACTGACCCCAACCTTAGCGTCATCCAAGCTGCGCAGGCGGCGGTGGAGAAGGCTGAGGAGGCATATAAGGCCTCCAAAGCTCCCCATGTCACCAAGCCGTCTGCCGCCGTTCGGCCAGCTACCCCTGAGTGTGCCCCTAGTACTAGCAAGGGGGCGCAAGAATCCTCTCAGGGTTCAGTCGCGAAGGGTGTCTTAGACCCCACTTCAATAACATCTAGAAGTGGGAGTGTTAAGATTAAGCTGAGAAGGCTTACCCCCTTAGAGGAGAAGGGGGTTTATACAGTACTCAGCGAGGAGGAGCCCAGGGATGGCAGTGAGGCTTCTGCAGCCTCAATACCTACACCTAGCCCTGTCATCCCTGCCAAGGAAATAACAGCTTTCCTTGAGAGCACCCTTCGCGGACAAAATAAAAAGAAGGTGCGCCTGGCCCTTGAGAGGTGGAATGATCTGCCGTTGATCATCCACTCTCTCAGAGAATATCTTAGGGCCAGCAATCGGGCCAAGAACTTCGGGTCTGCCGAACATATCCGCGCCCGCAAGTTCTTAAATTTGTGTCTGTCCCATCAGGCCTCGCTAGGAGATGGGACGAAAGCACTTCCTGACACACAGTAATGGCTCTGAGCATCAGCACCCTTAATACCAATGGCTGTAGGGATGGGTTTCGCAGGTTCCAGGTACTCTCCTATCTACAGCAAGGGGGGTACTCTGTGAGCTTCCTGCAAGAAACCCATACCACTCCGGAGGCTGAAGCCAACTGGCATCTGGAGTGGCGAGGCAGGGTTTTCTTTAGCCACTTCACTTCCGCGTCATGTGGAGTGGTGACCCTGTTCTCAGAGTCCTTTCAGCCTGAGGTGCTGAGTGCAAAGGCCGTTATCCCAGGCCGCCTGCTGCATCTCCGGGTCCGAGAGCTAGGCTGCACGTTTAGTCTGCTGAACGTGTATGCACCCTCTGCAGCAGGACCGGAGAGGGTGAGGTTCTTTGCTAGTTTGTCGACCTATCTGGAGTCGGTCGATGCGGATGAGTGTTTGATTATCGGGGGTGATTTCAACTGCACCCTCGAAGCTCTGGACCGTGTCGGGACAGAGCATTATCCACCATCCGCGTCGGCCTTGAGGGAGGTCATCACCCGCTACTCCCTGGTCGACATCTGGCGAGAGCAGCACCCAGGGGCATCAGACACTTTCACCTATGTCAGGGTGAGAGATGGTAGGGTGTCCCACTCCCGGATCGATAGGCTTTATATATCTAGCCACTACATGTCGCGGGCCCGGTCCAGTGCCATTAGGTTGGCCCCGTTCACGGACCACAACTGTGTGTCCGTGAAGCTGTCGCCCATGTCATCGGCGACAAAAGCCGCCTATTGGCACTTCAACAATACCTTGTTGGAGGACGAGGGCTTTGCGGCATTGATCCGGGAGAGGTGGGCGGACTGGAGGGGTTTCAAGGGTGACTTTGCCACGCTGAGTCAGTGGTGGGACGTGGGCAAGGTGCACTTGAGACTCTTGTGTCAGGAGTATACTAGGGGTGTAAGCAGTCAGCGCAATGCCGAGATTGAGGCACTCCGGGGGGAGGTGCTTGGCCTCGAGCAAAGGCTGGCTGCTGAATCTAGGGATCAAGCCTTGCAGCGCGAATACGTAGAGAGGAAGGAGGTTCTCTGTCACCTGGAACGGCACCAGGCTAAGGGAGCCTTCGTGCGAAGCCGCTTGCGATTCCTTTGGGAGATGGATCGCGGCTCGCGCCTCTTCTACGGACTGGAGAAGAGGGGGGGTAACCGCAGACATATCACCTGCCTCCTCGCGGAGGACGGTGCCCCTCTTTTGGATCCGGAGAGCATCCGGGACAGGGCCCGGAGATTCTATACCAACCTGTACTCTCCGGATCCCATCTCTCCAGACGCCTGCGAGGTGCTATGGGATGGGCTTCCAACGGTCAGCGAGGGTGGAAGAGAGAGGCTGGATCAGCCCATCTCTCTAGCTGAACTCTCTGAAGCCCTCAGTCTAATGCCCCATGGCAAATCTCCGGGGCTGGACGGACTGACCGTAGAGTTCTTCCAATTCTTTTGGGAGACTCTAGGACCTGATTTCCAACTGGTCCTAACGGAGGCCCTCGAGACTGGTGAGATGCCCCTTTCCTGTCGACGGGCAGTAATGGCATTGCTACCCAAGAAGGGGGATCTCCGCCTTATCGAGAACTGGCGACCAGTCTCGCTGCTCAGCACGGATTATAAGATCGTAGCCAAAGCTGTCACCTTAAGGCTCAGGTCCGTGCTGGCAGAGGTGGTCCACTCAGACCAGTCCTATACAGTCCCGGGCCGGACCATCTTTGATAATATCTTTCTGGTCCGGGATCTGCTCTGCTATGCCCGCAGGACTGGTCTGTCACTCGCCCTTCTTTCACTAGACCAGGAGAAGGCGTTTGATAGAGTGGATCACAGATATCTCATAGCTACTCTGCAAGCATACGGCTTTGGCCCACGCTTTGTGGGCTATCTTAAGATGCTGTATGCCTCTGCAGAGTGTTTAATTAAGATCAACTGGTCCCTAACGGCACCCCTGGTATTTGGACGAGGAGTACGGCAGGGATGCCCCTTGTCTGGACACCTATATGCACTAGCCATCGAGCCCTTCCTATGTCTGTTAAGGAAGAGGCTCACAGGGCTGGTGCTGAAGGAGCCAGACATGAGGGTGGTCCTTTCGGCATATGCCGACGATGTACTCCTCGTGGCCCAAGACCTAGTTGATCTGGAGCGGGCTAAAGAATGCCAAGAGGTTTATACAGCTGCCTCTTCTGCTCAGATCAACTGGTCCAAATGCACAGGCCTTTTAGAGGGTCCCATACAGGTAGACTCCCTGCCTCCCACCTTCCGTAACATCAAGTGGGAGGCTACAGCTTTGAAATACCTTGGAGTCTACCTGTCCGCTGCGAATCCCACAGTCCCTGCAAACTGGAAAGAACTAGAGGAACGAGTCCTCTCTCGGATGGGACTGTGGAGGGGTCTTGCGAAAGTGCTTTCCCTAAGGGGGAGGGCTTTGGTGATCAACCAGCTGGTGGCCTCGCAGCTGTGGCACCGGCTGATCTGCCTTAGCCCGACCCCCGAGTTCATCAGCAAAATCCAGAGAATGCTGCTGGACTTTCTCTGGATGGGGAAGCACTGGGTCTCTGCGGGTGTGGCGAGCCTCCCACTGGGAGAGGGCGGTCAAGGAGTGGTGTGCATACGCACTCAAGTGCACACCTTCCGCCTCCAGTACCTGCAGAGATACCTGTACGCTGACCCTTCACCGCAGTGGTGCGCGCTGGCCTCCAGCTTCTATCGCCAGTTGCGAAATATGGGGTATGACCGGCAACTATTCATCATCAAGCCTGAGGGGTTTGGGAGCGACCTCTCAGTGCTGCCGGCATACTACCGGGAAACCCTCAAGGCCTGGAGCATGGTCTCCGTGTCAAGGCAGGGCACAGCGCAGGGGGCAGACATTCTAGCGGAGCCCCTGCTATATAATCCAGCTGTGGGGGCTCAGATGTTGGAAGCCCCTAGCATATGTCGTCGCCTTCGCCAAGCACGGATGACCCGAGTCGGGGATCTCCTGGACTATGAACGGGCGGACTGGGTGGAGCCCCATGTGCTTATGCACCGTATGGGTTTCCATAGTCCCAGAGTTCCGTGCCGTTTGCTCCGGGAGATCAAGCTTGCCATCCACCCCGACTCGCGCACCTTCATTGACGGGGCCTTACAGGCCGGAGAGCCACATCTACCTGTGGAACCCTCGCCTCCGGCTGTAAGCATACTACCAAAGCCTCGTCAGTCCCCCTTGGCTTCTCCAGCCCCCAACTTAAGCCGGTTGGGGGTGATACCCTCGGCATGTTTCCGTGGCATGCCGAGGAAGAGGCTGTATTCCCTCGTGCTCCACACAGTGCACTTCCTCGCCCTCGTCGGTCGCCCAGACACTATCTGGCGGCGAGTGTTTGACGTGGGCGAGAGACCCCGGTGGAGGGCACTCTATTCCACCTTGGTGCCCAGACCCATCGGGGATTTGAGTTGGAGAGTGCTCCATGGTGCACTGAGCACGGGGGAGTACCTGGCCCGTTTCACGGACTCCCCTGCCACCTGTCCTTTCTGTGGCAGGGGCGAGTCTGTTTTTCATGTTTACTTTTCATGCAGCCGACTGCAGCCCCTCTTGTTATTCCTGAGGGGACTCCTCCTGCAGTTCTGGCTGCACTTCTCCCCACACCTCTTCATTTTTGGGCGCACGGTGTCTCGGACAAGTAGGGCTGAGGACCTCCTCATAAACCTGCTCCTGGCACAGGCTAAGATGGCCATCTATGTGTCCAGGAAGCAGGTACTGTCAGGGGAGGTTCCAATGACGCCTGAATATTTGTTCCGGGCATTTGTGCGCTCCCGTATCCGAGCAGAGTACACCCAAGCCCTTGCCACTGGGAGTATGTCATCTTTTACCTCCCAGTGGGCCTTAAATGGTGTGCTCTGCTCGGTGTCCCCCCATCTGGATTCTTTTCATCTCATACTTCACCTTTAAGTTATTTTTATGTTACAGTTACTCTTTTCTGGTTTCTTTATATGTCCCTTTGGGTGCTGGGGGTGCGCGGTGTGTTAATCAATGGCACGCTGCTTGCTCCTCTGGCACTCAGGGGGTTAATGTTTCATTAAAAAAAAAAAAAAATAAAATAAAAAATAATTACTTATGTTGCATTTCAGTTTGTTTTTTTTTTTTTTTTTTTTTTTTCTTTTCTGACCTTTTGGGTGCTGGGGGTGCGCGGCGCGTTGAATGATGGCGCGCTGTTTGCTCCTCTGGCGCTCAGGGTGTTAATGTTTCTTTAAAAAAAAGAGAAAAAAAAAAAAGGGAAAAAAAGAAAAAAAAATAATGCTGTCTACTGATTGGCTGGCTTGCCTATAAGGCAAGCCCCTTTGGTTTCTTTTCTTAATATCCTGTCCCTAGCTTTTGACTGAGGTTGTAGGAGAGAGGTTGTGTGTTAGGAAGCTCTCTGAAAAAGGCCTCTTTGAGGGGAGTTTTCTTTTCTTTTGTTTTCTTTCTTAGTTAGTTTAGTTGTATAAGAGTTCAGTTAGGTTTTATTTCTTTTTGGGGAAATTTGGGAAGACTTTTATTTGAATTTTTGCACTTTTAAGTTGAGCCCCAGGAAGCAGCAGCTTCTTGCCCAACAAGACTCACTTCCTGTGGGCTCCTTTCTCCAGAGCACACCCCTGACCCATCCCCCGCTGCTGGGTCTTTTTTCTACTTTGATTTCAGTTGACTCTTTTATTTATTTTGAAAACCTTTGTTTGGTGGGTGGTGGGGAAGATTATTTTCTGTTAGGTTAAGTTTCTTTTTGAATTTAAATTTTATTTTGAGGGAGAGAAGCAAGCAGCTGGGAGGGAAAGAATTTAAACATCTTTCATTACTGTTAACCCTCCCAGTGCCAGTGCATAGCACTGCAGCTCTCCCTCTTTCTTTTTGTTTAATAAGAAAAGTTCTTTTAGTTTATTTATTTTGATTTGCTTTATTTAAGTTTAAAGCCCCAGGAGGCTTGAGTTTATTCTCCAAAGAGCTCACCTCCTGAGGGCTTCCAACCCAGCAGCACTCCCCTGACCCTTCCCCCACTCCTGGTGCTACTTAATTAGATAATTGATTTCAGTTGTTTTGTTTTCTTTCAACACTTTTTGGTTTGGTGGGGGGTGGGAAACTATTTGTTTCACTTTCCTTTTCATTTAACTGTCTCTGAGGGAGAGATAAAAGCAGCTGGGAGGGACAGAGATTTAAAACACCTATTTTTCTGTTAACCCTCCCAGTGCCAGGTGCATAGCACTGCATCTCTCCCTCTCCCTCTCTCTCACCTCTCTCTTTAAAAAAAACAAACAAAACAAAAAATATATATAAATAAAAATTCCTTTCTTTTATTTTATTTCTTTCTTTAAGTTTGATTTAAAATGGGGAAGGGGATAAAGAGGCCTCAGGATCCCAAAGATGGAATAAGGGATCCTGGAAATACTAGCTGTAGCCCTGCTGTGTCCCAAGCAACAAGCCCCAGACCTCAGGCTCCCTCTGCCTCTACTCAGGCTGCTCCTACTGGCACTGCCCCTGTTGCTACTAGATCTTTTGCACAGGTGGTTAGTGCCAGCCCCAGTCATACTAACTCTGGGGGAGAGCAGCTATCTAGGAGGCATGGGGTCAGATGCATAATGTCTGGGGTGCACAGCATAGGGGCATATGTAAAGGCTGCAGCTGATGTTGTGAGTCCCTCTGCAGTTGTAGCAGCCAGCAAAATGTACGGCAAAGCTGTACTATTTTTACGTACGCTGGCTGCTGCACATACTTTGGTGCAGAGGGGGCTCACACTAGGGGGGACTTATATCCCTGTGGAACCCCTGGAAGGGATGGGCACACGTTTGGTACTATCTAATGTGCCCCCCTTCCTACCGGACCCTTTACTGCGCCCCCACTTGCAAGCCCTAGGGGAGTTAAAATCAAATATCACCAAGATTCCCCTGGGCTGCAAAGAGAGAGCACTTAGGCATGTGCTCTCTTTTAAGAGGCAGGCACAAGTCCTCCTGCCTCGGGGTGCAGAAAGTATTGAGGGGTCCTTTGGGGTTCATTTTGAGGGGGTGCTGTACCGCATATTTTACAGCACAGAGGAAGTGAGGTGCTTTGCATGTAAGGAGCTGGGGCATACACGCCAGAGCTGCCCCAAGGGGCAGCGATCTAAAACATCAGCCCCAGCTCCAGTGCCAGTAGCAAGCACCTCACGTACAGCGCCCAGCCCTGCTAAGACCACCGTGGCAGGGCCCTCAAAAGGGAAAGCCCCCCCTTCAGAGAGCTATAAGGAGGCTGTTCCAAAGCCCACCACCGCAGCCTCCATGCCTCCTTCCTCCCCACCAAAATCATCATTAGCTGCAGCTACATCTAAGGCTGCAGCAAAAGGGAGGAAGGAGAAGAGTGTCACCACTACCCCCTGTGTTGCCGCTGCCCCGGTGCCATCCCCCCCCGCCCCAAGTATAAACACTTCAGCAAGTGTAGGGGATGAGGGGAGGGAGGAAAGATCTCAGCCCTCTAAAGAGGGCACGGGGAGCGGCGGCACCTCCTCTTCTAAGGATGACGCCCCAAGGAAGAGGAAATATAAGACCAATAGGGGGACACTGGAGGAATGGGAGGAGCTTATCTCCTATCCCTCCAAAGTAAAAAAGAGGAGCCATCCATCGCCTCCTCAAGTGGTGACATTGTCTGACCTGGCTATTAATCTCAGCCAGCCAGGTGCAGACCACACACCTCTCCCCCCAGACCTGGCGGGGGATAATGTGGCCAAGGGTCTGGGGAATGTGCAGGGGAATGAGGGTCTCCCTGAGGAGACAGGGGCAGACAGCCAGCCAATACCTATGCAGCTTGTCTTGCCCCTGATGTATGAAGGGAGGCCCAATAAAGCCCCTGCAGAATGGGCAGTTAGTGTCCCTAAGGTACTGAGCTTTGGGGACCACAGTCAGCCTCTCCCTCCAGGGTCACTCTCCAGTGGCGACACTGGGGTAATTCCAACTCCCCAGGATATGCCACTCCTGGAGGCGATAGACTTAAGCGTAACGCCCATTCAGGACCCTGTAGAGGAAAATCCAGGGGAGGGTGACGCAACAGGGGCAGTGGTAATGGAGGAGGGTGACCAAGCAGTCCCTCCTATTAATACCGTGGAGGTGACTGCTACAACCTCGGAGATCCCTCCTCCCACTTCAGCCACTGATCCCAACCTTAGCGTCATCCAGGCTGCGCAGGCGGCGGTGGAGAAGGCTGAGGAGGCATATAAGGCCTCCAAAGCTCCCCATATCAGCAAGCCGTCTGTCGCCGTTCGGCCAGCTACCCCTGAGTGTGCCCCTAGTACTAGCAAGGGGGCACAAGAATCCTCTCAGGGTTCGGTCGCGAAGGGTGTATTAGACCCCACTTCAATAACATCTAGAAGTGGGAGTGTTAAGATCAAGCTGAGAAGGCTTACCCCCTTAGAGGAGAAGGGGGTTTATACAGTACTCAGCGAGGAGGAGCCCAGGGATGGCAGTGAGGCTTCTGCAGCCTCAATACCTACACCTAGCCCTGTCATCCCTGCCAAGGAAATAACAGCTTTCCTTGAGAGCACCCTTCGCGGACAAAATAAAAAGAAGGTGCGCCTGGCCCTTGAGAGGTGGAATGATCTGCCGTTAATCATCCACTCTCTCAGAGAATATCTTAGGGCCAGCAATCGGGCCAAGAACTTCGGGTCTGCTGAACATATTCGCGCCCGCAAGTTCTTAAATTTGTGTCTGTCCCATCAGGCCTCGCTAGGAGATGGGACGAAAGCACTTCCTGACACACAGTAATGGCTCTGAGCATCAGCACCCTTAATACCAATGGCTGTAGGGATGGGTTTCGCAGGTTCCAGGTACTCTCCTATCTACAGCAAGGGGGGTACTCTGTGAGCTTCCTGCAAGAAACCCATACCACTCCGGAGGCTGAAGCCAACTGGCATCTGGAGTGGCGAGGCAGGGTTTTCTTTAGCCACTTCACTTCGGCGTCATGTGGAGTGGTGACCCTGTTCTCAGAGTCCTTTCAGCCTGAGGTGCTGAGTGCAAAGGCCGTTATCCCAGGCCGTCTGCTGCATCTCCGGGTCCGAGAGCTAGGCTGCACGTTTAGTCTGCTGAACGTGTATGCACCCTCTGCAGCAGGACCGGAGAGGGTGAGGTTCTTTGCTAGTTTGTCGACCTATTTGGAGTCGGTCGATGCGGATGAGTGTTTGATTATCGGGGGTGATTTCAACTGCACCCTCGAAGCTCTGGACCGTGTCGGGACAGAGCATTATCCACCATCCGCGTCGGCCTTGAGGGAGGTCATCACCCGCTACTCCCTGGTCGACATCTGGCGAGAGCAGCACCCAGGGGCATCAGACACTTTCACCTATGTCAGGGTGAGAGATGGTAGGGTGTCCCACTCCCGGATCGATAGGCTTTATATATCTAGCCACTACATGTCGCGGGCCCGGTCCAGTGCCATTAGGTTGGCCCCGTTCACGGACCACAACTGTGTGTCCGTGAAGCTGTCGCCCATGTCATCGGCGACAAAAGCCGCCTATTGGCACTTCAACAATACCTTGTTGGAGGACGAGGGCTTTGCGGCATTGATCCGGGAGAGGTGGGCGGACTGGAGGGGTTTCAAGGGTGACTTTGCCACGCTGAGTCAGTGGTGGGACGTGGGCAAGGTGCACTTGAGACTCTTGTGTCAGGAGTATACTAGGGGTGTAAGCAGTCAGCGCAATGCCGAGATTGAGGCACTCCGGGGGGAGGTGCTTGGCCTCGAGCAAAGGCTGGCTGCTGAATCTAGGGATCAAGCCTTGCAGCGCGAATACGTAGAGAGGAAGGAGGTTCTCTGTCACCTGGAACGGCACCAGGCTAAGGGAGCCTTCGTGCGAAGCCGCTTGCGATTCCTTTGGGAGATGGATCGCGGCTCGCGCCTCTTCTACGGACTGGAGAAGAGGGGGGGTAACCGCAGACATATCACCTGCCTCCTCGCGGAGGACGGTGCCCCTCTTTTGGATCCGGAGAGCATCCGGGACAGGGCCCGGAGATTCTATACCAACCTGTACTCTCCGGATCCCATCTCTCCAGACGCCTGCGAGGTGCTATGGGATGGGCTTCCAACGGTCAGCGAGGGTGGAAGAGAGAGGCTGGATCAGCCCATCTCTCTAGCTGAACTCTCTGAAGCCCTCAGTCTAATGCCCCATGGCAAATCTCCGGGGCTGGACGGACTGACCGTAGAGTTCTTCCAATTCTTTTGGGAGACTCTAGGACCTGATTTCCAACTGGTCCTAACGGAGGCCCTCGAGACTGGTGAGATGCCCCTTTCCTGTCGACGGGCAGTAATGGCCTTGCTGCCCAAGAAGGGGGATCTCCGCCTTATCGAGAACTGGCGACCAGTCTCGCTGCTCAGCACGGATTATAAGATCGTAGCCAAAGCTGTCACCTTAAGGCTCAGGTCCGTGCTGGCAGAGGTGGTCCACTCAGACCAGTCCTATACAGTCCCGGGCCGGACCATCTTTGATAATATCTTTCTGGTCCGGGATCTGCTCTGCTATGCCCGCAGGACTGGTCTGTCACTCGCTCTTCTCTCATTAGACCAGGAGAAGGCGTTTGACAGAGTGGATCACAAATATCTCATAGCTACTCTGCAAGCATACGGCTTTGGCCCACGCTTTGTGGGCTACCTTAAGACACTGTATGCCTCTGCAGAGTGTTTAATTAAGATCAACTGGTCCCTAACGGCACCCCTGGTATTTGGACGAGGAGTACGGCAGGGATGCCCCTTATCTGGACACCTATATGCACTAGCCATCGAGCCCTTCCTATGTCTGTTAAGGAAGAGGCTCACAGGGCTGGTGCTGAGGGAGCCAGGCATGAGGGTGGTCCTTTCGGCATATGCCGACGATGTACTCCTCGTGGCCCAAGACCTAGTTGATCTGGAGCGGGCTAAAGAATGCCAAGAGGTTTATACAGCTGCCTCTTCTGCTCAGATCAACTGGTCCAAATGCACAGGCCTTTTAGAGGGTCCCATACAGGTAGACTCCCTGCCTCCCACCTTCCGTAACATCAAGTGGGAGGCTACAGCTTTGAAATACCTTGGAGTCTACCTGTCCGCTGCGAATCCCACAGTCCCTGCAAACTGGAAAGAACTAGAGGAACGAGTCCTCTCTCGGATGGGACTGTGGAGGGGTCTTGCGAAAGTGCTTTCCCTAAGGGGGAGGGCTTTGGTGATCAACCAGCTGGTGGCCTCGCAGCTGTGGCACCGGCTGATCTGCCTTAGCCCGACCCCCGAGTTCATCAGCAAAATCCAGAGAATGCTGCTGGACTTTCTCTGGATGGGGAAGCACTGGGTCTCTGCGGGTGTGGCGAGCCTCCCACTGGGAGAGGGCGGTCAAGGAGTGGTGTGCATACGCACTCAAGTGCACACCTTCCGCCTCCAGTACCTGCAGAGATACCTGTACGCAGACCCTTCACCGCAGTGGTGCGCGCTGGCCTCCAGCTTCTATCGCCAGTTGCGCAATATGGGGTATGACCGGCAACTATTCATCATCAAGCCTGAGGGGTTTGGGAGCGACCTCTCAGTGCTGCCGGCATACTACCGGGAAACCCTCAAGGCCTGGAGCATGGTCTCCGTGTCAAGGCAGGGCACAGCGCAGGGGGCAGACATTCTAGCGGAGCCCCTGCTATATAATCCAGCTGTGGGGGCTCAGATGTTGGAAGCCCCTAGCATATGTCGTCGCCTTCGCCAAGCACGGATGACCCGAGTCGGGGATCTCCTGGACTATGAACGGGCGGACTGGGTGGAGCCCCATGTGCTTATGCACCGTATGGGTTTCCATAGTCCCAGAGTTCCGTGCCGTTTGCTCCGGGAGATCAAGCTTGCCATCCACCCCGACTCGCGCACCTTCATTGACGGGGCCTTACAGGCCGGAGAGCCACATCTACCTGTGGAACCCTCGCCTCCGGCTGTAAGCATACTACCAAAGCCTCGTCAGTCCCCCTTGGCTTCTCCAGCCCCCAACTTAAGCCGGTTGGGGGTGATACCCTCGGCATGTTTCCGTGGCATGCCGAGGAAGAGGCTGTATTCCCTCGTGCTCCACACAGTGCACTTCCTCGCCCTCGTCGGTCGCCCAGACACCATCTGGCGGCGAGTGCTTGACGTGGGCGAGAGACCCCGGTGGAGGGCACTCTATTCCACCTTGGTGCCCAGACCCATCGGGGATTTGAGTTGGAGAGTGCTCCATGGTGCACTGAGCACGGGGGAGTACCTGGCCCGTTTCACGGACTCCCCTGCCACCTGTCCTTTCTGTGGCAGGGGCGAGTCTGTTTTTCATGTTTACTTTTCATGCAGCCGACTGCAGCCCCTCTTGTCATTCCTGAGGGGACTCCTCCTGCGGTTCTGGCTGCACTTCTCTCCACATCTTTTCATCTTTGGGCGCACGGTGTCTCGGACAAGTAGGGCTGAGGACCTCCTCATAAACCTGCTCCTGGCACAGGCTAAGATGGCCATTTATGTGACCAGGAAGCAGGTGCTGTCAGGGGAGGTTCCAATGACGCCTGAGTATTTGTTCCGGGCATTTGTGCGCTCCCGTATCCGAGCAGAGTACACCCAAGCCCTTGCCACTGGGAGTATGTCATCTTTTACCTCCCAGTGGGCCTTAAATGGTGTGCTCTGCTCGGTGTCCCCCCATCTGGATTCTTTTCATCTCATACTTCACCTTTAAGTTATTTTTATGTCACAGTTACTCTTTTCTGGTTTCTTTATATGTCCCTTTGGGTGCTGGGGGTGCGCGGTGTGTTAATCAATGGCACGCTGCTTGCTCCTCTGGCACTCAGGGGGTTAATGGTTATTTAAAAAAAAAAAAAAAATAATAATTACTTATGTTGCATTTCAGTTTGTTTTTTTTTTCTTTTCTGACCTTTTGGGTGCTGGGGGTGCGCGGCGCGTTGAATGAAGGCGCGCTGTTTGCTCCTCTGGCACTCAGGGTGTTAATATTTCTTTAAAAAAAAAAAAAAAAAAAAAAAAAAAAAAATAATACTGTCTACTGATTGGCTGGCTTGCCTATAAGGCAAGCCCCTTTGGTTTCTTTTCCTAATATCCTGTCCCTAGCTTTTGACTGAGGTTGTAGGAGAGAGGTTGTGTGTTAGGAAGCTCTCTGAAAAAGGCCTCTTTGAGGGGAGTTTTCTTTTCTTTTGTTTTCTTTCTTAGTTAGTTTAGTTGTATAAGAGTTCAGTTAGGTTTTATTTCTTTTTGGGGAAATTTGGGAAGACTTTTATTTGAATTTTTGCACTTTTAAGTTGAGCCCCAGGAAGCAGCAGCTTCTTGCCCAACAAGTCTCACTTCCTGTGGGCTCCTTTCTCCAGAGCACACCCCTGACCCATCCCCCGCTGCTGGGTCTTTTTTTCTACTTTGATTTCAGTTGATTCTTTTATTTATTTTGGAAAACTTTTGTTTGTTGGTTGTTGGGAAAATTATTTTTCTGTTAGGTTAAGTTTCTTTTTGAATTTAAATTTTAGTTTGAGGGAGAGAAGCAAGCAGCTGGGAGGGAAAGAATTTAAACATCTTTCATTACTGTTAACCCTCCCAGTGCCAGTGCACAGCACTGCAGCTCTCCCTCTTTCTTTTTATTTAATAAGAAAAGTTCTTTTAGTTTATTTATTTTGATTTGCTTTATTTAAGTTTAAAGCCCCAGGAGGCTTGAGTTTATTCTCCAAAAGAGCTCACCTCCTGAGGGCTTCCAACCCAGCAGCACTCCCCTGACCCTTCCCCCACTCCTGGTGCTACTTAATTAGTTAATTGATTTCAGTTGTTTTGTTTTCTTGTCAACACTTTTTGGTTTGGTGGGGGGTGGGAAACTATTTTTATGTTTGTTTCACTTTCCTTTTCATTTAACTGTCTCTGAGGGAGAGATAAAAGCAGCTGGGAGGGACAGAGATTTAAAACACCTGTTTTTCTGTTAACCCTCCCAGTGCCAGGTGCATAGCACTGCATCTCTCCCTCTCCCTCTCTCACCTCTCTCTTTAAAAAACAAAACAAAAAATATAAATAAATAAAAATTCCTTTCTTTTATTTTATTTCTTTCTTTAAGTTTGATTTAAAATGGGGAAGGGGATAAAGAGGCCTCAGGATCCCAAAGATGGAATAAGGGATCCTGGAAATACTAGCTGTAGCCCTGCTGTGTCCCAAGCAACAAGCCCCAGACCTCAGGCTCCCTCTGCCTCTACTCAGGCTGCTCCTACTGGCACTGCCCCTGTTGCTACTAGATCTTTTGCACAGGTGGTTAGTGCCAGCCCCAGTCATACTAACTCTGGGGGAGAGCAGCTATCTAGGAGGCATGGGGTCAGATGCATCATGTCTGGGGTGCACAGCATAGGGGCATATGTTAAGGCTGCAGCTGATGTTGTGAGTCCCTCTGCAGTTGTAGCAGCCAGCAAAATGTACGGCAAAGCTGTACTATTTTTACGTACGCTGGCTGCTGCACATACTTTGGTGCAGAAGGGGCTCACACTGGGGGGGACTTATATCCCTGTGGAACCCCTGGAAGGGATGGGCACACGTCTGGTACTATCTAATGTGCCCCCCTTCCTGCCGGACCCTTTGCTGCGCCCCCACTTGCAAGCCCTGGGGGAGTTAAAATCCAATATAACTAAGATTCCCCTGGGCTGCAAAGAGAGAGCACTCAAACATGTGCTCTCTTTTAAGAGGCAGGCACAAGTCCTCCTGCCTCGGGGTGCAGAAAGTATTGAGGGGTCCTTTGGGGTTCATTTTGAGGGGGTGCTGTACCGCATATTTTACAGCACAGAGGAAGTGAGGTGCTTTGCATGTAAGGAGCTGGGGCATACACGCCAGAGCTGCCCCAAGGGGCAGCGATCTAAAACATCAGCCCCAGCTCCAGTGCCAGTAGCAAGCACCTCACGTACAGCACCCAGCCCTGCTAAGACCACCGTGGCAGGGCCCTCAAAAGGGAAAGCCCCCCCTTCAGAGAGCTATAAGGAGGCTGTTCCAAAGCCCACCACCGCAGCCTCCATGCCTCCTTCCTCCCCACCAAAATCATCATTAGCTGCAGCTACATCTAAGGCTGCAGCAAAAGGGAGGAAGGAGAAGAGTGTCACCACTACCCCCTGTGTTGCCGCTGCCCCGGTGCCATCCCCCCCCGCCCCAAGTATAAACACTTCAGCAAGTGTAGGGGATGAGGGGAGGGAGGAAAGATCTCAGCCCTCTAAAGAGGGCACGGGGAGCGGCGGCACCTCCTCTTCTAAGGATGACGCCCCAAGGAAGAGGAAATATAAGACCAATAGGGGGACACTGGAGGAATGGGAGGAGCTTATCTCCTATCCCTCCAAAGTCAAAAAGAGGAGCCATCCATCGCCTCCTCAAGTGGTGACATTGTCTGACCTGGCTATTAATCTCAGCCAGCCAGGTGCAGACCACACACCTCTCCCCCCAGACCTGGCGGGGGATAATGTGGCCAAGGGTCTGGGGAATGTGCAGGGGAATGAGGGTCTCCCTGAGGAGACAGGGGCAGACAGCCAGCCAATACCTATGCAGCTTGTCTTGCCCCTGATGTATGAAGGGAGGCCCAATAAAGCCCCTGCAGAATGGGCAGTTAGTGTCCCTAAGGTGCTGAGCTTTGGGGACCACAGTCAGCCTCTCCCTCCAGGGTCACTCTCCAGTGGCGACACTGGGGTAATTCCAACTCCCCAGGATATGCCACTCCTGGAGGCGATAGATTTAAGCGTAACGCCCATTCAGGACCCTGCAGAGGAAAATCCAGGGGAGGGTGACGCAACAGGGGCAGTGGTAATGGAGGAGGGTGACCAAGCAGTCCCTCCTATTAATACCTTGGAGGTGACTGCTACAACCTCGGAGATCCCTCCTCCCACTTCATCCACTGACCCCAACCTTAGCGTCATCCAAGCTGCGCAGGCGGCGGTGGAGAAGGCTGAGGAGGCATATAAGGCCTCCAAAGCTCCCCATATCAGCAAGCCGTCTGTCGCCGTTCGGCCAGCTACCCCTGAGTGTGCCCCTAGTACTAGCAAGGGGGCACAAGAATCCTCTCAGGGTTCGGTCGCGAAGGGTGTCTTAGACCCCACTTCAATAACATCTAGAAGTGGGAGTGTTAAGATCAAGCTGAGAAGGCTTACCCCCTTAGAGGAGAAGGGGGTTTATACAGTACTCAGCGAGGAGGAGCCCAGGGATGGCAGTGAGGCTTCTGCAGCCTCAATACCTACACCTAGCCCTGTCATCCCTGCCAAGGAAATAACAGCTTTCCTTGAGAGCACCCTTCGCGGACAAAATAAAAAGAAGGTGCGCCTGGCCCTTGAGAGGTGGAATGATCTGCCGTTAATCATCCACTCTCTCAGAGAATATCTTAGGGCCAGCAATCGGGCCAAGAACTTCGGGTCTGCCGAACATATCCGCGCCCGCAAGTTCTTAAATTTGTGTCTGTCCCATCAGGCCTCGCTAGGAGATGGGACGAAAGCACTTCCTGACACACAGTAATGGCTCTGAGCATCAGCACCCTTAATACCAATGGCTGTAGGGATGGGTTTCGCAGGTTCCAGGTACTCTCCTATCTACAGCAAGGGGGGTACTCTGTGAGCTTCCTGCAAGAAACCCATACCACTCCGGAGGCTGAAGCCAACTGGCATCTGGAGTGGCGAGGCAGGGTTTTCTTTAGCCACTTCACTTCGGCGTCATGTGGAGTGGTGACCCTGTTCTCAGAGTCCTTTCAGCCTGAGGTGCTGAGTGCAAAGGCCGTTATCCCAGGCCGTCTGCTGCATCTCCGGGTCCGAGAGCTAGGCTGCACGTTTAGTCTGCTGAACGTGTATGCACCCTCTGCAGCAGGACCGGAGAGGGTGAGGTTCTTTGCTAGTTTGTCGACCTATCTGGAGTCGGTCGATGCGGATGAGTGTTTGATTATCGGGGGTGATTTCAACTGCACCCTCGAAGCTCTGGACCGTGTCGGGACAGAGCATTATCCACCATCCGCGTCGGCCTTGAGGGAGGTCATCACCCGCTACTCCCTGGTCGACATCTGGCGAGAGCAGCACCCAGGGGCATCAGACACTTTCACCTATGTCAGGGTGAGAGATGGTAGGGTGTCCCACTCCCGGATCGATAGGCTTTATATATCTAGCCACTACATGTCGCGGGCCCGGTCCAGTGCCATTAGGTTGGCCCCGTTCACGGACCACAACTGTGTGTCCGTGAAGCTGTCGCCCATGTCATCGGCGACAAAAGCCGCCTATTGGCACTTCAACAATACCTTGTTGGAGGACGAGGGCTTTGCGGCATTGATCCGGGAGAGGTGGGCGGACTGGAGGGGTTTCAAGGGTGACTTTGCCACGCTGAGTCAGTGGTGGGACGTGGGCAAGGTGCACTTGAGACTTTTGTGTCAGGAGTATACTAGGGGTGTAAGCAGTCAGCGCAATGCCGAGATTGAGGCACTCCGGGGGGAGGTGCTTGGCCTCGAGCAAAGGCTGGCTGCTGAATCTAGGGATCAAGCCTTGCAGCGAGAATACGTGGAGAGGAAGGAGGTTCTCTGTCACCTGGAACGGCACCAGGCTAAGGGAGCCTTCGTGCGAAGCCGCTTGCGATTCCTTTGGGAGATGGATCGCGGCTCGCGCCTCTTCTACGGACTGGAGAAGAGGGGGGGTAACCGCAGACATATCACCTGCCTCCTCGCGGAGGACGGTGCCCCTCTTTTGGATCCGGAGAGCATCCGGGACAGGGCCCGGAGATTCTATACCAACCTGTACTCTCCGGATCCCATCTCTCCAGACGCCTGCGAGGTGCTATGGGATGGGCTTCCAACGGTCAGCGAGGGTGGAAGAGAGAGGCTGGATCAGCCCATCTCTCTAGCTGAACTCTCTGAAGCCCTCAGTCTAATGCCCCATGGCAAATCTCCGGGGCTGGACGGACTGACCGTAGAGTTCTTCCAATTCTTTTGGGAGACTCTAGGACCTGATTTCCAACTGGTCCTAACGGAAGCCCTCGAGACTGGTGAGATGCCCCTTTCCTGTCGACGGGCAGTAATGGCCTTGCTGCCCAAGAAGGGGGATCTCCGCCTTATCGAGAACTGGCGACCAGTCTCGCTGCTCAGCACGGATTATAAGATCGTAGCCAAAGCTGTCACCTTAAGGCTCAGGTCCGTGCTGGCAGAGGTGGTCCACTCAGACCAGTCCTATACAGTCCCGGGCCGGACCATCTTTGATAATATCTTTCTGGTCCGGGATCTGCTCTGCTATGCCCGCAGGACTGGTCTGTCACTCGCCCTTCTTTCACTAGACCAGGAGAAGGCGTTTGACAGAGTGGATCACAGATATCTCATAGCTACTCTGCAAGCATACGGCTTTGGCCCACGCTTTGTGGGCTACCTTAAGACGCTGTATGCCTCTGCAGAGTGTTTAATTAAGATCAACTGGTCCCTAACGGCACCCCTGGTATTTGGACGAGGAGTACGGCAGGGATGCCCCTTGTCTGGACACCTATATGCACTAGCCATCGAGCCCTTCCTATGTCTGTTAAGGAAGAGGCTCACAGGGCTGGTGCTGAGGGAGCCAGACATGAGGGTGGTCCTATCGGCATATGCCGACGATGTACTCCTCGTGGCCCAAGACCTAGTTGATCTGGAGCGGGCTAAAGAATGCCAAGAGGTTTATACAGCTGCCTCTTCTGCTCAGATCAACTGGTCCAAATGCACAGGCCTTTTAGAGGGTCCCATACAGGTAGACTCCCTGCCTCCCACCTTCCGTAACATCAAGTGGGAGGCTACAGCTTTGAAATACCTTGGAGTCTACCTGTCCGCTGCGAATCCCACAGTCCCTGCAAACTGGAAAGAACTAGAGGAACGAGTCCTCTCTCGGATGGGACTGTGGAGGGGTCTTGCGAAAGTGCTTTCCCTAAGGGGGAGGGCTTTGGTGATCAACCAGCTGGTGGCCTCGCAGCTGTGGCACCGGCTGATCTGCCTTAGCCCGACCCCCGAGTTCATCAGCAAAATCCAGAGAATGCTGCTGGACTTTCTCTGGATGGGGAAGCACTGGGTCTCTGCGGGTGTGGCGAGCCTCCCACTGGGAGAGGGCGGTCAAGGAGTGGTGTGCATACGCACTCAAGTGCACACCTTCCGCCTCCAGTACCTGCAGAGATACCTGTACGCAGACCCTTCACCGCAGTGGTGCGCGCTGGCCTCCAGCTTCTATCGCCAGTTGCGCAATATGGGGTATGACCGGCAACTATTCATCATCAAGCCTGAGGGGTTTGGGAGCGACCTCTCAGTGCTGCCGGCATACTACCGGGAAACCCTCAAGGCCTGGAGCATGGTCTCCGTGTCAAGGCAGGGCACAGCGCAGGGGGCAGACATTCTAGCGGAGCCCCTGCTATATAATCCAGCTGTGGGGGCTCAGATGTTGGAAGCCCCTAGCATATGTCGTCGCCTTCGCCAAGCACGGATGACCCGAGTCGGGGATCTCCTGGACTATGAACGGGCGGACTGGGTGGAGCCCCATGTGCTTATGCACCGTATGGGTTTCCATAGTCCCAGAGTTCCGTGCCGTTTGCTCCGGGAGATCAAGCTTGCCATCCACCCCGACTCGCGCACCTTCATTGACGGGGCCTTACAGGCCGGAGAGCCACATCTACCTGTGGAACCCTCGCCTCCGGCTGTAAGCATACTACCAAAGCCTCGTCAGTCCCCCTTGGCTTCTCCAGCCCCCAACTTAAGCCGGTTGGGGGTGATACCCTCGGCATGTTTCCGTGGCATGCCGAGGAAGAGGCTGTATTCCCTCGTGCTCCACACAGTGCACTTCCTCGCCCTCGTCGGTCGCCCAGACACCATCTGGCGGCGAGTGTTTGACGTGGGCGAGAGACCCCGGTGGAGGGCACTCTATTCCACCTTGGTGCCCAGACCCATCGGGGATTTGAGTTGGAGAGTGCTCCATGGTGCACTGAGCACGGGGGAGTACCTGGCCCGTTTCACGGACTCCCCTGCCACCTGTCCTTTCTGTGGCAGGGGCGAGTCTGTTTTTCATGTTTACTTTTCATGCAGCCGACTGCAGCCCCTCTTGTCATTCCTGAGGGGACTCCTCCTGCAGTTCTGGCTGCACTTCTCTCCACATCTTTTCATCTTTGGGCGCACGGTGTCTCGGACAAGTAGGGCTGAGGACCTCCTCATAAACCTGCTCCTGGCACAGGCTAAAATGGCCATTTATGTGACCAGGAAGCAGGTGCTGTCAGGGGAGGTTCCAATGACGCCTGAAGCTTTATTCCGGGCATTCGTGCGCTCCCGTATCCGAGCAGAGTACACCCAGGCCCTTGCCACTGGGGGTATATCATCTTTTGCCTCCCAGTGGGCCTTAAATGGTGTGCTCTGCTCGGTGTCCCCCCATCTGGATTCATTTCAACTCACAATTCATCTTTAAGTTATTTTTATGTTACAGTTATTTTTCTCTGGTCCTTTCTATCTCCCTTTGGGTGCTGGGGGTGCGCGGCGTGTTAATTATGGCACGCTGCTTGCTCCTCTGGCGCTCAGGGGGTTAATGTTTATTAAAAAAAAAAAAAAAAAAAAAAAAAAAAAAAAAGGAATTAATTACTTATGTTGCATTTCATTTCGTCTTTTTTCTTTTCTGACCTTTTGGGTGCTGAGGGTGCGCGGCGCGTTAAATGATGGCGCGCTGTTTGCTCCTCTGGCACTCAGAGGGTTAATGTTTCTTTAAAAATAAATAAATAAATACTGTCTGCTGATTGGCTGGCTTGCCTATAAGGCAAGCCCCTTTGGTTTCTTTTCTTAATATCCTGTACCTAGATTTATACAGGCCTACACAGGGGATTGTTCACAAACCCCACCCTTAATTAATTAATTACACACACTCCCAGAGAAAAACACAACCTTTTAAACTTTAACCCTTTAACCTTCTTACTGCAGGTTAGAATGTCAACACAAAAAACACTTTTTCCAATGCTGGGATGTCCAACTGTTCAATTCAAATTACTCCAGAACACACTTGAGCTTGTGAGCAAGATCTGTGAGTCCTGTACCTAGATTTATACAGGCCTACACAGGGGATTGTTCACAAACCCCACCCTTAATTAATTAATTACACACACTCCCAGAGAAAAACACAACCTTTTAAACTTTAACCCTTTAACCTTCTTACTGCAGGTTAGAATGTCAACACAAAAAACACTTTTTCCAATGCTGGGATGTCCAACTGTTCAATTCAAATTACTCCAGAACACACTTGAGCTTGTGAGCAAGATCTGTGAGTCCTGTACCTAGATTTATACAGGCCTACACAGGGGATTGTTCACAAACCCCACCCTTAATTAATTAATTACACACACTCCCAGAGAAAAACACAACCTTTTAAACTTTAACCCTTTAACCTTCTTACTGCAGGTTAGAATGTCAACACAAAAAACACTTTTTCCAATGCTGGGATGTCCAACTGTTCAATTCAAATTACTCCAGAACACACTTGAGCTTGTCTCTCATAAGAGAGACGTCTAAGGGGTGATATGGTTGCCATTGACAAATACATTCAAGGTCAATACAAAGAACTATCCAATTAATTATTTACGCAAAGCGCTGGGCTAAGAACAAGAGGTCATCCATTAAGACTAGAGGAAAGGCACTTTAGACTAAAACGAAGTCAGGGATTCTTTACAGTAAGGGTGGTAAAGCTATGGAATTCTTTGCCTCGGGATGTTTTACTTGCAGATAATGCAAGTGCTTTCAAAAAAAGCAATGGATGTCTATCTAGCACAGGACAATATTGAAAATTATGACAGACAGTTTCAAAGCATGATAGGATGTTGATCCAGGGAACCATCTGACTGCCATTTGGAGTAAGGAAAGATTTTTTTACCCACTTGGGGCTAAATTGGAAATTGCTCCAGAGAGCTTTTTTTTTTTTTTCTTTTTTCTTTCCTCTGGGTCAACAGTGTTGTTTTTGGCATGGGCTGGACTTGATGGACCCATGTCTTTTTTCCGCCTCATCAACTATATTACTATATAACCAAAAAACACAAAAAAAGAGAGGGGAGAGTCTCATATTGTAGATATTTTATTCAACATCAGGAGTTTAAACAATAGAAAATATACTCACAATGTGTGTATGTCACGGATATTAAATCTCAGTTACACACAGTACTGCCCCCATACAGATATCCTGGATCCTTCATGCTTGATCCATGAAGAACCACCACATCCCAGCAGGGTTTAAAGGGAAACACAATTAGAAAAAGCAAGGAGAGCTATCCTGTTCATATAAAACAGTATACTTGATCCGAGATATAATATATAATGGCACTAGAGAGCTAAAATGTGATGCTCTTGAGCAGTGACTAGCTGGAGAACAGGCCATTGTGCTTTTGTTCGTGCTCAGAGCCTCTCACATCATTTTAGGCTTGATCCAAGATACAGTCAGAGATTTTACTCACATGAAATCTCCACCCGGCTGTAATTATCCACAACTGGTTTAAAGACTAGCGGGGATTCCAGATGCTGGTCTCTCTCTGCAATGGAACCATAAAAGTGGGCATCAAATCTTGTGGATATTACTATATAAACTAATCAAGGGATTGGAGGATCTGGGCTATAAAGAAAGACTAGCCAAACTGGGTTTGTTTAAATTAGAGTATAGTGTGTAACATATATAGTGCTGAAGTACCTTTTTTTTGTTATGTTTTTATCTGTCTTTTCTTTGGCTAGCTCATATAATTTTACACATTTAGATAAATGGATTTATTTATCAATTGGAGGAAGAGAAACATTGATCTCAAGGATATTTTTGAGGAGAAATCATTGTTACTAGTTGAGGAGGATGTGGATCTGAGTACTATATTTGGGGATTTAGAAAAAGTTATGACAAAAGAACTAAAGATTTGGTGGGACATGGTCACCCTGAAGAAATATATCCAACTTAATAATCCTACTTTTGATTTTCCAGGAGATGTTTAGAACCTGATACAATAAGACACTAGATATATGCTCAATTGCTCTTATGTCTATTATTGTAGATCATCATAGGAAAAAGTTGGATTTGATTTACATAGAGGTATTAAAAATACAGGAGAAAATTGAACAGTTTAAAAATATAGAAGAATATGGAGATATTTGAACTGAGATAGGTAATAGACTTCAGAATATAGAGGAAGATATTATTAAGAAAAAACAAAATAAATTAGTAAGGGATAAAAATGATTAAAAAGAAAAAAGATAAAAAATTGTTCGAAATTTGAAAGAAAAAAAAATAATGAGGCTATTGAACATAGTGACACTGAAACTCAGCTTGGGAAAAAGCATATGGAACAAACAGGGTCTGAAATTCATATAAACCTCAACAAACTCAGTAACATAGATATAAGAGGAGTACAAACGCATATAGGAATAATGGATCCAATTACAGGAATATAAACAACCCCCATAGAACACCATACAGAAGACATGATGAATATTACTTTAGAAGAAATTGAGTTAGGATGAATAGTCCACATAATAGAAGAAACCACAATAGAATGGGATCAACATGGAATGACAATATGAATGGGAATGGACACCAGCAACCTAGAACACCATATACTAGGTACCATTTTCATAATAAATTTACACCTTTATGCTTTTCTCATACAGTGAATCAATACCATGCCTGTCCTTCCTCCTCTTTTTTTTATAACCTCCGCAAGAACACGGAAACCTGCACACAGATGAGACAGAGGTCTCGCTTGGAGGGACATGGGAAACAAAATCTCCCTAGAATTAGGAGAGGAAGAAAGAAGAGATGAGTGAAGATGCCTAAAAATAGGATAGAAACGCAAAACACCACTCAAATATTCAATCTTGGCAAGATCAAGTTACATTCAGAATCACAACATGTCCTACAAAAAGGACTGAAATTTGCCCCCCCAACATAAAAATAAGTTTCAAACGTTTATTGATCTGCGTCTTAGAGGGGATATGATAACACTATATAAATATGTTCAGGGCTCTCCAAAAACCTTTTCATTAACAGAACAGTACAAAGGACAAGGGGCCACCCACTTAGACTTGAGGAAAGGAGATTTCATCTACAACAGCAGAAGGGTTTGTTTAGGGTAAGTTCAATAAAGGTATGGAATTCACTGCCTGAGGAGGTGGCGCTATCGAATACGTTAGATGCCTTTAAAAAGGGCCTGGATACTTATTTAAAACAGCATAACAAAGGGCTATGTACATTAGTATTGGGATTAATATTTAGTTAGGCCTTGTTGATCCAAGGAGACATCTGATTGCCATTTGGAATCAAGAAGGAATTTTTTCCCCATTCAGGGTAGAATTTGAAATTGCTATATTGAGGGTTTTTTTTTTTGCCTTCTTTTGGATCAACGATGGTAAACAGGAATAAGAAAAGGGTTGAACTAGATGGACGCAAGTCTTTTTTCAACCTAAATTACTATGTTATTATGTTATGTTACAATCTTCAATTAAGATAAGGGAAAAACCTGAAAAACTTGTCAAGGGGGGCAGGGCTTTCATTGTTTTCATAGAAAGAAGATTGCCCCCTGCTGTTATCTGTCTGGTCTTACAACTAGTTTCTACATCTGAGAAGAGATGGCTTACACTAGGTAAAAGGGCGGGAGGGAAACTTTGCTTGTGAATATCTCTCAAACCATAAAGGTTTGAGAGATAAGGCTTATATCATTCTTCATGTTTTTTTAATGCCTACAAAATAAAATAAAGATAAAATAAAAGTATTACTATCCCTTTAAAGGACGCAGGATCAACTTTAGAAAGTTTTAGGGAGGTGGTTTGGAAAGAGAGTTACTTTTTTGTTACGAGTGATGTAACTTCACTGTATACGATAATACAATGTGAATTGGGAAAAAAGCAGCCTCTTGGGCATTGGAAAATAGAAAGGAATTACCACCAGAAAAGATTGATTGTATACTGAAATGTATAAAGCTTATCCTAACAAAGAGCTATTTTTGGGTAGTAGGTGACTTTTACCTCCAAATATCTGGCACAGCAATGGGGAGTTAATTTGCCCCTAGCTATGCTAATGTCTTCATGGGCTAGTGGGATGATGAATTCTGGCTTAATCCTCTGAAACAGAAATATAGATGATTGTCTATTCATATGGGATAGTACGGAAGAATCAATGGAAATGTTTGTCATATAACAATTTGAATACATATGGTCTAAAATTCACCTCTCCATACGGTAAACAAAGTATTAACTTACCATCTATATTGAAGATAATCAAAGTAAGCCTTGCATGTACAAAAAAAACAACGGACACCAATGGCTTTATTGTCCCAACTAACTGTCATTTTAGACCTTGCGAGAATAAGGGGCAATTGTAATGATACATCAGTATGTACCACTCAAATCAATCAGATGGAAAATATATTTAAAGAAAAGGGCTATAAAGAACATATCCTAAAGAAGTTGAAAGATAAGGTTGTACACAATACTTCGAGATGACATCGAGGAAAAAAAAAAATCATGTTAAAGAAATCATTAGATTTGTAACTAAATACAGCGAAGACCATTCAGATTTGAGAAAGGTAGTAGAAAAGTACTAGCCTATTCTATTAAAGGATCAAAACTTGAAACATTTTTGTTGAAGAAAACCCATATTTCTTTTTAAATATTGTAAAAATCTTAGACAACGTTTGGTTCCTAGTTAAATAAATTATGAAGTACCTAAACCCTAATTTTTTAGACAACTTAAAGGCAAGTGTACAAAATGTATCACATATAGGATGAGTAAAGATAAAACAAGTATTCAAAATTTTAAATCAAATCAGACACGGGAAATTATTTGAAATACAAAATGTCATTTCATGCAAGAGTAAAAATGTTGTCTACCTCCTGGAATGCCCATGTGGCAAAAATTACATTGGAAGAACAGTCAGATGTTTTGGAGTCTGTGTCAGTGAACATATGAGGAATGACAAAAAAGGAATAACAAGCCGCAGTGTATCAGAGTAGCCCACGATAGAGATCCCTCAGGTCTTCCTTAGCTCTAAGAATGCAGTCCCTTCTCACATCATTCAGGAATTTAGGCTATTGTCAATCCTCCTGTGTTACCAGGGACATTCCTGATCCACAGCACAAATTTGACAACAAAGAAAAAATATTGGACCAGTTCTTGCCTTCGGTGTGTGGGTGTGCAGAGCAATTTGATTCGTTCTTTCCGCTTACATGCATTAATATAGTCACTCACTCTGTCACTCACACCGTTTTGTCACCTTTTTCTTTTTTGGCCTTTATTCAGGCTCACTGCTTCCCTACGTCTAAATCACCATGGATTTTGCCACACCTCATCACTCAATCCCCCTTTCCCTGCTGTAAGCCATGACGACAAATATTATTGACAGCAGCACTGAGGACAAGGAGGAGTAGTGATTTAAAGTTACAACCATGTTCTGCAGTTGTGATCACTGATTAATGTTTGAGAGTAAACTAATAATAAGGCAAGACTACATTGGAATAAAACATGATAATGCAAATAATTTGGCTAATGTTTTTCCATAATAATCATGATATATATATATATATATATATATATATATATATATATATATATATATATACACACACTAGGGACGCAGCCCGGGCACCGGGAGCGGGAACTGAGGAGGGATGGTGTGTGTGGTTGGAGCAGGGATGGTGTGTGTTGTTGGAGCAGCTATAGTGCGGCATGTATATTTTTTTGCCAGGGTACTTACACAATGCAGGTGTGTGACAGTGGGCAGAGAGCGGCGGAGAAGAAGCTTGTGTGTAAGAGTGTGTACTACAGAGTGGCCCCAGCATGGTCTGTCTCCAGCCCCTCAGCCACGTGTAATAGCCCCATCCAGCTGCTGCTTGTAGAGAGCTCCTTGAAGGGCCGCATGACCGGGCTGTTGCGGGGTGGAGTGTTGTGCTTCATGAAGGGGGAACACGAAGGATTTGGTACTGGGCCTGCCTGCCTCCGAGCTACATGAAGCAGCTGGGCTTCCTGCAGCAGAAGCACATTGTGCACCAGGAGCCGAAAGCATTGTTGTGTTGCGGATACCAGAAATGAAGGTAAACTGGAGCCGATCCCGCCCTCTGTTTGTTGGATCAGCTCATTGTGTGCCTCAGGTTGGTGGAGGCACCCCTGGGGACTGTGTGTGTGTGTGTGTGTGTGTGTGTGTGTGTGTGTGTGTGTGTGTGTGTGTGTGTCTGTGTGTGTGTGTCTGTGTGTGTGTGTCTGTGTCTGTGTGTGTGTCTGTGTGTCTGTGGTGTAGGAGCAAGTTACAGCCATTTTGTTTTTTCAGTCACTTGGATAGTGGGGGCAGGCCAACTCCCTGAATGATTTAAATCACTCTTCCATTGAATCACCCAGTGGGAACAGTAACTCCTTACTTAAGCTGAGGTAACATAGCAATATAACACAGTGGCTCTTCAGTTGAGGCAAAGTAGCAATATGCACAGGGATCAAATAGAAAGTGGTGTTTGAGGCTTGCTCTCTGTAACATACAGCAAAGCATCTCTCTCCCTCTTTAAGGAGAAAGGGCGGGAAGCAGGAAGTGGAGGAGTGACAGTTGAAAACAGACAGTAAGGTGACTGAAGAGATGAAGAGTTAACCCTCTGAGTGCCAGAGGGGTACACAACGCATTGCAAAGCAATGTGTTGCGTACCCCTCTGGCACTGAAAGGGTTAAATAAAAGACTTGCTATTAAGTTTATCCCTGAGTTTGTATTTTATGGAAACATTACACCCTTGTACTGAAACAGAGTGTATGGAGGGTTACAGTTATCTGTGGGAGGTGACACAGAGTGTATGGAGGATTACAAGTATCTGTGGGAGGTGAAACAGAGTGTATGGAGGGTTACAGTTATCTGTGGGAGGTGACACAGTGTGTTTGTGGGGTCATGATCCTGAGTGAGAGTGTATGTGGACCAGGAGAAGTTATTGATATCCCTACTTCAGGAGCGAGTGGCGACTGTATTTTTTTTGTCAGTTGGATAGTGGTGGGAGGGCTGGAGGGGGCAGGCCAACTCCCTGTATGATAAACACGCCCCCATTGAATCACCCAATGTGAGCAGTAATGTCCCCATTGAATCACCCAATGGGAGTTGTGTCTCCTAATGAGACATAAATTATGTAATGAGGCATTCTGTTCAATGTCTGTTTTCTGAGGAGACATAAATTATGTTCTGTGTGTGAGGTACCATAAATTATGCAATGAGGCTTATTCTTTTATATGTATATATATATATATATATATATATATGTATATATATATATATATATATATATATGTATATATATATATATATATATGTATATATATATATATATATATGTATATATATATATATATATATATATATATATATATTGCTCAAAAAAAATAAAGGGAACACTAAGATTACACATCCTACTGCTCCAAAAAATAAAGGGAACACTAAGATTACACATCCTAGATCTGAATGAATGAACTGACAACAAAATCACACAAAAATTCTCAATGGAAATCAAATTTATCAACCCATGGAGGTCTGGATATGGAGTCACACTCAAAATCAAAATGGAAAACCGTACTACAGGCTGATCCAACTTTGATGTAATGTCCTTAAAACAAGTCAAAATGTGGCTCAGTAGTGTGTGTGTGGCCTCCACGTGCCCGTATGACCTCCCTACAACGCCTGGGCATGCTCCTGATGAGGTTGCGGATGGTCTCCTGAGGGATGTCCTCCCAAACCTGGACTAAAGCATCCGCCAACTCCTGGACAGTCTGTGGTGCAACGTGGCGTTGGTGGATGGAGCGAGACATGATGTCCCAGATGTGCTCAATCAGATTCAGGTCTGGGGAACGGGCGGGCCAGTCCATAGTATCAATGCCTTCCTCTTGCAGGAACTGCTGACACACTCCAGCCACATGAGGTCTAGCATTGTCTTGCATTAGGAGGAACCCAGGGCCAACCGCACCAGCATATGGTCTCACAAGGGGTCTGAGGATCTCATCTCGGTACCTAATGGCAGTCAGGCTACCTCTGGCAAGCACATGGGGGCTGTGCGGCCCCCCAAAGAAATGCCACCCCACACCATTACTGACCCATTGCCAAACCGGTCATGCTGGAGGATGTTGCAGGCAGCAGAACATTCTCCACAGTGTCTCCAGACTCTGTCACGTCTGTCACATGTGCTCAGTGTGAACCTGCTTTCATCTGTGAAGAGCACAGGGCGCCAGTGGTGTATTTTCCAATCTTGGTGTTCTCTGGCAAATGCCAAACGTCCTGCACGGTGTTGGGCTGTAAGCACAACCCCCACCTGTGGACGTCGGGCCCTCATACCACCCTCATGGAGTCTGTTTCTGACCGTTTGAGTGGACACATGCACATTTGTGGCCTGCTGGAGGTCATTTTGCAGGGCTCTGGCAGTGCTCCTCCTTGCACAAAGGCGGAGATAGCGGTCCTGCTGCTGGGTTGTTGCCCTCCTACGGCCTCCTCCATGTCTCCTGATGTACTGGCCTGTCTCCTGGTAGCGCCTCCATGCTCTGGACACTACGCTGACAGACACAGCAAACCTTCTTGCCACAGCTCGCATTGATGTGCCAACCTGGATGAGCTGCACTACCTGAGCCACTTGAGTGGGTTGTAGACTCCGTCTCATGCTACCACTAGAGTGAAAGCACCGCCAGCATTCAAAAGTAACCAAAACATCACCCAGGAAGCATAAGAACTGAGAAGTGGTCTGTGGTCACCACCTGCAGAACCACTCCTTTATTGGGGGTGTCTTGCTAATTACCTATAATTTCCACCTGTTGTCTGTTCCATTTGCACAACAGCATGTGAAATTGATTGTCAATCAGTGTTGCTTCCTGAGTGGACAGTGTTGTTCAAGTGTTCCCTTTATTTTTTTGAGCAGTTTATATATATATATATATATATATATATATATATATATATATGCATGAATCACTTCACCACTACCACCATACAAATCAACCATCAAGGCTGTCATGCTGGGTAACATGGCAGGAGGTGAACCTATCTGGCAAAAGGGGGTACAAGCCACTGAGTACTTGGAAACAGGGAATATATAGCACAGCTGACTTGCAGGTGAAAGCTAGACGATGGGTGGTCACAGGCTGACAGACAAAACCTGCTATCAAGGCTGCTGCTACATTGAGCTGCTAGAGAGCAAAGTCAGAGTGTGAAACTAGGTAGTGATGAAAACTAGCAAGATGCTCACACAAGTGAAGAAGAGGTCAGGAAAGGCAGCATACAAGCATGGTCATAGTACAAAGGCAAGGTCATAAACAGGAAGCTCAGCACTGGAACAATAGTCAGTAAGACAATATACTGATGTATTGAAGTGTCTGTAAGGCTGCTTGATATAGGCCTCAGGGTACATATGTTTTGGACACAGACTTGAAGAACAGTGCTGGATTGAGTGCATCCAGATAAACAAGCAGAGCTGTAGCTAACAGCTGAGAAGGACTTTCTGGATCAAATCCTTACACAGGTTTACAGAAGGAAAAGACTTCAAAATAATTAAAAACTTGAAAATATTGATTGTGAACTTCCAACAAGGCAAACCCTGAAAAAAAATGTTAGAATACTTCTGGACTGAAAAAAGAAATCAATTGTTTACAAGATTCTGGTTTTCATAAAAACAGCCCTGAAAACCAACTGTTTGCAGGCTTCAGACTTGGGGAAAAAAGAAGGCCTAAAAAAAAATGTATGCACTACAGGCACAATACCAGAAGTTATAGATGACAGTGCCAAACTACTACCAGAAACATGATGCCACCCAATGGCACCCACTAATGGCATTATGGCATTTCTTAGTGATGTAATTCCTGCTGCTGAATGGCCTTAGCATCAAATTTAGGCTTATGCATGGCACTCAGATTATCAGCATTGACAGGTTTTGGTACAATGATGTTTACAGTTCCCACTAGCCCTAGTTCTGCTGAGGCAGAAGCAGAACCGCAGCAAGCCTCCACCACTTCATGTGTATCTGGTGAGAACAGCTTGGCCAATTATTCTTCTCTTCCTGCACCTCTAAAATCATTGTAACATTACGTTGAATAAAGACATATGTCCATCAAGTGCAACCTTTGCCTCATACCCTAGTGACATGAGAACTGTATAGCTTTCCTGCTACCAAATAAGTTAGTATTTATCAGACCTTCCGATTTGCCTACTAATATACAGTATAACCCTGTATGATCCCTTTTGAAAGAAATGTATCTAATCTTCTCTTAAATGTATCCATTGTATCTGCCATAACCACCTCCTTGGACAAGGAATTCCACAATTTAACAGACCTTACTGTAAAAAAAACCCTTCCTCTGCTGAAGTTTAAACCTTTTTTCCTCTAATCTCAAGGGGTGTCTCCTGGTCACCTGATCAGGTCTTGGCATGAATAGCTCACCACAGAGATCCTTGTATTGACCTCTCATATATTTGTACACTGTGATAAGATCTCCTCTGTTGTCTTTTCTCTAGAGTAAATAAACCAAGTTTGTCCAGTCGTTTCTCATACGTTAAGTCCTCCATTCCCTTAATTAATTTTGTTGTCGCTGTACCCTCTCTAGTTCTAGTACATCCTTTTTTTTTAGAACTGGTGCCCAAAACTGTACTGCATATTCGAGGTTAGGTCTTACCAGTGATTTGTACATTGGCAGAATGATGTTATCCACTCTTGCTTCAATATCCCTTTTTATGCAAGACAGGATTTTGTGTGCTTTTGTTACTGCTGTTCGACATTGGTCACTGTTTCCAAGTTTGTAGTTTACAAGGATACCCAGGCCTTTCTCTAGCAACGAGTCCCCTAAAATGATTCCATTAAGTTCATAAGTAGCCTTGGTATTATTTCCTCCCAAATGCATGACATTATACTTTCCTTCATATTCCATTTGTTTGCCCAATCTGCCATTTTATGTAAATCCCTCTGAAGAGAGCAAATATCATGTCCTGAATTAATTATCATGCATAATTTAGTGCAATCTGCAAATATTGATATTTTGCTTTCTATATCTATTTCCAGGTAATTTATAAACATGTTAACCCCTTAAGGACTGGCAGTCATGGGACATTTCCATCCCATAATGACCGCATAGGCGCACTTGGACGCGCCGGTACACGTGACCTGTCACGTATATCGGCGCGTCATTATGGGGCCTGATAGAGATTGCTCTGATCTTGGAGCGGTCAATTTCAGGCCCTATTTTTACTTACAGCGCTCCCGGTAGAGCACTGTAAGTAAAAAGTACGTGACGTACTATGACAGTCATCGGTCCTTGAGTATTTCAAGGACCGTGACGGTCCTGGTACGTCAAGGGTCCTTAAGGGGTTAAAAAGCAGAGCACCTAATACTGAACCCTGATGTACACCACTCTCCACCTTAACTATATTGGAGAATTGTCTATTTACAACCACACACTGTTCCCTATCCTTCAACCAGTTTTGTATCCAATTGCAAAGGTTATCCCCTAGCCCCAATTTTCTTATTTTATACCCCAGCTTTCTCTGTGCGCTGTATCAAATGACTTTGGAAAATCTAGATATACTACATCAACTGCCTTACCATTATCTAAGTTGCTACCTCCTCATAGAAGCTGAAAAGATTAGTTTGGAATGATCTATTCCTCATAAAACCATGTTGATTCCTGCTAATGATCTTATTTTTTGTGTTGTAGTCCTGAATATAATCCCTTGTTACCCCTTCTAGCAGTTTTCCCACTACAGAAGTCAAACTCACAGGTCTATAATTGCCAGGTTCTGTTTAGTTCCCTTCTTAAATAGAGGAACTATACTGGCTCTTCGCCAATCTTGTGGCACTGAACTTGTGGTGAGAGAATCTTTATACAGTAAATATAGGGGTCTTGCTAACACAGCACTGAGTTCCTGAAGAACCCTTGGATGTATACCATCAGGACCCGGTGCTTTGTCAGCCTTAATTTTGTTCAATCTTCCCATGACATCTTCTTCAGTTACAAGACAAAAGGAAGAGAGGTGCACACGCTTTAAGTTCAGACTACTGATATCAGTAATGGACCACCACCATGTAACCACTTTTTTTCCCTTGCCGAATTTTCTACTCACTTGTAGAAGAGGCACAAAACTCGCTGCACAGTATCACAGCATTCACAGGTCCATTATTGATATCGGCAGTCTGCACTTAAAGCGTGTGCGCCTCTTCTTTTTGTCTTGTTTCTACATGTATTGGAGGTCGATTGCCAGCGAATGATGTGGAGAGGCAGCACCACGAAAAAGTGACGGAACCATTACTTTAAGAGACTCTCAAGTTTTTTGTCTGCTGCAAAGTTGGATGGGAAGTTGTATTTTCCTGTGGAATAGCGCTTGTATAGAAAGAATTGCATCTTCTTGAGTTAGTCCAACATCTGGTAATTGTATTGTTATATTTATTACTTGTTGCGGCTCTTCTACCATTCCTTGCTCCCTTGTATATACTGATGCAAAGAAAGTGTTTAAAACATCGGCCTTTTCCTTATCCTCACTAACCAACTCACCCATCTCATTTTTGAATGGTCCAATGCACTCCCTCTTATGTTTTTTGCTATTTATATATTTGAAAAACTTTTTTGAATTGGTTTTGCTTTCCCTTGCAATTCTGGTTTCATTATCTATTTTTGCTACCCTTATTGACTTTTTACAATCTTTGTTGCACTTCCTGTATTTTAAGAGAGAATGTTCAGTTCCTTCAAACTTAAATAGTTTGAACGCTTTTTTTCCCTTGTCATTTCCTTCTTTACACGTGCAGTTAATCATATTGTCTGTGACTTCTTTTGCATTTGTTCCCCATTGGTATATACTGTTGGGTAAATTTCTGCAACCTAAATTAGAATTCTGACCATTTTTCCTCAGTATTTTTTACTTTAAATAATTTATCCCAGTTTGTGTTGCATTGAAGCCCTTAACAGTTAGCTTTTTTTAAAATTAAGAGTTTTCATTGAACCTAAACAGTTTTGCTTTGCCAGGCTGATCTCAAATGTAACCATATTGTGATCACTGTTCCCCACATGTTCACTTACCTTAATATTGGATACCATTTCTGTATAATTTCTTATCACTAGGTCCAATACATTGTTATTTCTTGTCGGCACTTCCACCATTTGTGACATGTAGCTTTCCTGAAGCATGCTCACAAACCTGCTTCCCTTAGTACTCTGACGGGTCTCATTTTTCCAGTTGATATCTGGATAGTTAAAATATCCCATAATTATAGTATGCCCAAGCTGGGCAGCTTTCCACATCTGCAATAACAGTTGGGCCTCAACATTGTCATCAATATTTGGTGGTTTGTAGCATATACCCCCCAACACCTTTTTTTTACCTTTTACACCGCATTTAACTCAATTTCTACTCACACGGACTCCACATTTTGGCCAGTTTCCTCACTAATATCATCCCTCAAAACTGCATTTAGAAATCATTCTATAGGGACCTCCATCTTCCTCCTACTTTGTCATTGGTACCAATATGTACCAAGACAGCTGGATCGCTTCCAGCCCCTCCCAATAATCTGTCAGTCCTGTCCGAAATATGCAGAACCAGAGAAACCGGGAGACACCATACTGTTCGGCATTCATGTTCCTGGCGGCAGATTACCCTCCTAATAATAGAGTCCCCTATTACCACCACCTGCCTTGGTTTCTGCCTACTCTGCATCCCATCTAAACTGGAAGGAGGACTGTTCCCCTGCCTGCTAGAGGAATCAGCCCTCTCCGGTATTGCCAGTTCTGAGCTATCCTCATCAACATCTTCACACAATCTTGAAAATCTGTTGGACTGAGTCAAATCAGAACTGGCCTTCCTTCTCCTCCTGCCCACTACCCTTCCTCCTTACTGTTACCCAGCTGCCTACCTGTTGCTCCTCCTCTACTACTCCACACTCTTCACCAGTAACCCCACATACTACCACAACATTGCAATGTTTCTTTACAAATTCAATATCTTAGACTCTAAACAGAAAATATGCTCACACTTGGCACAGCGGTATGACCCCTGGAACTCTTGTTCCAAGTGTTCAAACATGTGACAAGAGGTGAACTGCATGTGATTGTCTATCCCACTATCACTCGTGCTTGGTTTTACAATTCAAATAGAGTAATACTGTCCTCTAATGATTACTGTAAGGTAAAGTAAACCAAATGTAAATGTGGATGCAGTAAATCCCTTGAAATTACCTTCACCACAGAGCGCTGCTGATTTCCTACTCCTGCTTCTATTCTATAACTCCAGATTCGTTCAAGCATAGATGAGGTATGGGACTGTATTGGTAGCACCGCAGCCAGGTGACTCCCCTTAGCAAACACCCTTAAACACACAGGCCAGAGAAAAACCCAGTAAACTGTTGGTTTTTAACCCTTGCAATACCCACGCAAAATGAATATACACTTTTTTATTTTTTTAAACCCTTAATAAACATCAAACACTCGCTTGTACTTAGCCAGATTCTTTCAGACTTGTCTGCAGTCCACTTAGATGCAGTCTCTGTGGTTGAGTTGGCATATTATTTCCCTTGAGAGCAGGAAGGTGTATGCTGCAACTGCTACTGCACTGTGCACAGCGTGTGGAAGCAATGTGAAAGTGTGGAAGGACTTGGAAGAATCATACTTGACACATCTAATCTCATATTAAGCTTCTTCCTCCTAAATCAGTAGTCCCAAGTTGAACAATATCATCTGTCTCAATTCAGTGCCCTGCTGCTTCAACAATCCTAACAATGCATCTTTGAGTAGAAGCTATAGGAAAGCAACTAACATCACAATTTCCATCATTCTCTCTCAGATCAACAACTCTTACAAAAGAGTTCTCCAGTGAGAAGCTTCTTCCTTTTGTCTTTCCTCTAGTATTATCAGCAACAACGACCTCATGGAAATAGGAGGAAAAGGACTATATCACAGAATAGAGTACGTTTCAGTCGGGTTTTATGAGGAATTTGTTGAAGATGGTCCAGGATTTCTCATAGTAACATTGTAAATTAGGTTGAAAAAAGAAACAAGTCTACCAAATTCAACCTTTGCCTCATAACTCAGAGACATGGTGATTATATAGCTTTCCAGCTGCCAAATTAGTTAGTCTTTATCAGACCTTCCTTTTTGCCTTCTAATACACAGTATAAATCTGTATGTTCCTTTTTGAAAGAAATGTATCCAATCTTCCCTTAAAAGTGTCCAATGTATCTGCCATGACCACATCTTTGGGCAAGGAATTCCATAATTTAAAAGACCTTACTGTAAAAAAAAAACAAAAAAAACTTTTTCATCTCTGAAATTGAAACCTCCTTTCCTGTAATCTCAAGGGGTGGCCCCTGGTTATTTGATCAGGCCTTGGAATTAACCTTGTATTGACCTCTCACAAGATCTCCTCTTGGTCGTCTTTTCTCTAGTGTAAATCAAATTTATCTAGGCGTACCTCATACGTCAAGTCCTTCCCTTAATTAATTTAGTTGCTCTTTGCCGTACTTTCTCCTTTTTCAGAACTGGTACCCAAAACTGCACTGCATATTCAAGATGAGGTCTTACCAACAATTTGTACAATGGCAAAATTATGTTATCTACTCTTGTTTGAGTACAGCTTTTTATGCAAGAACATATATCCTGTTCTGAATCTATTACCCTGCCTAATTTAGTGTCATCTGCAAATATTGATATTTTGCTTTCTATTCGCAGGGACTTTATAAACATGTTAAAAAGCAGAGGACCAAGTACTGAACCCTGAGGTACTCCACTTTCAACTTTAACTGTATTGGAGAATTGATCCCTATCCTTCAACCAGTTTTCTATCAGATTGCAAAGGTATCTCCAAGACCCAATTTCCTTATTTTATACCCAGCCTCCTGTGTATCACAGTATCAAGTGCCTTTCCAAAATCTAGATGTACTACATCAACTGTCTTAGCATTATCTAGGTTGATACTTCTTCATTCTCTTGGTGTTGGGGCCAGTGTTTGGAGGCAGGTAATGGTATTTGCTTTGGAAGGCTGGTAATTCAGGGCATAATCAGATCTTTGAACGGAGTTCGGATTGAGGGTTTTGGGCTGGCTAATGTGTGGTTTGTGAAAAAAGTCCTGAAATTAAAAACAGGAGTGCATCAGAGGTTACATTTTGGTTCTTGGGATGAAAGAATAGTGGATAAAGACCACGAGGAGACCCTATGGACTGACTGCAATCATGAGGGAGTACATTTTTAATAGCAAGAACATAGGAGATAATTGAGTAATGTCTAGATCTTTTTTAGGCCACTGTTCAGTAGTCCATTTATTGTAAAATAGTGAGATGATGAATCAGAGAACATTTATGGAGAGGGTGAAAAATAGTGTCTAAAAGTATTTGCCTACATGACTATATCTGATTTGGGAGACTGGTTGAGGTGAATGGTGGTAAATTATTCTGGTGCTAAGGGCAGCTGGAGGAGGCGGTGAGATAAACAATCTGCTTCAAGGAGTGATTATCATGGAGACATTTCAGCTGAAGTTCATTTTTTGTGTAAAACGAAACAAGATGCGAGGAGAGAGATACTATCTTCAATACTGAACAGTTAATAAAGCTTGAACAATGTCAATAAACACATGAATCATTCACCTGTGTCCAAACATTGGATCCCTCCCAGCTTATAAGCCAGTGGGGAATTTGGATGATAGTTTTCCCAGCTACAGAACTCAACTAGACAACATCTGTTGCAACTTCCCTATAGTTTTCACCATTGGAGAAGGAAAAAAATCTCAAAGCAGACCAAGTTATATAAGAAAGTAAAAAATGTTTTATTAAAAGAAAAAAAATGTTAAACATTTTTCAACATGTTTCATGGTTCAAACAACTTAATCAGGAGGACAAAATACATGTATACATTCGATAAATTGTAACACTTTATATTTTCTTTTACCATTTTGATCCATAAATTATTTTTGTTTGGATATAAATTTGCAGGCAGTCCATGTCCCAAAGGGATATGTCCCTTTCACTGTTGATAGTAGCCATGTGGTTTTAGCTTATCATCGGAAATGGCTGTGGACTAATGTGTCTTTAATATTTTTGCTTCTCTTGTAGGTTGTTAGGTGTTAGATGCACAAGCTGCGTTATGTCTTCACCTTGGTGCAAAGTAGTGTTTGTTGAGGATATTGCTAATTTCCTTGTGCTCTTAATTATAGCTCTTTACCAGTCTCACTAGTTGTTTCTAAGGCTTGTTTACACTGGGATTAACTAATTGATATCTATTAGACTTTAGTGCTCTTTTATATGCCCTTTTTAAAGATGTTTTACTGTATCCCCTCTGTAGGAACCTACTCTGTGTGTGTGTGTATATATATATATATATATATAATATATGGCTGTATCCTTAAAACCAACAATAAGTTTAGTTTCTCGGAAAATGGATTTATCCTTGATACTCAGCCTCCATCGCTTGAATAGGAATTTTATCTTATATGGGAGAGATACACCTGCAGTTTCATATTCCTATAAGAGAACGTTGTTTCAAAACTGATATCATTAGTCTTATCTATTTCCTCATTATATTTGATTGATAGGATCTTTCCTTACTTTTCCTGGTAGTAGACTTCCACCTAGTGATGTGGTAGATTTATCTCTACAAGTTATTTTACATAGTTACATAGTAAATTAGGTTGAAAAAAGACACAAGTCCATCAAGTTCAACCTTCGCCTCATACCTCAGTAACTGAGAATTTTATAGCTTTCCTGCTACCAATTAAATTAGTCTTTATCAGACCTTCTTGATCAGCCTACTGATAAACAGTATAATTCTGTATGTTCCCTTTTGAAAGAAATGTATCTAATCTTCTCTTAAATGTATCCATTGTATCTGCCATAACTACCTCCCTGGGCAATGAATTCCACAATTTGACCGACCTTACCGTAAAAAAACCCTTCCTCTGCTGAAGTTTAAACCTCCTTTCCTCTAATCTCAAGGGGTGTCCCCTGGTCACCTGATCAGGCCTTGGAATAAATAACTCACCGCAGAGATCCTTGTATTGACCTCTCATATACTTGTACAATGTGATAAGGTCTCCTCTTAGTCATCCTTTCTCTAGAGTAAATAAACCAAGTTTCTTTAGTCGTTCCTCATATGTCAAGTCCTCCATTCCCTTAATTAATTTTGTTGCTCTTCGCTGTACCCTCTCTAGTTCTAGTATATCCTTTTTCAGAATCGGTGCCCAAAATTGCACTGCATACTCAAGGTGAGGTCTTACCAATGATTTGTATAATGGCAAAATAATATTATCCACTCTTGCTTCGATACCTCTTTTTATGCAAGACAGGACTTTGTTTGCCTTTGCTACTGCTGTTTGACACTGGTCACTGTTTCCAAGTTTGTAGTTGACAAGGATACCCAGGTCTTTTTCTAGTAACGAGTCACCTAAAATTATTCCATTAAGTTTATAAGTAGCCTTGGGATTGTTTCCTCCCAAATGCATGACTACACTTCCCCACATTAAACTTCATATTCCACATGTTTGCCCAATCTGACATTGTATGTAAGTCCCTCTGTAGAGAGAAAATATCCTGTTCTGAATTAATGACTTTGCATAATTTAGTATCATCTGCAAATATTGATATTTTGCTTTCTATATCTATTTCCAGGTCATTTATAAACATGTTAAAAAGCAGCGGACCCAATACTGAACCCTGAGGTACTCCACTCTCCACTTTAACTGTACTGGAGAATTTTCCATTTACAACCACATACTGTTCCCTATCCTTCAACCAGTTTTGTATCCAATTGCAAAGGTTATCTCCTAGCCCCAATTTCCTTATTTTATACACCAGCCTTCTATGTGGCACTGTATCAAATGCCTTTGCAAAGTCTAGGTATACTACATCTACTGCTTTGGCATTGTCTAGGTTGCTGCTTACATCCTCATAGAAGCTGAAAAGATTAGTTTGGCATGATCTACTCTTCATAAAACCATGTTGATTCGTGCTAATGATTTTATTTTTTGTGTTGAAATCCTGAATATAGTCCCTTATTATCCCTTCTAACAGTTTTCCCACTACAGAGGTCAAACTCACTGGTCTATAATTGCCAGGTTCTGTTTTAGTTCCCTTCTTAAATAGAGGCACTATGTTAGCTCTTCGCCAATCCTGTGGCACTGAGCCTGTGGTAATAGAATCTTTAAAGAGTAAATATAGGGGTTTTGCTAATACTGCACTAAGTTCCTGAAGAACCCTTGAATGTATACCATCAGGACCCGGTGCTTTGTCGGTCTTAATTTTGTTCAGTCTTCCCATGACATCTCCTTGAGTTAACCCAATATCTGTTAATTGTATTGTTTTATTTGTTACTTGCGGAGGCTCTTCTACCATTCCTTGCTCCCTTGTATATACTGATGCAAAGAAAATGTTTAAAACATCGGCCTTTTCCTTATCCTCACTAACCAACTCTCCCATCTCATTTCTGAATGGTCCAATGCACTCCCTCTTAAGTTTTTTGCTATTTATATATTTGAAAAACTTTTTTGGATTAGTCTTGCTTTCCCTTGCAATTCGAGTTTCATTATCTATTTTTGCTACCCTAATTGCCTTTTTGCAATCTTTGTTGCACTCCCTGTATTTTAAGAAAGATTGTTCAGTTCCTTCAGACTTAAATAATTTGAATACGTTTTTTTTCCTTGCCATTTCCTTCTTTACATGTGCAGTTAACCACATTGGCTGTGACTTACTTCTTTTGCATTTGTTCCCCATTGGTATATACTGCTGGGTACATTTCTGCAACCTAAATTTGAATTCTGACCATTTTTCCTCAGTATTTTTGCCTATAAATAAAATATCCCAGTCTATGTGTTGCATTGAGGCCCTTAACAATTTGAAGTTCGCTTTTTTAAAATTAAGAGTTTTGGTTGAACCTATACATTTTTGCTTTGCCAGACTGATCTCAAATGTAACCAATGTTGGATACCATTTCTATGTTATTAGTAATCACTAGGTCCAATACATTGTTATTTCTTGTTGTCGCTTCCACCATTTGTGACATGTAGCTTTCACGAAGTGTGTTCAAAAACCTGCTACCCTTAGCACTCTGACAGGTCTCATTTTTCCAGTTGATATCTGGATAATTAAAATCTCCCATAATTATAGTATGCCCAAACTGGGCAGCTTTCCTTATTTGCAATAGCAGTTGGGCCTCAACATTGTCATCGATATTTGGTGGTTTGTAGCATATGCCCACCAACAACTTTTTTTTACCTTTTTTTGTATATCATATTGACCAGTCTATATTACCTCACATGCTAATTCTCTAAGGGGTTACCTATGAGAGAAGAATGGGAGTACCTTTCTTTTATGGGGGGTTTAGGTAATATAAGCAGTATACAGAGGGAAATAGGGGATTTTTGTTTACTAGATTTCCTGGTTCCTGAAGTGAGCAAAACCTTGCTGTGCCCAAGACCACACCCTGTTATACAGGATTGGTAAAGTATAATTTAAGTTTATTTACATAACACTGTATACACTTCCAAAATTATTATAACCCAGCCTATTGAGAACTATTACACAGTAGTCATTTGTCTGTAAAGTTAGAATAATATTTGGATGTAATACAATCCAATCACAGTAGTTATAGGGTGAGATCAGATTAACAGCAATTTTAGATCATTGGAAGTTACTGTTAGCTAGCAGTGTTGACACCACTCTGCAGGTTGTTTACTGTGTGTGCGAATCTTTCCATTTGACTGCTTTGGGATGTGTCTGAGTCCTAGAGCAATCGGGTGCAAATAATCAACAAATATGTTGTTTTGAGATGGTCGTGATCTGGTGTTCTAAATTAACACTTGCATTGCCGTCTGGAAAAATTTTCCTTCTGTTTCTCTTGTCTGTGGTTCTGGTACTTTATGGCTGGTTCTGTTTAAAATTTGCATTGTCTGCGTGTGGTATCAAGGCGTGGTTTTGATCTGTTGGAATAGTCACATTTGTGAAAATCCTGACAGAACAAAATAGTGTACGCCATTTTGGATTGAATAAATGGCTGGTCCTTACTGTCCATGGTTCTTTTAACCCCTGCTGCTAAGTTGTGTGCAGACATGATTTTGTCATTATAATCCTTATGGTATATAGATTGCGTTTCTATAGCAATACTTTATTTTAATTGCTTAAAGTGAATGTTTACCGTATACTAAACTATATCTCATTCAATGCAACACCCCCTAAGGTAGCGAGTAGTGTACTTCAATTTGCCTGTAATGTCTTTCATTGTTTAATACTTACTTTTAAAGTTTGTTGCGTTGACGTGTCATAGTTGGCCCGGCCCCTTCCACTGACTGTGTCCTGGCATAATAACTAGAGTGTGCACACAATGCGCGCCCTAGTCCCAGCATGTACTGTTAGTGCCTGCGCCTCTCGTTCTGAACAATGCTCATAGGCATGCATGATGTTGTAGGCTGTGGTAAGCATGGGTTGGGGTTTGTCCGGTCATGAAGTTTAAAAAAAAAAAAAAAAAGTTACATCGGATCCAGTACCCCCTTACTGTTCCATTTTACTAAAGCTTCTCTTTAACCCTTTGAGTGCCAGAGGGATACGTTATCCCTCTGACACTCAAAGGTTTTAATTTAATGATTATTGCCACATATCTGTGTGTTTGTTTTTTATTAGTAGTATTGACTTTTAATTACCCCCAGGTTTGAATATAATAAAATTTAACATAGCTCTCTTTCTCACACACACCACATATGTGTGTGTGTATTTATTTATGAAGTGTGGTTGTGTATGTGTAATATATAATATTGTAATGGATCCTACCCATTACTTGAGCCCTTGTCTGGCCCTAAGACTGTTTAACCAAAAACTATGGACATTTTTCCCGGTTGTGCACTAAAAATACTTTGTATACGCGTTCTGTGGATACATTAATGGACCTTATTACACACAACTGCCCTGTGGTAGACTGGTGGCAGTGAGGGGTTAATTATTCCAATGTATATTGCAGTCCCTCAAGGCATTGACTGTGTACTGTAGCAAGAACTCCTGCTGGGTGTTAACTAAGCCATTGTGAACTGCAGTCAGACCCCCTGCTGTGTGGTAATCAGTTCAAGCCCTCAAGTCTTTGTTCAATCAAACCCTTTTGTATCTGAAATGTAATCCTGTCTAAGTTATTGTATCTGTTAAGACCATCTGCTGTTGGCCTTTTGTTTCATGTAACAAAAGCCCTTTTGTATCTGATTTCCCCCATCAGTTCCAATGCACGATTTGTGTATAAATATCTGTGGTCTTTGCCAATAAAGTGAGTTATGTTTTGGAGTGAACAAGGAGTCCTGGAGTCTTGTATTGCTATTGCTTATGGTCTAAAGTGTCCACTCTGATACCCATCTGCGCCAAGTATCCTGAATCGTCGACCGCCTGCTGCCAGCTTCCTGTGACCCAACTTTGTATGCTGTCAGGTGGTGATGTGGACTCCATCTTCTCATCCTTGTGTTCCTGCGACATCTTCCAGAGATCCTTTGACCGGGAGTAGAGGCCTCACTCCCTACTGCCCATGTTTCCCTGCTTTCAGCGATCCTGCGATTGGTTCAGTGACCGTCCATACTTCAACCGGTGCATCCAGCGGCGATAGTCCGGCGTGGAGAAGGAGAGACCCGGGAATGACGGCGGAAGGCGACGCGATCCCTTCCTAGCTTCCGTTTATCGGGTGCAGCAATTGAGTAATGGCGGATGCTTTTGGCTCATCTGAGAACCGATTCGAATTAATCCTGTTCCAGTGGAGGTTCTGGCTGGGCGATATTGTAGATGACTTTATCCCAGAGCTGGGTGGTTGTATCACAGAGGCGTTACGGATGGAAGACACCTACTGGGCTCTGGTAAATCACATGGAATGGGAGTATGGCCTCGAGCCCCCAGTAACCTTCTCCCCAGCCCGCTTGCGATGTGAGATCCAAGGGCTACTGCCAAAGTTTGGATCCCAAAGATAAGCATCTATCTTTGGGATCCAAACTTTGGCAGTCCAGGAAACGACCGCTTCTGGGAAGTGTTGGCCAAACAAGAGGATATGCTAGTCGCGTACGTTCCCGTGAGCCTACAAGAGGACTTGAGAGATACAGTCAGTTGGGAGTGTGAGGTGGAATGTATGTATGCCAGATTATTGCAAGAAATCCGGGAGGCCCTATAGGAAAAGAGAGACTGGGGGGGTTACACATCTGAGGGGGACCTCAGTGGAGCTGAGGACTTGAGTGGAGTTTTCCCTGTTCACTCCACACTGGTGAGTGGGAATGCGTTCCTCACTAGTGACCGTTGTGTTTTCCCCACATCAGGGAGTGGGACAATGGTCCTCCCTGATAACCCTTTGCCCCTGGATGATGTTTTGCCTGAGCTGAGGAGTGGGAATGCGTTCCTCCTCAGCCAAGAAGATGCCACGGCATCAGGGGATGGGACAGACGTCTCCCCTGATAGGCATGTGGCCCTTTCCCTGCTTTCCCAGCCGCGGTGGATGAGACACAGGTCCCCACCAGCAGCAATTGTATGCCCCAACTGATGGGTAGGAGAGAGCCCATCAGCCCCTGTGAACCCCCAGCTGTGGTGAGTGTGGAAGAGCTCACCAGTAGCCCCAAAGTGATGCCTCCTGTTGTACTGGAAGATGTCCTAGAGAAGGAGCAAGGTGTGCTCTCCAGGGCTGCGGATGATGCCGCCTTAAGGGATGGGACTGCGGTCTCCCTCAAGGCAGAGAAGGGCCCTGTGGTTGGTGGCCTACAAGAGGAGGATCCCAGCGGACTGGAAGAGAGCAGTGCTTCTGGCCCTCCTATGGATATGGATTGTGAACTGGTGGGTGGGAATGAGTTCCCCATCAGCCCCCCTGTGAACCCTGGCCTGGTGAGTAGGAGTGAGCTCACCAGGCCCTGGGAAACCCCTGCTGTGGTGGAAGAGACGCAGGTCCCCACCAGGAGCCCCAGTCCATCCCCTGTTGCTGTTGTCCTGGAAAAGGAAGGATGTGTGCTCCCCAGGGTTACGGAGGAGTTTGCCATGGGAAGTGGGACTGCGGCCCTTCCCAGTGGCCACATGGTCCCTGAACTGGTGAGGAAGAAGGTATGCCTCACCAACAGCCCCGTGACTTTTCCTGAGAACCCCAGCCTGGCGAGTAGGAGAGAGCTCTCCAGTTCCCCTTTGATCCCTGGCCTGGTGAGTGGAAGTGAGCCCCCCGGGACCTGCGAGACCCTGGCAGTGATGAGTGGGACAACAGTCCTCATCACAAGCCCCCCGGTTGTTGCCCCGTTGCTGGAGACCCCCATCTTCGTGAGTGGGACCACAGTCCTCACCAAGGATGCTTTTTGTGCCCCTGTGAACTGGTGGGTGGGAGTGCGCTCCACATCAACCCCCCTGTGACCCCTGACCTGGTGAGTGGGACAAAGGTCCTCACCAGGGATGTTGTTATGCCCCCTGGATTATCTGATCCCAGCCTGGTGGGTAGGAATTTGGTCCCCACCAGGCCAACTATTGACCTAGCCAAAGGGAGTGGGACCGCTGTCCTCCCTAAAGAAGTTGGGTCTTGGCCCTGTTCTGTTCTCCGCCCAGAATCTGTTTGCCCTGGGTTGGTGAGTGGGAGTGCGCTCCTCACCGGCCCTTTGGGTGCCCCTGCCAACCAAGTTCCCAGGGGTGCTAACAGTTCTTGGAATGTTGCCTCAATCCAGGAGAGTGGGAACAGCATCCTCTCCTATCCCTCTGGGGCACTTGCCCAATTAAAAGGGGGAGATGTGCTCCTCTTCCAGGCCATTGGGAGCCCAAAGACACTGTTACCCCAAAAAGATCCCCCATATAGACTGGCTTTGGACCCTGAACCACTGGCCCCAGATCCAGAGAAGTTTGGCCCTAGCCCTGCATGGAGCATGGCCCAGGAGAGGCCTCTCAATTTGGTGCTGGTCAGGACCAGGAGGCACCAGTATCCCTGGCCCACAATCAAGGACCACATTTGTACTCCTGGCCCAGGACAAAGGGCCTGTGCAGTGTTTCCAGGCCCGGACAAGGGGCTCACATTTTCTCCTGGCCCAGGACAAGGGGCTTGTGTACTGTTTCCTTGGCTCAGGACCAAGGGCTCAACAATTGGTTCTGGCCTAGGACCAGGGCCTACGGACTGACAGACTGTCCAGACAAGCGGCTCCCAACAGTAAGGCTATCCTAGAGTCCCAAGCCAGCATTTATTACTGCAACCGCTGGCTTGGTACAGAAAAGGGGGAGAAATGTAATGGATCCTACCCGTTACTTGAGCCTTGTCTGGCCCTAAGACTGTTTAACCAAAAACTATGGACATTTTTCCCGGTTGTGCACTAAAAATACTTTGTATACGCGTTCTGTGGATACATTAATGGACCTTATTACACACAACTGCCCTGTGGTAGACTGGTGGCAGTGAGGGGTTAATTATTCCAATGTATATTGCAGTCCCTCAAGGCATTGACTATGTGTACTGTAGCAAGACCTCCTGCTGGGTGTTAACTAAGCCACTGTGAACTGCAGTCAGACCCCCTGCCGTGTGGTAATCAGTTCAAGCCCTCAAGTCTTTGTTTAATCAAACCCTTTTGTATCTGAAATGTAATCCTGTCTAAGTTATTGTATCTATTAAGACCATCTGCTGTTGGCCTTTTGTCTCATGTAACATGATTGGATTAAGCCCTTTTGCATCTGGTTTCCCCCATCAGTTCCAATGCAAGATTTGTGTATAAATGTCAGTGGTCTTTGCCAATAAAGTGAGTTATGTTTTGGAGTGAACAAGGAGTCCTGGAGTCTTGTATTGCTTATGGTCTAAAGTGTCCACTCTGATACACATCTGCACCAAGTATCCTGAATCGTCGACCGCCTGCTGCCAGCTTCCTGTGACCCAACTTCGTATGCTGTCAGGTGGTGACGTGGACTCCATCTTCTCATCCTTGTGTTCCTGCGACATCTTCCAGCGATCCTTTGACCAGGAGTAGAGGCCTCACTCCCTACTGCCCGTGTTTCCCTGCTTTCAGCGATCCTGCGACTGTTTCAGTGACCGTCCATACTTCAACCGGTGCATCCGACGGAGCCTGTCCGGCGTCAAGAAGGAGAGACCCGGGAACTACGGCGGAAGGCGACGCAGTCCCTTCCTAGCTTCCGTTACATATATATATATACATATATATATATATATATATATATATACAAAAGTACTCAGCGTGAACTGGAGCAGACGAGACAGCACTCAAGTGTAGAAACAGTGATAAAGTTTTATTCCACAGATGCCTCTAAGTCACCAAATGTTTTCGGTCCATGCAAAGACCTTCATCAGGGTGACATAGTCATGGAAAATTGAAAAAATAAATACCTGTGTACAAATGATGACTACCAATCAAAACCACAATAGATGCTAATCCCAGCCTCGTGTCACGTCTGCACCGGGAACCAGACACTGACGTCACACCCTGGGAGAGGTCATAGTGCAAACATGAAAAAGAACAAATACAGAGAAAAAAATATACTAATAATAAAATGGAAGATAGACTGTAAAGAGACTGAATAATCCCCACTGTAAAACCAATATATATATATATATATATATATATATATATATATATAAAAAATGTGTGTGTATATATGTATGTATGTGTGAGTGTATATATATAATATAATGTGTGTGTGTGTCTGTGTGTGTATATATAATATGTGTGTGTGTGTATTAGATACCGGCATGGAATAAATCACGTTTTTCTTCATCTACTTTTTGAGTGCTGTCTCGTCTGATCCAGCTTAGGCTGAGTATACATTTATGCATATTATATGGGACGTGCACCAGTTCATTTTTCTATAATTAATTATCTGATAAGAGTGCCACTGCCAACCTTTATTGCTTGTGTATATATATATATATATATATATATATATATATATGTGTGTATGTATGTATTTATGAAAATGTGTGTGTGTGTGTGTGTAAATGTACTCAGCCTGGGGTGACCCTAGTTGCAGAGAGACAGCACTCATCCGATTTCTCCTATTGCTTTATTGAAGAATCATTGAAGAAGAAACAGCATGTTAGCTAGATATTTGTAGCCAAACGTTTTCGGTCCAACAAGTGGACCTTCGTCAGGGTAAAAGAGTATACAATGACATAACAGCATTTAAATACCTGTTTATTCCTGTAAGACAGCCCATCGCAGTGTGGATCTCCAAAGCTAACAAAGCATCAAAAATTCTGCGTTAGCTGGTGTTCCACGACGCGGTGACATCACACGGGTACGTTGCTAAGCAACAGGTACCAGAATGAAACTAAAACTTAACAGAGCAATGCTGCTGGCTGCAGGCTAGCACTGCACACTACGTCACTTGAGATATCCATATAAATAATATTGCCCTACATCAGGGAGATATACTAATCATCAAAATGTATCCATAATTCATCTTATGCGACAGCTTTGAGTTAGTTACTTAGTTTCTCTCCACACAGATCCATCATATATGTATCCACTTAGTTTGAATCCCATAGTTCCACATATTTCAGACTCACTTATATAGATACATGAGTCAGCAATTCAATATATTGGTAAACAGCAGAAGTTAATTGTTGCATATACTGATAAGAGCTCCAGGAGTGTTGATATGAGTCCATCATCTCAACTTATAATGAAGAGTTGTAGTATCATTCCACAGGCACATGGTGCTTGACAGCCCACTTGATTGCATGCAGTCACATTAGGGCCCATTCCTGTGATTTATTCACAAGGAGTGCCTATTTTTTCTGGAAAAGTGGGAATAACTTCTTCTGCACATGTAGTACTCCAATACGATAAAACTTTGGTTTCAATCTCAAAACTCAATCAGGTCTCTTCCTTATCTTCAATAATTACTTTGGTTTGGAGCACACTTTCTCTGTCCAAACTAAGAGCCTTGTTGTAAGCAACATTAACCTCCTGTACATCATAACCCCGCTGTAAAAGTTTGTTTTTCATATTTACAAGGGCTCACTTACATTCCTCCTTATCAGATGTGATCCGCACCACTCTGATCATCTGTGAAAAAGGAAGGCCCCGTTTGAGGGGTATGGGATGGTGACTAGTGGCATGTTCCTATCTGTACTCTTCTGGTAAATCTTAGTATAGATCTGTCCCTTTTCTCTGTATATTGACATATCTAAAAAGTGAATGATGTCTTTGTCATATGTCCGTGTAAACCTTATGGTAGATTCAATAGTATTAAAGTAGTCAATAAACTCCCTCAATAATTCCGAATCACCATTCCATAACATGAATATTTTAAGGGAAGATATAAATGAAGGGTCCAATGAAAAGGTAGAGGCTTTGTGGGTTGAAATACACACTGGGGGCACACATAATAAAAAGATATTGGTGGGGATTTGCTACAAGCCACCTAATGTTGGGGAGTTGGAGGAAGCCCAACTTTTACTGCAAATGGAAAAGGCTGCTAGGTCAGCAAAGGTAATTATAATGGGAGATTTCAGCTACCCTGACTGGAGCAATATGACTTCAGGCACAACAAAGGGAAATATTTTTCTAAGTATGATAAATGATAATTTTATGTCCCAACTAGAAAAGAGACCTTGCTTGACCTAGTGCTCTCAAACGATTCTGACATGGTAAACAATGTGCAGGTAAGGGAACATTTGGGCAGCAGTGACCACAATATTGTATCCTTTGAAGTTTGTTATGAGAAACCCAATAGCAAGAGTTTAACCAAAACATTCAATTTCAAAAAGGCTAATTTTACAAAGTTAAAAGAAGTTTTAAAGGATATTCAGTGGGATGTAATTTTCAAAGATAAAAATGCACAAAAATCATGGAATGTCTTTAAAATGCTCTTGGGCAAATATACACGTCAATATATACCATTGGGGAATAAGCCGAAGAGAAGTAAAGCGAAACAAATGTGGATTAATAATGTGTTTAGCAGGGAAACGAGAAATAAAAAGCAGGCTTTTAAGGTGTTTAAGTGAAACGGGTCAGATGCATCATTTGAAAATGATAAAGAATGTAATAAAATCTGCAAACAAGCAATTAAGCTAGCTAAAATAGAAAATGAGAGAAACATTGCAAATGAGAGCAAGAAAAACCCTAAACAATTTTACAAGTATATTAATAACAAAAAAGTTAAGGTTGATATTGGTCCTCTTAGGACTGAGACAGGTGAATTGATTAGTGAGGATAAAGCTATGGCTGACACCCTAAATACGTTTTTTGCTTCAGTATAAAAAAAGGAAGCAGCAATGATAAGCTGTGGGCAAACAGACAAAAACATGGAATTTCCTCCTGAGGAAAGGTCCAAAACAGACTGGAAAGGGTTATAGTGAATAAAGCTCCTGGACCGGACGGTATACACCCAAGGTTACTTAAAGAACTTAGTTCAGTAATAGCAAAACCATTATACTTAATATTTATTGATTCACTTTCATCAGGCATAGTCCCCTATGATTGGAGGAAAGCTGATGTAGTTCCATTGTTTAAAAAGGGAGCAAGATCCGAACCAGGAAATTATAGACCTGTGAGCTTGACTTCCATAGTGGGTAAGATACTAGAAGGGTTATTAACTGACAGTATTCAGAACTATGTGAAGACAAACAATATCATTAGTAGGAATCAGCATGGTTTCACGAAGAACAGATCATGTCAGACTAATTTACTTGCATTTTATGAAAGAGTGAGTAGTTATTTGAACAAGGGAATTGCTATTGATGTAGTATACTTGGATTTTGCAAAAGCCTTTGACACAGTGCCTCACAACAGGTTACTGCATAAATTAAAAGGCTTCGGTTTGGGCGGTGTTATCTGTACATGGATTGAGAACTGGTTAAATGATAGATGGCAGAGAGTTGTTGTAAATGGAACTTTTTCAAATTGGTCTAGGGTTATAAGTGGGGTGCCACAGGGTTCAGTCCTGGGACCAATGCTTTTAAATTTGTTTATTAATGATCTAGAAGTGGGAATTGAAAGTAGCATCTCAATCTTTGCTGATGACACTAAGCTATGTAAGGAAATACATACAGAGCTGGATGTTTTTTTCCCTACAGAAGGATTTAGATAAACTAAGTGAATGGGCAGAAAAGTGGTAGATGACATTTAATGTAGATAAATGTAAGGTTATGCATTTGGGCTGTAGAAACAATCTTGCTACATACACTCTAAATGGGAAACAACTTGAGAAATCCTCATTAGAGAGAGATTTAGGAGTACTGATAGACAATAGACTTCACAGCAGTGTGCAGAGTCACTCAGCTGCTGCAAGAGCAACTAGAGTACTAGCCTGCATAAAAAGAGGTGTAGAAGCAAGGGATGCTAATATTATCCTACCTTTGTATAAATCCTTTGTTAGCCCTCATCTAGAATATGGAGTACAATTTTGGATGCCTGTTCTAAAAAAAAGACATTACTGAACTGGAAAAGGAGCAGAGACATGCAACAAAACTGATAAAGGGATTGGAGGATCTGAGTTACAAAGAAAGACTAGCCAAACTGGGTTTGTTTACAATAGAGAAGAGATGTGTAAGGGGTGATATGATTACCATTTACAAATACATTCAAGGTCAATACAAAGAACTATCCAATTAATTATTTATGCAAAGAGCTGAGCTAAGAACAAGAGGTCATCCATTAAGACTTGAGGAAAGGTGCTTTCGACTAAAACATAGACAGGGATTCTTTACAGTAAGGGCGGTAAAGATATGGAATTCTTTGCCTCGGGATGTGCTTGCAGATAATGCAACTGCATTCAAAAAAGCAATGGATGCCTATCTAGCACAGAACAATATTGAGAATTATGACAGATGGCTTCAAAGCAAATAGGATATTGATCCGGGGAACTATTTGACTACCAGTTGGAGTCAGGAAGGAATAACACACACACACACACACACACACACACACACACACACACACACACACACACACACACACACACACACACACACACACACACACACACACACACACAGACACACACACACAGACACACACAGAGACACAGACACACACACACAGACACACACACACAGACACACACACACACACACACACACACAGACACACACACACACACACACACACACACACACACACACACACACACACACCCTCCAGAGGGCTTTTTTTTTGCCTTCCTCTGGATCAACAGGGGTGTTATTGGCATGGCCTGGACTTGGACACATGTCTTTTTTCAGCCCGATCTACTATGTTACTATGAATATGTCGTCTATAAAACGTTTGAAAAAGATAATATGCTGGGCATATTGTGGGACCGAAAATAAGTACAACTGTTCATAGTGCTCCATGAAAATTGATGCATACGAGGGAGCCATATTAGATTCCATTGACGTCCCTTGGAGCTGTAAATAGATCCCATTCTCAAATTTGAAATAATTCTTTTTAAGTATAATATCAACAAGCAGCAACAGAAATTCCAGTGGGGGACCCTTGTATGCATCATCACCACCAATCACATTGATAATGGCTTCCAAGTGGCTCCAAAAGGGACTGACAGCGCAGGCGCACGGACGTCACTGTGACGAGATGTCTGTGCTTCCTGCTCTGTGAGCATCGGTAAAACGGAGAAATCTTCGGAACCAGGTAATATTTCTGGCGACTAGCGCTACTAAGCAGCTAGTCGCCAGATGAAGAATGAATGCAGGTTAAGTTATTGCGGGGTGGTAGTTCCCCTTTAACTTGTTTACAAATGACCTGCAAATAGATATAGAAAGCAAAATATCAATATTTGCAGATGATACTAAATTATGCAAAGTCATTAATTCAGAACAGGATATTGTCTCTCTACAGAGGGACTTACATACAATGTCAGATTGGGCAAACATATGGAATATGAAGTTTAATGTGGGGAAGTGTAAAGTCATGCATTTGGGAGGAAACAATCCCAAGGCTGCTTATGAACTTAATGGAATCATTTTAGGGGAATCATTGCTAGAGAAAGAGTTGGGTATCCTTGTCAACTACAAACTTGGAAACAGTGACCAGTGTCAAACAGCAGTAGCAAAGGCAAACAAAATCCTGTCTTCCATAAAAAGAGTTATCAAAGCAAGAGTGGATAACATTATTTTGCCATTATACAAATCATTGGTAAAACCTCACCTTGAGTATTCAGTGCAATTTTGGACACCGGTTCTGAAAAAGGATATACTAGAACTAAAGAGGGTACAGCGAAGAGCAACAAAATTAATTAAGGGAATGGAGGACTTGACATATGAGGAATGACTAGACAAACTTGGTTTATTTACTCTAGAGAAAAGACGACTAAGAGGAGACCTTATCACATTGTACAAGTATATGAGAGGCCAATACAAGGATCTCTGTGGTGAGCTATTTATTCCAAGGCCTGATCAGGTGACTTCAGCAGAGGAAGGGGTTTTTTATGGTAAGGTCTGTTAAATTGTGGGATTCATTGCCCAAGGAGGTGGTTATGGCATTTATAATGGATACATTTAAGAGAAGATTAGATACATTTCTTTCAAAAGGGAACATACAGAGTTATACTGTTTATCAGTAGGCAGATCAGGATGGTCTGATAAAGACTAACTTAACTGGTAGCAGAAAAGCTATAAAAGTCTCAGTTACTGGGATATGAGGAGAAGGTTGAACTTGATGAACTTGTGTCTTTATTCAGCCTAATTTACTATGTTACTATGTTACCTCCAATTGATAATCACTATAGTCCACCACAATAATACCTCCACCTTTATTGGGTGGTTTTATTATGATACTTTTATCTTTGGCCAAATTTTTATGGCTACATGTTCTGCTTTAGTTAGGTGATAGTAACTGGTACTTTGTCCTTTAAAATTTGGTGAGTTTCAGTAGTTACAAAATTCATGAAGGTAGTGATGTGTGGATTATTCGTCATAGGATCAAAGGTACTCTTTTGTTTAAACTGAGTTTTCGTATCAACACTGCCCACCTCAGGATGAAAGAAATCTTTTAGTTTAAGTTGTCTGTACATTTTATATAGATCCACCTCCCAATTAAATGTGTCCTGTTTACAAGTAGGAACAAAACTGAGGCCTTTGCTAAGTACTTTCTACTGGGGTTAAGACCCTACTGGAAAGGTTATATACAGCTATTTGGCTCGCTGGCGTAATGTCATCTGACTTGTGGTAATGTTTTCTCCCTCCCTGCCAGGTTTTTCCTTTTCTCTTTCTTTTTGCTTCTGTGATCTGGCTTTCTGTCCCTGCCTGTATTTTATAAAAAAACGAGCTTCACCTGCGTCTTCAGTCTCTGATCTAGATGTAGTTTCTGAATCAGTTGCAGAATCAACACCACCTCTGATGTGTCTGCCTGTTTCTTCTGGTGTAGGGGAATCATCTGTTAGTCCAAGAAGCCAAGGATATACTTTAACTAGCCGCTAAGTGAAAAAGGCACGGCGCTCGCAAATAAATGAGTTACGGCAGATTCAATAGGTACTCTACAAGAATAGCTATCGGACGTAGGCACAGCCAAAACATGTAACATAAAACCCGTTGTCGCTCATGTTAATGCACAATGTGCAGCCAAATCACCCGATAACATAGCTCAAAACAACTTGTAACATAACAGCTGCCGTTGGCTAGCAACCCTGATTGATGCAACAACAAATTCAAACACACAGCCAATCCCAAAGCCCCAAAGTATCCAAAAACTTCAAATACACCTATATATACCCAAAAATAACCGTCACACACTGTCTGTTATCGAGTTCTTGAGAGCTAGATATCAGGACTCAGGAGCGGAGGATAGTGATCAGAGAGAGGGAGACAGGAGCGTACATTGGAGGTAGAGGAGTTTTTGAGTTTGGAGAGCATTGCACATAATTCGACACATATCACACCTTTGCACATATTACATACACCCATACAAACACATACACATGCATACACATAGTCCTTTTATTTTATAACACCTTACACATTTTAAATTTTATTTTTACAGTGTGAATCTGTGAATGAAAGTGTGTGACAGAGAGTGAGTGGATCGAGTGTGTCTGTGAGGGCCTGTAGGATTGCCTGGGTGTGAGTGGGTGAGTGATGACCAGGAGAGGAGGACAGGAGAGAGGGATGGGGAGAGTAGTTGAGGAGGAGGAAGGTCAGGAGGGTATCCTTGAACAGGGGTGGGAGAGGGAGATCCGCAGGGTTGTGGGGGAACCGGCCCACAAGAGCAGGCACACGGAGGACCTGCAGTGGGCCGAGGGGTAGTTCCTGGGGAGCACCACACACAGTCAGGGTCAGACCAGGCAGGACACTCTGGCTCAGAATCCGCCCATGCCGGAGCTGACGAGGGTAGGATCAGGGATTCGAAATATACTGAGGAGGAGAACACGGCTCTCGTGGAGGTTGTCCTGGAGAGACAGTGTTCTCCACCATGGTGCGGCTGAACATGTCGCCGACACTCATAGAGGGGGTCTCTGGAGGAGTGGACACTGGGGATGAGAGAAGCCCCCACACCACCTGTAAGTGCATCACCACATCAACCAACACAAGCTGCAAACACAGTCATACCTCAACACATGCCCATCATTCAAACACACAACTGCACCAACACAGCACCCTGAGGGTTAAAAACAGGACACAACACAAGGACAAATGGCAAGGTTCAACCAGGCCCAAACCTGTCAAAGTCCCAGTTCCACCCTCTTGTTGCTGTGCTCATCACACACAATACATACAAACCATGCTTCTTGAAATTGTCGTCTGTTATACACCATCACTGTTCACACACAACGTCACCCATTTACCCACAGGAAAGTCAGCACATAACCCCTTGATTGCTAGAGGGATCTTCAATGCATCAATCAACAATGCCTTGGCAACCCCTCTGGTGTTCAAAGGATTAACCAGACAACAAACACGTCAATAGGCCAACGATCACATGCTACACAGGGGACATTCACTAAGAGATGGTGGAGAGAAATTAACCCTTACACACCCTCACTCCACCAATACCAGTGTTAGTCTATGGAGAATATGCAATAAGATTAATCAAGTTGCTAAGGTCCCATTGTATAGACTCCATAGAAAACACTGGAAATGGGGAAATGAGATCACTGGAGAAGTCAGCATCATATTCACTCCATCATGTCAACATCACCGCTTACTGAATCACAAAAAGGATGGAGCAGGTCACACATCACAGTGTCACTGAGAATAACTGGTTGTATGTGCAACACACAGTCCTCAAACAATTCCCCAGAATTAAAGGTGGAAAAAGTAGGCCTTGGTGTTGTGGCTGCAATCATTTGAACTTGAAATTACATATCTCACATCTGATTCCCACATGGATCCTCAGGGGTGCTGATGCCATGAATGGATGGTACACCAGTCACTGTTTGCAGGATACACATGGGAACCAAATATCAACCATTGTACCTTGGTCACCAACAGGCCATAAATGATAGATATCTTGGATTGAGTACGGTTGCCTCACTCAGAAGGATGGATGGGCTCATACTCAAAGAAAAACAGGCTTCAATCAAAGATATCCCTCACTACTGGCATGATTGTTGCCCTTCAGGATTCAACTGGAACACACGATATGGACAGGATCCTGTCCAGTTCATCAATCACTGATTGCCAGGGTGGTATCCCATGCATCACAATGCAATGCATAGGATATCATCCTAACAACCAGAGAGTCACCTGTCACGTAATTAAAAATTGTGCATTGTACGGGATCAACTAAAAAGATAGGGTTGAATAACACTTGAATCCACTGCACATCTGTTCAAACAAGATATGCACACAAAGGAAAATTGTCAGATATGTACCTTTCAAATGGCTCAAAATATGTCCCAACATAATGTGAACCCAGAGATTATTTCACTGCCTGTGATTGCCTTACTGGCCAGATATGTGCACCCATCAGAAACTAACTTACATTGATACCATCCAAATACACATACCTAGTATATCCCACTCTACGTAGATGGTATATATATATATATATATATGAGGTATGTTCATATCCATCATATCAATCCAATGTATATTTTGATGGGTGCACATATATAGCCAGTAAGGCAATCACACGTACTGAAATGATCTCTGGCTTCATATCTTGAAAGGATATATTTGTATCCATAGGAAAGGTACATATCCGCATACAGATCTGACAGTTTCTCCTTGTGTGTAACTGTAATGGGATAGCAATGGTTAATTTCACCATGATGTAATATTGTAGGCGTCGTAAAAAGATGTGGATCAATGTTAGTCTTATCCCTCCAACCCTCATGGTTAGACAGATATTGCTCTATTTGACAGCTGGAGATTTCAGTCATTAGACCACATGGAGGCTCTTCAACAGAGCCTAAATTGCCCCATTCAGAGATGAATACATCTTTGAGATGGTCAACAAAGTGTGCCTGGTTTGCAAGCACACTTTGTGCACCATTCCAATGAAGTTTACATCTCTGAATGGGGCAATTTAGGCTCTGCTGAAGAGCCTCCGTGTGATGAAATGATTGATATCTCCAGCTGTCAAATAGAGCAATATTTGTCTAACCATGTGGGTTGGAGGGATAGGACTAACATTGATCCACATCTCTTACGATGCCTACAATATTACATCATGGTGAAATTAACCATTGCTATTCCGTTAAAGAGATAGTAATACCTAATATGTGAAAAGAAATATATATTGCAGGGTTCATCCTCCGAGCAAAAGAAGGGTATTCCCACTGCTGAAAGGTGTTTCATTCAAAATGTATCCCAGCTCAAAGTTGAATATTCGAGAGGCAATATCACAGTGGCCTGGAACTGTACAATGGAGATGTTGCTAGATCATCCTATGGACAGCTTTCGTCCAGGGGCCTTAAATCCCCATAGGATAATGTAGCAACAGTTCCAATGTACAACTTCAGGCCACTGGGATATTGCACCAAAGCAATTCTACTCTGAGCTGGGATACTTTTAAAAAAAAACAAAAAACACCCTTCAGCAGTGGGAGTGCCCTTGTTTCACTCAGGGTGATAAACCCCACAACATGTATTTCCCTTTCCGCATTTCATGTATTAGTATCCCTTTAATCCCATCATGGCTACGTTTACTAATCACACAATCTCAATTCTCCACACAGCTTATGGGTCTCCATCACAGCAGGAGCCCGTGGAGGAGCCAACCACACCACCCAGTGAGGAGTATACGGAGAAGGGGACTAGCCAATGGGAACCGTATACAACCTCCCCAACTGGCTGCATCACCAATGGCTGCCCCTCACAAGTCTGCCAGTCAAACTTAGGGTTATGTAGATGTAACCATGGGAACCCCAGGATGACCGCATGGTGAGGGGACTGGATAATCTGGAACCGCTGTTTCTCTGTGTGGAGCGCCCCAATACTCATAGATAGCAGTATCGTTTCCATAGTGATCTGAGTTGGTACCAGGGGTCTTCCATCAATGGCCTCAATGGCTAAAGGAGATTCCCTCTCAACCAGCGGAATCTTGTGTAGCGCAGTACATGTGTTGTCCATAAAATATCTGGCTGCACTGCAATCAACCAGGGCCAGAACCTCCACCGAGTTTTCTGCCCAAGAGATTACAGCCTGGATAGTAGGTTTCTGATTTACTGGATCTAGGGACTGCTGAATGCCACCTAGGGCCTGTCCCCCAACGTAACCTAGGTGCGTACGTTTCCCGGCCGTATAGGACAGGTACGCAACAGGTGTCCAGGTTGGCCACAATACAAGCAGAGCCCCTGTCTACGACGATGCGCCCGTTCCTCCTTAGACAACTTGGTGAACCCCAGCTGCATGGTTTCACTGTTCTCTTGGTTAAGTTCAGGAGGCATGGGTGGGAAATTTTGACTTGCCTGTCCAAAATTTGTGGCCCGCTGCCTGCGGTCTTTTGCCGCAATACGTTCACGGATGCGGGAATCGATTAGAATAGCAAAATCAATGAACTGATCCAGATCGTTAGGCAAATCTCTGGCTGCCGTCTCGTCTTTAATACGATCAGTGAGTCCCTGAGCAAATGCTGCCACCAGAGCCTCATTGTCCCAGCCTACCTCTGCTGCCAATGTACGAAATTCAATCGCATAATCCGCCACCGTACGAGAACCTTGTTGTATCGCCATTAATCTTTTGTCGATACATAGCAACCAAATGCACTGGTCAGATAACTGCTACAAAATCACAGACTTAATAGCCCAGGTGCACTCAGGGTAAGCACAGAAACACAAAAACTAAAAGGAGAACAGACAGATGGAAAAAGAACCCCAAAAGCTGCACTCCAAGAACCCCCTATAAACGAGGCACACTGAAAGTAGCAAATAATGAAAAAACTTTATTCATACAAGAAATAGTTCAATATTATTTAAAAGCAATTAAAAACAAGGTGCCCAGAGGACCCAGAGTATAAATAAGCCAAAATACAATCTCCAATATACAAAAAATGGGTCAAAATCACTCCTAATCAAGTCTATAAAGAATATAAGAAACAAATATACACTTGATATAAAGATATAATTAGTATTAGGATACTTAGACCAAATAAATGAAGGAGATAATAACGGCCTCTGGGGACTCTGCAGCTACCCAAACGCCCAAACGAAGCCACGGTTGGTGGCGATACGCGTGGGGCGTTTGGGTAGCTGCAGAGTCCCCAGAGGCCGTTATTATCTCCTTCATTTATTTGGTCTAAGTATCCTAATACTAATTATATCTTTATATCAAGTGTATATTTGTTTCTTATATTCTTTATAGACTTGATTAGGAGTGATTTTGACCCATTTTTTGTATATTGGAGATTGTATTTTGGCTTATTTATACTCTGGGTCCTCTGGGCACCTTGTTTTTAATTGCTTTTAAATAATATTGAACTATTTCTTGTATGAATAAAGTTTTTTCATTATTTGCTACTTTCAGTGTGCCTCGTTTATAGGGGGTTCTTGGAGTGCAGCTTTTGGGGTTCTTTTTCCATCTGTCTGTTCTCCTTTTAGTTTTTGTATTAATCTTTTGTCAGCAGAGGCGGCTCTACCTGGAACTTCAAATACTCTGTGGAAGGCACGCACAAACGCCCTGAAGTTTTGTGTACATGGTTTGGCAGATTCCCACCCACCTGCCTGTCAGTAACAAGATCATAAAGCCCACCTTAGCTCGGTCATTCAGAAAGGCTTGAGGAGTTCCAGGTATATCTCCAATTGGTTGATAAACCCTCTGCACAGGGTAGGTTTGCCATCATATTTTAGAGGTAACGGAGAAGGCGGTTAGCCCTTTGTCGAGGCCACTTGCATCAGGAATTGAGCTCCCGGTGTCGAAACAGGGGAGACCACCGAGGCTTGAACTGGTTTATCTAGATGAGAGGTGCGTTCTAGAATGGTCTGAACGGCCAGTGCCAACTGGTCCAAATGCTGCTCATGTAAATCCATCCGCCAATGGATACTTTGTGCATTACCTTCACCTGTACCGTCTGAGGTCATGGCCCTTTCGTACTGTTACGGTTTTATTTGACACTCAGGCACAGTAGGTGAGATAAAACACAGTTTTATTGAACAGACTCAGTAACGATAACCCTCACAGGTCCAGTAACTTATATATACATACAGTGGGGCAAAAAAGTATTTAGTCAGCCACCAATTGTGCAAGTTCTCCCACTTAAAAAGATGAGAGGCCTGTAATTTTCATCATAGGTACACTTCAACTATGAGAGACAGAATGGGGGAAAGAATACAGGAAATCACATTGTAGGATTTCTAATGAATTCATTGGTAAATTCCTCGGTAAAATAAGTATTTGGTCACCTACAAACATGCAAGATTTCTGGCTCTCACAGACCTGTAACTTCTTCTTTAAGAGTCTCCTCTGTCCTCCACTCGTTACTTGTATTAATGGCACCTGTTTGAACTTGTTATCAGTATAAAAAACACCTGTCCACAACCTCAAACAGTCACACTCCAAACTCCACTATGGCCAAGACCAAAGAGCTGTCGAAGGACACCAGAAACAAAATTGTAGACCTGCACCAGGCTGGGAAGACTGAATCTGCAATAGGCAAGCAGCTTGGTGTGAAGAAATCAACTGTGGGAGCAATTATTCGTAAATGGAAGACATACAAGACCACTGATAATCTCCCTCTATCTGGGGCTCCACGCAAGATCTCACCCCGTGATGTCAAAATGATCACAAGAACGGTGAGCAAAAATCCCAGAACCACACGGGGGGACCTAGTGAATGAACTGCAGAGAGCTGGGACCAAAGTAACAAAGGCTACCATCAGTAACACACTACGCCGCCAGGGACTCAAATCATGCAGTGCCAGACGTGTCCCCCTGCTTAAGCCAGTACATGTCCGGGCCCATCTGAAGTTTTCTAGAGAGCATCTGGATGATCCAGAAGAGGACTGGGCAAATGTCATATGGTCAGATGAAACCAAAGTAGAACTTCTTGGTAAAAACTCAACTCGTCGTGTTTGGAGGAGAAAGAATGCTGAGTTGCATCCAAAGAACACCATACCTACGGTGAAGCATGGGGGTGGAAACATCATGCTTTGGGGCTGTTTTTCTGCAAAGGGACCAGGACAACTGATCCGTGTAAAGGAAAGAATGAATGGGGCCATGTATCGTGAGATTTTGAGTGAAAACCTCCTTCCATCAGATAGGGCATTGAAGATGAAACATGGCTGGGTCTTTCAGCATGACAATGATCCCAAACACACCACTCGGGCAACGAAGGAGTGGCTTCGTAAGAAGCAATTCAAGGTCCTGGAGTGGTCTAGCCAGTCTCCAGATCGCAATCCCATAGAAAACCTTTGGAGGGAGTTGAAAGTCCGTGTTGCCCAGCGACAGCCCCAAAACATCACTGCTCTAGAGGAGATCTGCATGGAGGAATGGTCCAAAATACCAGCAACAGTGTGTGAAAATCTTGTGAAGACTTACAGAAACCGTTTGACCTCTGTCATTGCCAACAAAGGGTATATAACAAAGTATTGATATGAACTTTTGTTATTAACCAAATACTTATTTTCCACCATAATTTGCAAATAAATTCTTTAGAAATCGGACAATGTGATTTTATGGATTTTTTTGTTTCGTTCTGTCTCTCATAGTTGAAGTGTACCTATGATGAAAATTACAGGCCTCTCTCATCTTTATAAGTGGGAGAACTTGCACAAGTGGTAGCTGACTAAATACTTTTTTGCCCCACTGTGTGTGTATGTATGTATGTATATATATATATATATATATATATATATATATATATATATATATATAATATTGTGGACTACCGTAGCAGTAACGGAGGACTGTGAAGGTATGCACGGGAGGGCACCCAATGGAGACTGCACGGTAGAATAGCCGGTGAATAATGGCACCTTCCCTGAAGGGTTAAACGAACGCCAAGACCAATGTTGACTGCCCGATCGTAAGCACAGCCTGAGGCACCCAATGTAAGACCAACCTCAGCGTATTGGCAGGAAGGAGGGTCAATCATACCGTGGTGCACAGATGGGAGATAGACACCAGAATGTCACCCTCGCAACACAGACTGAACCAAGACTAGACTGCAGGAGTGGCACTGAGGCAACACTGAGGCAACTGTCTGGAGACAGACAGAGGCCCAGAGGAGAAACCCAAACCGAAGACTGGAATGGGACAGCAGGCAGTAGAGATACACAGGTGATGTAGCCCAACCGGGCCGGTACACCGAGCAGGAACATCAGCCAATCCGAGTCTGTACACAGAGCAGGAACGTCAGCCAGGCTGAGTCGGTACACAGAGCAGGAATGACAGCCAGTCCGAGTCGGAAAACAGAGCAGGAACGACAGCCAGGCCGGGTCGGTACACAGAGCAGGAATATCAGACAATCTGAGTCGGTAAACAGAGCAGGAACGTCAGCCGGGCCGGGTCAGTACACAGAGAAGGAACGGATACAGCAGAGTAGTCAGGCAGTCCGGGTCGGCACACAGGCAGGAATGGATACAGCAGAGTAGTCAGGCAGTTCGGGTCGGTACACAGAGATCACACGAGAACTGGAACAAGCGCTGGTAACGGAAACACCATGAAAGGGCACCGGAGAAGTGACAAGGCCCAGTATTTAAGGACAAATACTGGGTGGGACAAAGTCACTCCAGCCAATAAGCGTCAGCAGTAAGCAAAGACTGACAGAATGTCGCCAGCATAGCACGGGCACCGTGATAGTTTGGGAGAAACTAACTGCAATTCAAAAATTCTAAATATTTACAAAACAGTTAAGGGTAAATATTTAACTGTTAGAGCAGATTGTTTTAATGGACATTCTTTCCATTTATGGGAGAGTCAGCCATGTGTAAATAACATTGGTGCAGGTAATATTTTAAGTGCAGCCTCTGTACTTTGAAGAGAGTCCAATTTCATAAAAGTGTATGAAATGAACAGTCTTTATGGAGTACAGAAAATTTCATCTAGCTCTTTTTATCTTTACCAAAAAAAATACCTCTATGGACTAATAGACCATAATTGGAACGAAGAAAGGAAAAGAGTCTTTGTTTCAAATAGGAGACAAACCGACGGCTCTTGGAGGGGATGGCCAATGCGATAGCTCTGGCCATTCTGCTAAATATTGTGCATATACAATGGTAGATTTAAAAAGTAAGAAGATAGATTTTGAGGTGGAACAAGTCTCACGGTGCACATCATCAGTTGCCATGGAGAAAGCAGCGTTCTCAAAATGCATTGATAGAATATTGTCAGACAATGTCATTGTAAAAATTGTGGCAACTGATAGGCACGTGAGTATCAGAAAACACCTCAGAGAAAAATACTCTACTATCGACCATCAGTTTGATATTTGGCATTATGTCAAGAGTCTAAAGAGAAAATTGTTGGCGTCATCAAAAAAGAAAATTTGTCGTCAATTGAATGGATGGATACCAAATATAATCAATAATTTTTGGTGGTCTGTGAACACTTGCAAGGGAGAGGTGGATTCACTAGGAGAAAGATGGCATTCGGTTTTGTATCATGTGACAAATCAACATGAATGGACTAATTACAAGATATACCATGCGTGCTCACGTTCACCTTTAACTGAGGATAACATTAAATCTACTACGTGGCTCAAAAAACATAGTCCACCATATGAACAACTCCATTTGATTGTACATGATAAAAAAAAAATGGATGATGACTTGAAAAATCTAGCAAAATATTGCCATACAGGGTCAATAGAGTCTTATCACAGCCTCATGCTAAAATTCCATCCAAAAAGAATTCATTTATTCAATTCAATTTATGATAGCTAGAACACAGCTTACACATTGGCATATAACTACAATGTAAACCGTTTACCAGCCACAATCAAGGTGCCATGTGCTGGAAGTGCAGGTTTTGGAGTTCAAAGAAAAAGACTGGAATTTCCAAGAAGTTGCAATAGGTGGATGGTACGTGATATATTTGAACCAATGTCAAATGAGCATGTTAAAAAAATGCTGATTGATTTATTGAAAATTTGCAACAAAAAGTTAAATGTGTCATGGCATTCCAAATCAACTGATTTACCAAGAAACATAGCCAAGAAGCCTCAATCAAAAAAAAGGAGGGCAGTAGAGGAACATAAGACAAGATTTAGAAAAAAAAACATTAAAGATATTCTACAAGTAATATTTTAATCTCTTAAATATGTTAAAATAGATATTGTAAAGGAACCTTAAATGGTAAATGTAATTAAAGATCTTGTGGTTCATCAATAACATTTCTCTGTCTCTTTGTTTCTCTCTCTCTCTCTCTCTTTCTCTCTCGCTCGCTCGCTCGCTCGCTCTCTCTCTCTCTCTCTCTCTCTCTCTCTCTCTCTCTCTCTCTCTCTCTCTATATATATATATATATATATATATATATATATAGAGCGAGAGAGACACACATAGAGAGTGATGTTTAGAGCTACAATAATTGATTTGCAAATGCTCATTATTCTTGAAAATATTTATTTTGTACAATATTTCTTTTGTACTTAATGAAAAAACAATAGTTCAGCGCTCATTTCCATAAATGTCAACTTGAGAAAGTCCCTGTTTACAGAAAGAAATGTTGACCTATGTGTTTTTTCATAAAAGGGGATGTATCGCCCCTATCCAAGATAGCATTAATTGTGATTATCTATAGTGAATATAAGTAAATGCGATTACCTACTCTGTAACCAAAGTATGTCACTCTGCCTCTGCTCCCCCCTCTATCCAGCCTCCTCAGATGACAGAGGCTTTCTGCTTGAACCTGGCGAGATCTCATTGGCTTGATATCGATCTCTGCATTTGAGGTCTTTCCACCTAACAGACACAAAGCCTTCATCATTGGAGGAGGCTGCATCGACGGAGGGGATTAGGGACAGAGTGATGGACTGCGGTACAGCATTTAATTATATTCCCTCTAGAAGCTAACAATGAATGCTAAACTGGATAGGAGTGATATACCCCCTTTAATTTACTCATGTACTCCATCCATAAACCCCTGTATGTAAACCCACTGTTTAAAAGTATTGGAAAAGATACATGTAAGAATTTTAATATTTTACCAATATAGATTTTTTTTTTTTAAACTCCCATTTCTACTACATAAGTTTTTAAAACAAGACATTGTCAAGGTTTTTAAATATAATTTTTTATTAAATTACACACATATATATATATATATATATATATATAAAAATATAAAACTTAAGTTAAATATTTTAATAGGCTAAATTTTAATAGACATATGTATGTGTGTATATATTACAATATAAAAATATAAAATAACTGTTTATAACTGTAAGCTTTTTATTTCAGTGCAACTTGTAAACAGTAACTACACTGCATAAGTGACAGCGAAAACCAGAAAAGTAGTACTTGTAACATTGTTGCCATATCCACAGCTGCATAATCATAAAGAGGAATATATCCCATATAAATTCCTTCAGGATCTGGGAATTGTCTTCTAATGCTAGAAACCACACACGCTGGAATGGCTCTACGATTTCTTGGTCCTAAGTATCCATGGACAAAGCATGTGAAGCCTCTCTAGGCCACCTTACGTAGTTGTCTTTTGAAACAAAAGCATAATGTTATGTACATATTTAAAACTGAAATAATATGACAATACATTTGACACACAAAACCTTACTAACCAACAAGCCCTTACTAGCATAGTGATAGGCATATTCATGCTTTCATTAGGCTAAATAAGTCCTTCTGTACTGATGAAAAACAACTTATTTGGCTGTCATCAACAGCAGCAAATTATACAGAAAGAAAAGGTCTGTGTGCCTGCGCTGTCATTGCCTTCCAGTACCTTATAGTAGCAAGGATTGCCACTCAACAATCCTGTTGGCAACTGTGACAGACAACAGAGATTTAAAGATACCCTGTCTTCCAAATGTGTGTTCGATTGACCATTGGTGCTTGTCCAAACATTTTTTTTTTTCAAATTTAATGATTTACATAGTAACATAGTAATTTAGATTGAAAAAAGACTTGCGTCCATCTAGTTCAACCTTTTCCTATTCCTGTTTACCATCGTTGATCCAAAAGAAGGCAAAAACAAAACAAAACCCTCAATTAGCAATTTAAAATTCTGCCTTGAATGGGGGGAAAAAAATTCCTTCTTGATTCCAAATGGCAATCAGATTTCTCCCTGGATCAACAAGCCCCAACTAAATATTCATCCCAATACTAACGTACATAGCCCTCTATGTTATGCTCTTTTAAATAAGTATCCAGGCCCCTTTTAAAGGCATCTAATGTTTTTGATAGCACCACCTCCTCAGGAAGTGAATTCCATACCTTTATTGTCCTTACTGTAAAGAAACCCTTCCGCTGTTGTAGATTAAATCTCCTGTCCTCAAGTCTAAGCGGGTGGCTCCTTGTCCTGTGTACTGTTCTGTTAATGAACAGGTCTTTGGAGAGCCCTTTGTATGGGCCCTGAACATATTTATATAGTGTTATTATATCCCCTCTAAGATGCCATTTCTCTAGTGTGTACAAGTTTAACTTTTCTAGCCTTTCTTCATAACTAAAACTTTCCATTCCCCTTACTAGTTTTGTAGCCCTCCTCTGCACTCTTTCTAGTTCCATAATGTCCTTTTTCAGAAAGGGCGCCCAGAATTGAACAGCATATTCTAAGTGGGGTCTTAACATGGACCTGTAAAGAGGCATAATTATATCTTCCTCCCTTGAGTCAATACCCCTTTTAATACATGCCAATATCTTATTGGCCTTTGCAGCTGCCAGTTGGCACTGCATGCTACTGCTAAGTCTATTGTCTACCATTACTCCCAAATCCTTTTCATTTGTAGATTTCCCCAGAGAAACACCATTTAAACTATATGTTGCATTTTTATTATACCCAAAATGCATAACTTTACACTTGTCTATATTGAATCTCATTTGCCACTTGCCTGCCCAGTTACTCAATTTGTCCAAATCCTCTTGTAATGAAGACACATCCAGTTCAGACTTTATTACCTTACTTCATTTTGTGTCATCGGCAAACACTGATACATGGCTCCCTATGCCCTCTGGGAGGTCATTAATAAACAAATTAAAAAGAAGAGGACCCAGGACAGATCCCTGAGGTACTCCACTTATCACGTTTATCCAACTGGAGAACTTGCCATTTACTACCACTCTTTGCATTCTATCTTTCAGCCAATTTCCAATCCACACACAAACATTTTCCCCTAGGCCTATTTCATTCAATTTGTACAGTAACCTCTTGTGTGGAACTGTATCAAATGCCTTGGCAAAGTCTAAATAGATCACATCAACCGCCACTCCTGCATCTATATTTTTACTGATTTTTTCATAAAATGCGATCAAGTTAGTTTGACAAGACCTGTCTTTCACAAAGCCATGTTGGCTATTGATAATGATATTCCTGTTCCAGCAGAATTCTTGAATATATTCCCTTAGCAACCTTTCAAACAGCTTCCCTACCACAGATGTCAAGCTTACAGGTCTGTAATTTCCTGGCTGTGACTTTGATCCCTTTTTAAATATGGGCACCACATCTGCTTTATGCCAATCCATGGGCACCATACCTGAAATAAAAGAATCCCTGAAAATCAAATATAACGGTCTGGCCAGGGTCTGGCTTAGCTCTTTAAGTACCCGTGGGTGTATACCATCTGGCCCCAGAGCTTTGTCTACCTTAACACCATTCAATTGTTTTAACACTTTTTCTTGTGTTAGCCAGTCCCATGCTAGCTGTGACTGTTCTGTAAAAGTAGTTTGCAGATTCTTGTCCTTTGGGTCTTCCTTGGTAAAAACAGAAGAAAAGAAATTATTTAAAATATCTGCCTTCTCTCTGTCCCCCTTGACCATCTCACCCGTTTCAGATAACAAGGACCCAACATTATCAGACTTTAATTTTTTGCCATTAATGTATTTAAAGAATTTCTTTGGGTTGCTCTTGCTCTCCTTAGCAATATTTTTTTCATTCTCCAGTCTAGCTAATTTAATAGCCTTTTTGCAGGTTTTGTTGACATTTTTGTATACTGCAAATGCCTCTGCTGATCCCTCAGCTTTGTAATGTTTAAATGCCGCTTTCTTGATATTTATTTAATGAATTACTTTACTGGTTAGCCACACTGGCTTTAATTTGCTTCTTTTGTATTTGTTTCCAACAGGGATAAATTTATATGTATATTTTTGCAATGTTATTTTGAATGCATTCCACTTACCTTCTGTGTTTTTTCCTGAAAATATTTTATCCCAATCAACGAGACCAAGGGATGAATTAAATCTGCTAAAGTTGGCCTTTTTAAAATTCAGTGTTTTGGTGGGACCCATACTAAATTGCTTTTTTGAATTTATCTCAAACGATACCATGTTATGGTCACTATTCCCCAAGTGCTTCCTAACTTTGATGTTAGAGATAAGTTCTTCATTGTCAGTTATTACCAGATCCAGACATGCATTCCCTCTGGTTGAGGTCTGCACTAGTTGAGACAAAAAATTGTCATTCAACAAGTTCAGAAAGTTGCTGCTTTTAGCAGAATTAGCTGTTCCATTTTTCCAGTCTATTTCTGGATAATTAAAATCCCCCATAATTAAAGTTCTCCCTATTTGAGAAGCCTTTTCTATTTGCATTAATAGCTTTGATTCCTCAAGGTCACCAATGTTTGGTGGTTTATAGCAAATACCCACTAATATTTTTTGGGCAGTTTTACCCCCAGTAACTATTTCAACCCACAGGGATTCCACATGTTCACTACTGTCATCAGTAGTCTTTAGAGGGTCCCATACAGGTAAACTCCCTCCCTCCCACCTTCCGTAACATCAAGTGGGAGGCTACCTGTCCGCTGCGAATCCCACAGTCCATGCAAACTGGAAAGAACTAGAGGAACGAGTCCTCTCTCGTATGGCACTGTGGAGGGGTCTTGCGAAAGTGCTTTCCCTAAGGGGGAGGGCTTTGGTGATCAACCAGCTGGTGGCCTCACAGCTATGGCACCGGCTGATCTGCCTTAGCCCGACCCCTTAGTTCATCAGCAAAATCCAGAGAATGCTGCTGCACTTTCTCTGGATGGGGAAGCATTGGGTCTCTGCGAGGGCGGTCAAGGAATGGTGTGTATACGGACTCAAGTGCACACCTTCCGCCTCCAGTACCTGCAGAGATACCTGTACGCAGACCCTACACCACAGTGGTCCACACTGGCCTCCAGCTTCTATCGCCAGTTGCGCAATATTGGGTATGACCGGCAACTATTCATCATCAAGCCTGAGGGGTGCTGCTGTCATACTACCGGGAAACCCTCAAGGCTTGGAGCATGGTCTCCGTGTCAAGGCAGGGAACAGCGCAGGGGACAGACATTCTAGCGGAGCCCCTGCTATATAATCCAGCTGTGGGGGCTCGGATGTTGGAAGCCCCTAGCATATGTCGTTGCCTTCGCCAAGCACGGATGACCCGAGTCTGGGATCTCCTGGGCTATGAACGGGTGGACTAGGTGGAGCCCAATGTGCTTATGCACCGTATGGGTTTCCAAAGTCCCAGAGTTCCGTACCGTTTGCTCCAGGAGATCAAGCTTGCCATCCACCCCGACTCGCGCACCTTCATTGACGAGGCCTTACAGGCCGGAGAGCCACATCTACCTGTGGAACCCTCGCCTCCCGCTGTAAGCATACAACCAAAGCCTCGTCAGTCCCCCTTGGCTTCTCCAGCCCCCAACTTAAGCCGGTTGGGGGTGATACTCTCGGCATGTTTCTGTGGCATGTCGAGGAAGAGGCTGTATTCCCTCGTGCTCCACACAGTGCACTTCCTCGCCCTCGTCGGTCGCCCAGACACCATCTGGCGGCGAGTGTTTGACGTGGGCGAGAGACCCCGGTGGAGGGCACTCTATTCCAACTTGGTGCCCAGACCCATCGGGGATTTGAGTTGGAAAGTGCTCCATGGTGCACTGAGCACGGGGGAGTACCTGGCCCGTTTCACGGACTCCCCTGCCGCCTGTCCATTCTGCGTCAGGGTGAGTCTGTTTTTCATATTTACTTTTCATGCAGCCGACTGCAGCCCCTCTTGTCATTCCTGAGGGGACTCCTCCTCCAGTTCTTTTATTTATTTAGTTTATTTTCTGTTAGTTTAAGTTTATTTTTGAATGTAATTTTATTTTTGAGGGAGAGAAGCAAGCAGCTGGGAGGGAAAGAATTGAAACATCTTTCATTTCTGTTAACCCTCCCAGTGCCAGTGCATAGCACTGCAGCTCTCCCTCTTTCTTTTTGTTTAATAAGAAAAGTTGATTTAGTTTATTTATTTTGATTTGCTTTATTTTAGTTTAAAGCCCCAGGAAGCTTGAGTTTCTTTCCAGAAAGGGCTCACTTCCTGAGGGCTTCCAACCCAGCAGCACTCCCCTGATCCTTCCCCACTCCTGGTGTTAATTAATCAGTTAATTGATTTCAGTTTTGTTTTCTTTTGAACACTTTTTGGTTTGGTGGGTGGTGGGGAAATTTATTTTGTTTAAGTTTCTTTTTCATTTAATTGTCTCAGAGGGAGAGATTAAAGCAACTGGGAGGGACAGAGATTTAAAACACCTTTTTTTCTGTTATCCCTCCCAGTGCCAGGTGCATAGCACTGCATCTCTCCCTCTCTCTCACCTCTCTCTTTAAAAAACAAAAACAAAAAATAAATAAATAAATAAAAATTCCTTCCTTTTATTTTGTTTCTTTCTTTTGATTTAAAATGGGTAAGGGCATAAAGAGGCCTCAGGATCTCAAAGATGGAATAAGGGATCCTGGAAATACTAGCTGTAACCCTGCTGTGTCCCAAGCAGCAAGCCCCAGACCTCAGGCTCCCTCTTCCTCCACTCAAGCTGCTCCTACTGGCACTGCCCCTGTAGCAACTACTATTAGATCTTTTGCACAGGTGGTTAGTGCCAGCCCCAGTCACACCAACTCGGGGGGAGAGCAGCTATCTAGGAGGCATGGAGTAAGATATATCGTGTCTGGGGTTCACGGCATAGGGGCATATGTTAAGGCTGCAGCTGATGTTGTGACTCCCTCTGCAGTTGTAGCAGCCAGCAAAATGTACGGCAAAGCTGTTCTATTTCTTCATACGCTGGCTGCTGCACATACTTTGGTGCAGAAGGGGCTCACACTGGGGGGGACTTATATACCTGTAGAACCCCTGGAAGGGATGGTCACACGTCTGGTACTATCAAATGTGCCCCCCTTCCTACCGGACCCTTTGCTGCGCCCCCACTTGCAAGCCCTAGGGGAGTTAAAATCAAATATCTCTAAGTTTCCCCTGGGCTGCAAAGATAGAGCACTCAAACATTTGCCTGCCTCTTAAAAGAGAGCACAAGTCCTCCTGCCTCGGGGTGCAGATAGCATTGAGGGGTCCTTTGGGGTTCATTTTGAGGGGGTGCTGTACCGTATATTTTACAGCACAGAAGAAGTGAGGTGCTTTGCATGTAAGGAGCTAGGGCATACCCGCCAGAGCTGCCCCAAGGGGCAGCGTTCTAAAACATCAGCCCCAGCTCCAGTGCCAGTACCGAGCACCTCACGTACAGCACCCAGCCCTGCTAAGACCACCGTGGCAGGGCCCTCAAAAGGGAAAGCCCCCCCTTCAGAGAGCTATAAGGAGGCTGTTCCAAAGCCCACCACTGCAGCCTCCATGCCTCTCTGAGGCTGCAGCAAAAGGGAGGAAGGAGAAGAGTGTCACCACTACCCCCTGTGTTGCCGCTGCCCCGGTGCCATCCCCCCCCCCCCGCCCCAAGTATAAACACTTCTACAAGTGTAGGGGATGGGGGGAGGGAGGAAAGATCTCAGCCCTCTAAAGAGGGCACTGGGAGCGGCGGCACCTCCTCTTCTAAGGATGACACCCCAAGGAAGAGGAAGACATTGGGAATTTTTTTGCTTTCTTTAAATCCCTTCAGTGACAAAGAGGTATCCAACACATTCCATTGTATGGATACCTCTTTGGCTCTCAAAGACCTAACCCTTTCAGTGCCTGTAACGTACGCAAACCATTGTCAATCAATGTGTCGAATAGGCCTCAAAGGACTTAATCCCCAGGGACAATGCTGTGGCCTTTTGCTAGTGTGTGTGTATATATATTAATTGAGCCACCTAAAAGAGGATACAAAATAACAGTGACCATTGCAAAATACCCTATAATGAAAAGATGAATTGCCAAAATTAGTAGGAAAACATAAGCAAATGTAGAGCTGCAAATGTAACATAGATGAGTGAAAGAGCACAAAAGCATATGAATGTTATATAAACAGAAGTAATATAAGACCTCAATAGCAGTGCACATAAAAAAAGTAAAGCGTGCTATTGATGTAAATAACTTGGAATTGAATGGGCTGATCACTATTTAGTTTATGAGCACTTAATTGCAGGCAAGTTCTATCAATATAGCATAGTTCATGTTTTTGATGCACAGAGCTATCGAGGTGTAATGTTATGTTTGTTTATATAAAATGGCTATACCTGGGAAGTTTGTCTTCTGGGACTCCTGTGGTGGGCCGAATAACACCGAAAAAAGGGGTGGGGCTTTTTCAGACTGTGACATTGAATGGGTGAATGTGTAAAAAAAAAACACAATTACATGGAAGTGGTACATATGCACCTCTGCACAGGGCAGATGCCACTGTTTAACCCTTACATTGCTGAGATGCCTTACTTTCCTATTCATTACAAGGGGAGGTATGGGGCCGGATCACAATTAATGATGTGATATCACACAGTGTCAGTGCAGGCATGACATAAGAAAGGCAGCTGTCGCCATGGGCAGTGATTGCAACCAAGTAGGGAGGTTGACTGGATTGACGTAAGCTTATAAATTAGTGGAATTTTTTGGATGGGCCGCTGAGAATCATAGGAGGTGTAGTCCAAGTGTGTGTTGGGCATGTTTTTCAGCTGAAACGTGAGTAAAAGTTAGTTGAATTTTTTTGATGATTGCTGGATGATACGGAGGGCTGGTGAGAATCGTGTGTTTGGCATGTTTAAAACATGGGTGGTGTAGTCCAAGTATGGGGTGGGCATGTTTCATTTGCTTTTCATTCAGCTGGATAGTGAGGGAGGGGCAAGATAGATTTATTTTTTTTTTTGATGCAAGTGTGTGTTGGTCATGTTTAATTTTGGTGTGTGTGCGTGCGTGTGTGCGTGTGCATCTGTGCTGTGAGTGGGGCTTGTGTGTATCTCTGTGGTGTAGGAGCAAATGGCAACCAATATATTTTTTTTGTTACTTGAATACTGGTGGGCGGGCTGGATAGTGGGGCTGGGCCAACTCACTGCATGATTTTCACATGAGTAGCAGTGGCCGAACTCATGTGAAAATCATGCCCCCACTGAATCACCCAGTGGGAGCATTAACTCCTCCTTACTGCCACCCCTGTGTGTGTGTGTATTTCCTGAGGAGACATAAATTATGTAATGAGGCTTTCTCTTTTTTATATATATATATTATGCGAGCTATACAGTGCATGGTCTCCTGTTCCCTTTTGTGTATCCTCGGCATAAAATTGGAGGCACTGCTGAGATCATAACATAGGCTGACACACTGTAAACCATATTTGTATACGTATCTCAGATTCTTCTAAGGCTGTCCAAGTGGACCAGCCTATGGGGGATGGTGAGATGTGGGGTCTTGAGGGCCAAATAATCAGTGTAATCCATGCATGCTTGAAAGTTTAGACTGAAAAGCAAGCGTGGAGTGATTCCATTGAGTCAGAGGTTTTGACAAATTTTGACCAGATGTGGCAACCAGATAGTTTTTATTACCAAGCCCTTAAAAGCTGTCTGGACACTGGGTCCGCAAAGGAATTAGATGTGAATCTAATCTCTCTTGTGCCCAAATTGGTACACCTTCTGGGCTATTGTAATCCAAGTTGGATTCTGGCCAGAAGGAAATTAATATGGTGAAACTGGCACTTAATTCTAAACCAGCCAAGGTGTCTGAGTTAGAAACACAAGTGCAGAGATATCAGAATGTTGTTACTGTAAGTCCTGAAAGGGTTAACTCTTTCCAGCAGAAAAATGAGGAGCTGGAAAGAAATGTAGACGATACTGAGAATAAATTGAAAAATGCTGTTAAACAATATGCTCCACTAAAAGCTGATTTTTCAAATTTTTGTCTTGAGAATGTGCATTTGCAAACCCAGATTAAGACACTCCAAAACCATTGTGAGGAGTGGGCCAAGAGATATAGTCGGCTTCAGCAGAAATTATCTGATTCCCAGGCCAGCTGTAGTGTCCCTGGGGGGATAGGCCAGCTGATCAGTAAATGTTTGATATCCTGTCCAAATAGATACAGGAACTGTCAAAAAGAGTACAGGCTATTGTTGTATCTCCAGTTGGCAATCCTACATCTGTGCCTTCCTGGGCTATTGATCCAGGCAGGAATGTACAGGCCCAATCTGCTGATGATGATTGTAGTTCTGATCACTCAGATGGGGAGGGGAGTGAAGTGGCACCTCAGGAGTCACAGTTCATGTTCAAATGTGATGATGACAGCTTCCAAGGAAATGTGTCACATAGTCCACCTCAGAATTTACTAACCGGTAACAAGTTACTCTCACACAGGAAGCCACTGGTTCATCCTAGCAAGAGGGCTAGGCCGAAGCTAGGTAGGTCCAAGCAGGAAGATAGGTCATCCCAAGTGTGCGAGTTCCAAAAATGCATTAGATTCCTAAGGGAGACTGTCCCACCCTTTAATAGGAAGTCTAATGCGTCAGTGGTTCATCATTTGTAAAATTATGTGGAGGCACTGGAGTCTGTCGGTTTTAATACTGACAGTGACAAAATGTGCTATGTGCCTTGGGTCTTCGATGTAAGAAAAGGATATTTCTTCCACTCACTAAAAGATATGGAAATAACCACATGGGAACAGATTGTTGATAAAATAGTTTTAGCATTTGGGCCCTATAAAACCCGCCATGAGGCTAAGTGTGCTATATATGCACTCAAAAGCAGTCCAGACCAGGACCCGAGGCAATTCTTGCCACAATTAAACTGTGCATACTTCCTAGCTGAGAAGGATGCTGACTTTTAGTCTTCTGAGTTATTCTTTAATGCTTTGTCTAGGTATATGAGAACCAATCTGGCCAGGGATTATTCACCCAGATTGCCATTAGATTGGTTACTCTCCCAAGTTTTAAAGCTATGTAATGCCCAGCAGAGTGAAAGAACCCCAGCTAGGGACAAGAACCCTACCCCCCAGTGTGTAGCGGAGACTAAAGTTGAGGAAAGCTTGTCATTTGAATCTGGCAAGAGAACCTATGCAAAGGTTTTAAAATCGCCCTAGGTTCATGATCAGGCTCCAGTTAACCCCTGTGCCTGCCTCTATTAGCTCCCAAGGGTCCATAGTAGCAAAAGGCCATAAGCCTTTTGTCAAGAAGAACCAGGGTGTTATGGACACAGATAAGTTGCAGCAAAACTGTATCCATTGCATGGTTATGTTCTCATGTTATACATCACACATTTAGCTCACAACCATTTTCCTTTGTCTCTTTGTTTTTTTTCCTGGTCTGTTTGGGTGGGAAAATGACAAAGAAGGACCAGCTCTCTTTTGTTTCCCTTGCTTCTAGGAGAGGGGAGGAGGGGTGTGCCAATCAGGTAAAGTGGGCTGGTGATGGGCAGGGCTTGCAAACAATAAAAGAGGAGTGCAGTGAGCAGTCTTTTAGAGAAGAGTCTTGGGGCAGTGGAGTGATGGATGAGAGGATGTGACCAGCCAGCAGAGGCCCAAACTCTAGCCATGCCTCCATGTGGTGTGGGCCCAAGAACTGTTCCACAGCAAAGCCTGACCTCCAGTTGAAGTAGCCCAGTATCCTGGCCTGCTTCTTTTCCTGCCTCTTGTCCCAGGATTTTTAGCTAAATATCCCTCTCTTGTTTTATTGTTTCTTTTATACAATATTTCTAGGAAAAATACCCCAAGTAACCAACGTGTAGTGTTTTCTACTATAATTGTTGTATTATGTGTCTTATTTGCACTGCAGTAAGTAATTGTCTAGTTAATATTATTAGATGTTTTAGCTAGAATATATTTGATAATATACAGTGTATTGTTAATATTATTGTTTGTTATTAAATATTATTGCTTTTTGCTAGTACTGGGGTGTTATTGTGTTATTGGTCATTAGAACAAATTTCTCCGGATATATCCTTTAATTAAAGGGTTGGCTTTTTGAGTGTGGGCAAATTCATATTGTTTCTAATAGTCTGTGTGGTGTGAGCATGCTGTAGGCCCTGGCCTTGTCTTTGTTCATAGATTTCCATCTCAGAGCAAACACATGGTCTGACTCCATCTTGCTAGGCCACCAGCCTGTCTTTGTTCCACATGGCTGAGGACACCATTTTGTAAAAAAAAGCACATGGTTGTGAGTTTGCAGTTTCTTCACAACTACATTGATTTTAACACAGCTGCTATTGTGAAACCATTTGCGCCAAATTAATTCACCCAAAGCCACAAACTGAAACACAGGGTTATAACAAACACCAGAAAAACTAGAATACATTTAAAAAGAGGTTTAAGAAAAATAAATCCTCTAATAACCAGGGACACAGGTCTCAGCAGCCTCAGCAACACATCAGCTCTGACTCTAGAAACAGAGGTCAGAAAAAGGTAAGCCTTAGGTCTCAGGTTAACACCTTCACAGACATGATGACTAAGCTGATGACTAACATGGGTCAGTCAGGTCAAAGCCTGCTACACAACAGGTATCTAATCCTTTTTTAGGGATAGCTCCTGGGGAGGCACCAGCCACCCAATAGCAGCACAACAGCTTAATGTAAACCCTGCAATTACTGATGATATTTTAAATCATGCGACTGCTAACACCACTTCTTTACAGGAAATAAATGTTAGAACTGACATTAAAATCTCTTCCTTGTCTCCCACAAAGCTTGGTACACAAAAATCTGTCCCTGATGACTCATCATCTTTCCCAGAACTTCTTCAGAGCAGCATGGAAAAGAGAGAGGAGGGGGGATATCTTATCAGTACAAAGCACTGAGAGAACTTCTGTAGCTACAGTATTTAACCCTTGCAAGAGGCGGAGAAAATCTAAAACAATTTTACATTGTAATTATTTATGCAAAATAAATGAAATTGAAGGGAGATATTTTATAGATGTCATTCTACAGGATCTTGAGGATATGAGTCTTAAGGCTCGCAAGAGTCAATTATTTCAAATTCTCACTTTAATCGTGTTATGGGATGTGCCAAGGTCAAGTCAGTGTTACAAGCATTTGATGGGTCCTTAATAAGCTAGGAGGTAACCCCTTAAACATATTGGGAACCACTTGGTTAAAATTTATAATCGGTAGGAAGTCATTCACACACAATGTCATAGTGGATAAGGTTCCCTATAACAGGTTAATTATAGGTGCTGTTCTGCTAAGGAGATTTAGCTCCGTTATAGACTGTGTGAATGTCATCTGGTTACAGGTTAATACCCCAGTCCAATATGAGCAGGCATTTCAACACCCTCATAGAAACGACCATATGGTAGAGCAAACCAAGGATACTATTGAGATTCATTTTGTCAATAGCCAGACCCCCAACCTCACTGTTTTACAGGTGCATGATACTGAAAAAACGGAAGGTCACCTCTCCATCAAAGTATTACCAAAACAAATTCAGGATATGAAGCTAGAAGGCAATGTCCTAACAATTTCTCTTCACAGATCACCCTCTGAGCCCACAGACCCAGAGAATCATTCTCTGTTCCTGACATAAAATGACAATGTAGGTAGTCAGTTTATTTGTTCCCTTACAGGTTAAAGACTTGGGGAGAATCAAACAGGCCAAGCTGAATTTGGAACTGGAACACAGTTACATCAGTTATCGATTACTGGCGCAGATAAGAGATCCCCCACATATTAAGTATCTTGCTCCACATGATAATTGGGTACCTGACCTGGATGATAATACAAGTCACAACATTGTTGCTAGATGTATGTTGTCTATATCAATAGGTGACAGGTCTGCAAAACATGTGTTTCTTGTAGTGGAGGAGCCCCAATATCAGATTTATATAGGCAACGATTTAACACATTGTTTTGCTGCCCAGATTGATCTGGTGAATGTTGTAATTGTGGACTAGGTTAGAGGGGAATCCCAGTGAGTTTCAGGATGAATTTAAGGTCCTGAAACCATGCCAACTCTTGCCATATGTAGTTAAGATACAGATGGCTAATAAGGTCATTTCACGGTTAGTTAAGACTCTCAGACTTAAGGTTTAGGTAAAAACATAACTTTATTGAAAAGTTAAGGCATTCCCATAGGGTTATCATACACATACAAACAATACAAATAAGCAATGACCATATGAATAGGTTCTACCGGCCTTGCCAATAATACCGGGCAAGACAACCCAGGCGACTCAGACGAAATAACAGTAGCAGGCTCTACCGGCCTTGCCAGTACCGAGTAAGGCAGCCGTAAGATGGTAACGTACCGGTTCTACTGGCCTTACCAATACCGGGCAAGGCAGCCTGAGGGAATACTAGGAGTAGGCTCTACCGGCCCTGCCAATACCGGGTAAGGCAACCTAAGGACGGCAATGTGAATAGGTTCTACCGGCCTTACCAATACCGGGCAGGGCAGCCCAAGAGAGGACACCTCCCTGAGACCAACTGACTGTCAGGTGACAAAGACAGTCGGATGGACAAGTAGGAACTTGGTCAAGGGATCTCACTCAAGCAGAAGTCTCATGCCAGAGAACTACAGGACAACTGCATTTGGGACTGGACAGCAACTCGGGACCTCCCAGTACCTGACTGTAGCCAGGGAGTAAACAAGCGTCCGCACGCTGGGACCAACTGACAGTAATGTGAACCGCAAGGCGTAATGGAGATAACCAACAGTAGTAATGAGCCACAAAGTTTAATGGAGTAAACCAACGTCCGCACGCTGGAACCAACAGTAGGAATGTCCACAAGGTTTAATGAAGTAAACCAGCGTCCGCACGCTGGAACCAACAGTAATATGAACCACCAGGTTTAATGGAGTAAACCAGCGTCCGCACGCTGGAACCAAGAGTAGTATGAGTCACAATGTTAAATGGACTAAACCAGCGTCCGCACGCTGGAACCAACAGTAGTATAGGCCACTAGGTTCAATGGAGTAAACCAGCGTCCGCACGCTGGAACCAACAATAGTATAGGCCACAAGGTTTAATGGAGTAAACCAGCGTCCGCACGCTGGAACCAACAGTAGTATGAGCCACCAGGTTTAATGGAGTAAACCAGCGTCCGCACGCTGGAACCAACAATAGTATGCGCCACCAGGTTTAATGAAGTAAACCAGCGTCCGCACGCTGGAACCAACAGTAGTGTGAGCCACCAGATTTAATGGAGTAAACCAGCGTCCGCACGCTGGAACCAACAGTAGTGTGAGCCACCAGGTTTAATGAAGTAAACCAGCGTCCGCACGCTGGAACCAACAGTAGTATGAGCCACCAGGTTTAATGGAGTAAACCAGCGTCCGCACGCTGGGACCAACAGTAGTATGTGCCATCAGGTTTAATGGAGTAAACCAGCGTCCGCACACTGGAGCCAACAGTAGTAATATTGTGGGAGCGAAATGAGAGCAATGTCGCCTCAGCGACTGAAAACAGAGAACCACTGAGACCAGGCAGAGGATCAACCGGAACGAGCACTGCTGAACTCACAGGCGACCGGAACATAGCATCCACGGAGAAAAACCGGAACCGAGCTGGAACGACAAGCAGACAGGAACACAGGAACTGGTAGACTCGGGTACTCTGGAACTCTGGAACACTAGAACACTGGATCTCAGGCCCAATCAGCGTAGCAGACAGGACAGGTAAGGTGCTCTCAGAGACACCACGACAGGGCAACCAAAGGGTGCCCGGACTGAGTTTAAAAAGGCAATGTGAGGCGGCTGACAGCAGACAGCCGATGGGAGCCCCCTGCAGGTGATATACACTGGATAGCACAAATCACGGGCACCGTGATAGGTCAATATACCTGGCGGAGCGAGTCCGTTCCCCATAACACTACAGTAGTAGAGGTCAGAACCTCAGGAGTCCTGATGCATTAATATGCCTTTCAAATAGGATTCAACAGCTGAGTTTCTGTGTCTCATACCCCTATGGTGAGTTTTTGCAAAACACCAGTGCACATTGTGGTAAATAATATAACCCCACCTTGATCATGCACTGGATTCAGAATATTATACATTTGGGTTTCAGAACCAAGTAATTGGTCCACTGCCTGATGATTATCTGTCAGAAGAGCAACTGGTTGAGAAAATGTCTTCCCTCCCAGAGGGATTGTTCTCTGTACAACCTGTGTATCCATATAGTCCTAATACAGGTACATGCATGATCGAAGAATCATCTCTGGTATTTGAAAATCAACTGGATGAACAAGAGTCCTAGAATATCAGGAGGCTGTGGATAAGGTTAGTGCAAAAACTTTTGATTTATCTACACAACTTGAGGAAACCTATGAGATATGTCAGCCTGAGTATTTTCTGCGTTCAATGAACTGGTAGAGGAACAAATCTCTCTAGCAGCTACGCGCTCTGATGACTCTGAACGCAACAGCTAAGGGAAATCTACTTCAATGAGTGATGATCATGGGACATTTCAGATGAAATTAATTTTCTGTGTAAAAATAAACAAGAAGTCAGGAGAGAGATACTATCTTCAATACTGAATGGTTGATAAAGCTTGACCAATGTCAATGCTCACATAAATCATCCAGCCGTGTCCAAATATTGGATCCTGGTTTATGAGCCAGCGGGGAATTTGGTTGCTAGTTCACCCAGCTACAGAACTGAACTCGCTTCGTTAGCGTATCAACTGCAGTAGGTGTATTTATAGGAGGTTTCAACTCTGTGAGTTTACTCTGTAAGTAGTTTGCAGCCAGACACAAGTGCAGCAGACAGACAGAAGTGTGTAGTTTCAAAAACTGCAGTAGTTTGAAAACGGCAGGAGTTTGGTGAAGGCATTGGTTTTGTCAGTTTGGTGAGTAACTGCTTTAATTCTAAGATGTCTGGTTTGGTGCAGTGTAACACTTGTCTGGCTGTTGTGTTCCGCAGTACTCTCTGGAGTTTGGGGTGTTGTCCAGTATGTTTGCATCTGTCCACATTGTATGGTGAAATTTCCAGGCTGCAGTCTTTGGTGTGTTATCTGCAATCAAAAGAAGTGAATCTTTCCCAGCTAGAGTGTGAAGTCAAGCAACCATGTAATCCACCACCGCAGCCCCAACGGCCCATGAAGAGAAGGGCTGTGTGGAAGACAGTTGGTTCCGGGAGGTTGAGAGTTGTGGAGCAGAAGCACAACACTGTTGGTATTTCGGTGTGTAATCCCTTTGGTGTCCTGTCTGAATTGGAAAGTGAGATTTCAGAAGATAAAAGCACAGATACTCAGGTACGGGATGTTGTGAGTCCCAAAGGAGAGAATTGTAACAAGCAGTCAGGAGCAGAAAATGGACTTAAAAAGAAGAGAAAGCATCTCCTTGTTGGTGACTCGATTGTTAGAGGTGTTGCTTTAGGGCAGAATGAGGATGGACTGAAGGAGGTGAGATGTCTTCCTGGTGCTACTGCAAGCAGGGATAAAAGACGCATCTCAAATATTGTCAAGGCTGCAACAAAGGAGACTGAAGTTGATCTGATCATTCATCTCGGTACAAACGATTTGTCCCAGAAAAGTGTTGAAGAGGTGAAAATGGAATTTCAAAGTCTCAGCCTGGAGCTGAGCAGAATGACAGACTCTATCACTTTTTCAGAGATTTTGCCAGTCCGCTCTGAAAATAGTAAGAGACTTCGTATCCTGGAGTTCAATGGTTGGCTAAGACAGTGGTGTAAAGAAGAAGGTTTTGGATTTGTCAGTCACAGTGTTAGAAGGTGGAGTTGTAAAGAAATGTTCAAGAGAGATGGTCTGCACCCGTCACACAGAGGAACTGAGGTACTTGGAGAAGAGTTCAGGTGTTTCTTGGAGAGGCATTTAAACTAGATGGAGGGGGCAGGAATTTCATTGAGAAGATTGATTTCTGTCCCCGAACAGTTTTGGTGAACCAGGGTTCTGAGTTTGTTAGTGTGATAGATACAGATGTTGGTGCACAGGAAGTTGCTGGTGCTTTACATACAGATGTTGGTGAGGTAGATGATGGTGCGGTAGATAGAGTTGTTGTTGGTGATAAATGTAATGTTCTTCGTGTAATGTGTACTAATGCTCGCAGCTTAGGCAACAAGCTCAGCGAGCTAATATCAATAGTTTGTAGAGATGACTTGGACTTGATTGTAATAACAGAGACATGGTTCAGGGACTGTAATGACTGGGAAATAGCCATTCCGGGATACACGTTGTATAGGAAAGATAGGACTGAGAGAAGAGGGGGTGGGGTAGCCATTTATGTTAAAGATAGCATAAAATCCACAGCGATCCAGAATTCATGTAAAGAGTTGGAGACTCTCTGGATCTGTCTGCAGAATAAAAAGGGATCAGTTACAAGAATAGGTGCAGTCTACAGGCCTCCGGGGCAATCTGAAGAGCAAGACAACATGCTAGTGGACGAGATTACCCAAATGGCAGTAAAGGGAGATATAGTAGTTATGGGAGTCTTCAACATGCCTGATGTTGATTGGAATATCCCTTGTGCGTCCACATGTAGAAGTAGGAGCATCGTAGAAGCCCTGACGGGGATGTCCCTAAAACAGCTGGTGAAGGCGCCAACTAGAGGGGACAATATCCTAGACTTAGTATTCACAAATGGAGACCTGGTATCTGAGGTGAAGGTGGGAGAAAATCTAGGTTCCAGTGACCACCAATGTTTGTGGTTCGGAATCCAGACTGACTACGAGAAATCCCATTCTGCAACCAAAGTATTGGACTTTAGGAAGACGAAGTTTGAGGATATGGGAGAATATGTAAAGAAAGAATTAAAAGGGTGGGATAAAACACCGAGAGTGAGTACTCAGTGGAAGACACTCAAAGAAGTCCTCTTAAAGGCAACAAGATTACATGTTAGACAAATTAGCAAGAGGAAAAGAAAGAGAAATCCACTATGGTTTACTAGAGAGGTAAGAGCTATAGTGAAAGATAAAAAGTCTGCCTATAAGAGATATAAAGAGACTGGAAGTGAAGCGGACAGAGAAGGGTATAAAACTATACAGAAGAAGACTAAACAGATGATAAATGCTGCTAAAGCCTCAAAAGAGGAAGAAATGGCCAAATCTGTTAAGAAGGGGAATAAAACCTTCTTCAGATATATCAGTGACAGGAAGAAGAAAAACTGCGGGATTACGAAAAAATTAACAACGGAAAAAATCAGTATATAGAAGAGGAAAAGGCGGTCGCTGACCATCTGAATAACTACTTCTGCTCAGTTTTTTCAGACGGCGGCCCTCATAATCAGAAAATGGCTGAACACAGCATTGCCTCTAGTTGTATAATTTTAGCCCCAGTGTTTTCAGAGGCCGATGTTCTAGAGGAACTTGTCCGGCTAAAGTCAAATAAAGCGATGGGTCCGGATGGAATCCACCCTAGAGTTCTTAAAGAACTCCGATCTGTCATAGTTGGCCCCCTGACTAATCTGTATAACCAGTCCCTTCTTACGGGAGAAGTTCCTGATGATTGGAGAATGGCCAATGTTGTACCCATTCACAAGAAGGGTAGTAAAGAAGAAGCTAGTAACTACAGGCCAGTCAGCCTGACATCTGTAGTGGTAAAAATGATGGAGACTCTTCTAAAGAAGAAGATAATTGACCATCTAACAAAAAACAACCTGATGGACCCAAACCAGCATGGCTTCACTGAGGGCCGATCCTGTCAGACTAATCTCATTGATTTCTTTGACTATGTAACTAAAGTGCTGGATGAAGGTGGTGCTGTGGATATCGCCTACCTGGATTTCAGTAAAGCTTTCGATACAGTTCCCCATAAAGAGCTGATAGATAAATTATCAAGAATTGGACTTAACCCCTGGATAGTTCAGTGGATCTGCAGTTGGCTGAAGGACAGAAACCAGAGGGTTGTTGTTAATGGAGTGTATTCTGAGCAGAGACTGGTTACAAGTGGAGTGCCACAAGGATCTGTTCTGGGCCCTGTTCTGTTCAACATGTTTGTAAGTGACATAAGGGAAGGCTTGGCAGGGAAGGTTTGCTTGTTTGCTGATGACACAAAAGTGTGTAATAGGGTTGATGTTCCAGGAGGTGTCTGTAATATGGAGAATGATTTGGCACTATTAGATAAGTGGTCAAAACAATGGAAACTTCAGTTCAATGTTTCCAAATGTAAAATAATGCACTTGGGGACAAGAAACCCTCAATCTGACTATCGTATTGGCAGTTTTGTGGTAGCAAAGACTTCAGAAGAGAAGGATTTGGGGGTGGTCATCTCTGACAGCCTCAAGATGAGTAACCAATGCAACCAGGCGGTGGGGAAAGCAAATCGTATGCTTGGCTGCATAGCTAGAGGTATAACAAGCAGGAAGAGGGAGATTGTGATCCCTCTGTATAGAGCTCTAGTGAGACCACATCTGGAATACTGTGTACAGTTCTGGAGGCCTCATCTGCAAAAGGATATAACTAAAATTGAGCGGGTTCAAAGAAGAGCTACAAAAATGGTGGAAGGTCTAAAGCATAGAACTTATCAAGAACGACTCAGAGATCTAAATATGTATAGTCTGGAGGAAAGAAGAGAAAGGGGGGACATGATTGAAACCTTTAAATATGTTAAAGGACTGAACAAGGTTCAGGAGGGAAGTGTGATTAACAAGAATCTGAATACAAGAACAAGGGGGCACAATCTGAGGCTAGTTGGAGGAAAAATCAAGAAAAACATTAGAAAATATTATTTCACTGAAAGAGTAGTAGAAACTTGGAACAAACTTCCAGCAGAGGTGGTTGATAAATCCACAGTAACACAGTTTAAACATGCCTGGGATAAACATGTATCTATCCTAAGATAACAATAAAGGAATACTAAAGGGCAGACTAGATGGACCAGGTGGTCTTTTTCTGCCGTCAATTTTCTATGTTTCTATGTTTCTATGTAACTAGCATCTGTTGCTACTTCCACTGTAGTTTTCACCATTGGAGAAGGAAAAAATCTCAAAGACCAAGTGGTATAAGAAAGTAAAAAATGTTTTATTAAAAGAAAAAAATGTTAAAAATTCCTCAACATATTTCATGGTTCAAACCACTTAATCAGAAAAACAAAATACATGTATACATTTTATATATATATATAAATATATATATATATATATATATATTATCAGGTATATAACTCTCACTGTTCTACAATTGATAAATTGTATCACTTCATATTTTCTTTTACTATTTTGATGCATAAATTATTTTTGTTTGGGTATAAATTTGCAGGCTGTACATATCCCTCAGGGATATGTCCCTTTCACTGTTGATTGTAGCCATGTGGTTTTAGTTTCTCATTGGAAAAGGCTGTGGACTAATGTGCCTTTAATATTTTTCTTTGTATGCCCTTTTTAAAGATTTTTTACTGTATCCTCTCTGTAGGAACCTACTCTGTAGTTGTTTAGCTTCCTTTTTAAATTCTTCCACTGTGCTGTATAACCTTCTAATTCTCAACTATTGATCCATCGGGATTCCTTTCTTCAATGGTGTTGGATATTGTATATCAGCCCTTAATAAACTGTTGGTGGATGTTGTTTTATGAAAAACAGTTGTTTCTATTCGTCCATTTAGCCCTCTATAGATGGAGATATCAAGGAATGAGATTTTTTCCTTGTTAATTTCACTTGTCACCAGTAAATTAAGATTATTATTATTGATTTTTCCTATAAATTAATGGGACAATTGTGCTGTACCTCTCCATATTATTAAAGGGATAGTAATAATTCATTTTGACTTACCTGATTATTGTATATTGTAAAATTTGCAATAGATGCCTCCTTCTCTTATTTTCAGCAACAGATTACCTCTGATAAAATTGCCTCTTCAATCTTACCCCTCCCGCCCCTGTTTGTGACATCATCCAAAGCTCCTGCAGATCTGAGATCTAGTCGTACGACACGTCAGATCTCAGAGAGGGACAAAAGACCCAACCTTTTGTCATGAAGCACACCCTTGTGAAGAGTGACTTCTCAGCAAATCTCGTGTTTTTTTGCACCCCCCTCTGCCTGAACTACTTTCTAACACGTGACCAGTTCAGTGCAGAAAAGGAGCTGAGCAGACCTTATGTACTTTACCTATTAACAACATAACAATGGTGAAGCTGTGCTGTATGATCAATCCCACAATATTGTAAAAAGGCAGGTGGTGGTAATAGGGGACTCTATAATTAGGAGGGTAGATAGGGTAATCTGCCGCCAGGAACGTGAATGCCGAACAGTATGCTGTCTCCCGGGTTTGGCATGTTGCGGACAGGGCTGACAGATTATTGGGACGGGCTGGAAGTGATCCAGCTGTCTTGGTACATATTGGAACCAATGACAATATAGGAGGAAGATGGAGGTCCCTAAAGAATGATTTCAGGGATTTAGGGTGCAAGCTCAAGGCAAGGACCTCTAAGGTAGTATTTTCTGAAATACTACCTGTGCCATACACCAGTGCAGGTAGGCAGAGGGAGCTCAGGGAGCTTAATGCATTGCTCAAGCAATGGTGTAGAAAGGAGGGTTTTGGGTTTTTAGAACACTGGGCAGACTTTGCTCTTGGGTACAATCTATATGGAAGAGATGGATTGCACCTAAATGGTAGAGGAGCCTCTGTGTTAGGGGAGAGAATGCTAGGAAGCTTGGAGGAGCTTTTAAACTAGGAAAGGGGGGGGGTGAGTATAGATATCAAAAATGGGGTAGATAGAGAAGATAGGAACTGGGTCCAAGTAAATGACCAGGGGGGTGGAGAAAGGGTGGGGGAAAATTTAGTCAGTAGGGAGGAACTCCTAGTAAATGAAGGTGTAGAAAAAAGGCATGTAGGAATTAATATATGTAAAGACTCAAAATTAATTGTATGCTAGCAAATGCAAGAAGTATGGTAGATAAAATAGGAGAACTAGAATTGCTGGCGGTTAATGATCAATTGGACATAACTGGAATAACAGAAACATGGTGGAACGATGCACATGACTGGACTGTAAATATAGAGGGCTATTCCCTGTTTAGAAGAGACAGAATTAATAGAAAAGGGGGAGGTGTGTGCTTATATTTGAAAACAAAGCTAAATCCAGTTTTGCGGTGATATTACTGAGGAAACTGGCCAAATTGTGGAGTCCATGTGGGTAGAAATAAAGACTAAATGTGGTGTAAAAGGTAAAAAATAGGTGTTGGTGGGCATATGCTACAAACCACCAAATATCGATGACAATGATGAGGCCCAACTGCTATTGCAAATAAGGAAAGCTGCCCAGTTTGGGCATACTATAATTATGGGAGATTTTAATTATCCAGATATCAACTGGAAAAATGAAACCTGTCAGAGTGCTAAGGGTAGCATGTTTTTGAACACACTTCATGAAAGCTACATGTCACAAATGGTGGAAGCGCCGACAAGAAATAACAATGTATTGGACCTAGTGATCACTAATAACAGAAATGGTATCCATTATTAAGGTAAGAGAACATTTGGAAAACCGTGATCACAACATGGTTACATTTGAGATCAGTCTGGCAAAGCAAAAATATATAGGTTCAACCAAAACTCTTAAGTTTAAAAAAGCTAACTTCAAATTGTTAAGGGCTTCAATGCAACACATAGACTGGGATATTTTATTTAAAGGCAAAAATACTGAGGAAAAAATTCAAAAAAAAGAATTCAAATTTAGGTTGCAGAAATGTACCCAACAGTATATATCAATGGGGAACAAATGCAAAAGAAGTAAGTCACAGCCAATGTGGTTAAAGGGGAACTTTCACCCCGCAATAACTAAATCTCCACTTACTGCTCACCTGGCGACTAGCTGCTTAGTAGCGCTAGTCGCCAGAAATCTTACCCGGTTCTCAAGATTTCGGCGTTTTACAGGAGCAGGAAGCACGGACGTCTCTTCACAGTGACGTCCGTGCGCCTGCGCTGTCAGTCCCTTGTGCACCGTACGGTGCACAAGGGACTGACAAGGGACTGACAGCGCAGGCGCACGGACGTCACTGTGAAGAGACGTCCGTGCTTCCTGCTCCTGTAAAACGCCGAAATCTTGAGAACCGGGTAAGATTTCTGGCGACTAGCGCTACTAAGCAGCTAGTCGCCAGGTGAGCGGTAAGTGGAGATTTAATTATTGCGGGGTGAAAGTTCCCCTTTAACTGCACATGTAAAGAAGAAAATGGCAAGGAAAAAAATGCATTCAAATTATTTAAGTCTGAAGGAACTGAACAATCTTTCTTAAAATACAGGGAGTGCAACAAAGATTGCAAAAAGGCAATTAGGGTAGCAAAAATAGATAATGAAACTCAATTTGCAAGGGTAAGCAAGACTAATCCAAAAAAGTTTTTCAAATATATAAATAGCAAAAAACTTAAGAGGGAGTGCATTGGACAATTCAAAAATGAGATGGGTGAGTTGGTTAGTGAGGATAAGGAAAAGGCCGATGTTTTAAACACTTTCTTTGCATCAGTATATACAAGGGAGCAAGGAATGGTAGAAGAGCCTCTGCAAGTAACAAATAAAACAATACAATTAATAGATATTGGGTTAACTCAAGGAGATGTCATGGGAAAACTGAACAAAATTAAGACCGACACCGGGTCCTGATGGTATACATCCAAGGGTTCTTCAGGAACTTAGTGCAGTGTTAGCAAAACCCCTATATTTACTCTTTAAATATTCTATTACCACAGGCTCAGTGCCACAGGATTGGCGAAGAGCTATCATAGTGCCTCTATTTAAGAAGGGAACTAAAACAGAACCTGGCAATTATAGACCAGTGAGTTTGACCTCTGTAGTGGGAAAACTGTTAGAAGGGATAATAAGGGACTATATTCAGGATTACAACACAAAAAATAAAATCATCAAAATGAAGAATAGATCATGCCAAACTAATCTTTTCAGCTTCTATGAGGAGGTAAGCAGCAACCTTGACAATGGCAAGGCAGTAGATGTAGTATATCTAGACTTTGCAAAGGCATTTGATACAGTGCCACACAGAATGCTGGTGTATAAAATAAGGAAATTGGGGCTAGGAGATAACATTTGCAATTGGATAGAAAACTGGCTGAAGGATAGGGAACAGTGTGTGGTTGTAAATGTAAAATTCTCCAGTACAGTTAAAGTGGAGAGTGGAGTACCTCAGGGTTCAGTATTGGGTCCGTTGCTTTTTAACATGTTTATAAATGAATTGGAAATAGATATAGAAAGCAAAATATCAATATTTGCAGATGATACTAAATTATGCAAAGTCATTAATTCAGAACAGAGTATTTTCTCTCTACAGAGGGACTTACATACAATGTCAGATTGGGCAAACATGTGGAATATGAAGTTTAATGTGGGGAAGTGTAAAGTCATGCATTTGGGAGGAAACAATCCCAAGGCTACTTATAAACTTAATGGAATAATTTTAGGTGACTCATTGCTAGAAAAAGACCTGGGTATCCTTGTCAACTACAAACTTAGAAACAGTGACCAGTGTCAAACAGCAGTAGCAAAGGCAAACAAAGTCCTGTCTTGCATAAAAAGAGGTATCGAAGCAAGAGTGGATAACACTATTTTGCCATTATACAAATCATTGGTAGGACCTCACCTTGAGTATGCAGTGCAATTTTGGGCACCGGTTCTGAAAAAGGATATACTAGAACTAGAGAGGGTACAGCGGAGAGCAACAAAATTAATTAAGGGAATGGAGGACTTGACAAATGAGGAACGACTAAACAAACTTGGTTTATTTACTCTAGAGAAAAGACGACTAAGAGGAGACCTTATCACATTGTACAAGTATATGAGAGGTCAATACAAGGATCTCTGCTGTGAGCTATTTATTCCAAGGCCTGATCAGGTGACCAGGGGACACCCCTTGAGATTAGAGGAAAGGAGGTTTAAACTTCAGCAGAGGAAGGGTTTTTTTACGGAAAGGTCTGTCAAATTGTGGAATTCATTTCCAGGGAGGTAGTTATGGCAGATACAATGGATACATTTAAGAGAAGATTAGATACATTTATTTCAAAAGGGAACATACAGAGTTATACTGTATATCAGTAGGCTGATCAGGAAGGTCTGATAAAGACTAATTAATTGGTAGCAGGAAAGCTATAAGATTCTCAGTTACTGAGGTATGAGGCGAAGGTTGAACTTGATGGACTTGTGTCTTTTTTTCAACCTAATTTACTGTGTTACTATGTCTATACTGTAATATGTTTACACTGTAATATGGGTTAACCTGAGTAGGTTAACCTGAAGTTTTGTATACTCTGTACTAGCGATCCTCCCGTAATGCAATAGCAAATCACCCCTCACTGCTTACTGTATTAAACACCTTAACTTATCCAAACTTATAAATTAAACATCATCTTAAATCACTAGTAGATTATCATGTAGCTGTCAAACTAGAATGATAATACAAATACGCTCCAGGAGCACAGCTCATTTTTGTGCGGGGAGTCTGTGCATCACAACGCACTCTCAGATTCTATCACAGTTGCAGTTAAAATTCTTCTAAGCATAACATTACAAATTGATGAATGGAAAACTATCTCAACTCCATAGTTAAGCATTTTTCAGATGTTACACTGAAATGTAAGAGATGCACTGTTCTAAAGACCCAATAGAGTTTCCTGCGGGGCACCATTGCGTCTAATGATCTGTGCTGATGAATGAAGCATCACCAAAACTCACTATAACCCCAGGATTATGTGGTATAGAAGCCTTCCCCAGTGTCCCACCAACACAGCTGAATAGGACCCAGTTGTACAATCGGTCAGTGGGGTAATTAGATCACAACCAGCTACGGGTGCACATTAAATCTGTACATGTCCACAAAGTTATTACATGCATACCCCGTCAATCTGTACATAACCACACAGTTATTACATGCGTGCCCCATCAATGTGTATATCCTTTATATTAGTCCCCCTATTATCAACATACACACTGCTGAAAGATAGTCCACACCAAGTTTTATTCAATATCATAAATCATAAATCCGGGGGTCGTATTTGGGCACCCTAATGGGATCATCCAGTGGCTAAGTTTCACCGAATGTTTATCCACCATGTGGGAATATGATTTATGATATTGATAGGCTATCATGAAGTTACCAGTTTGCTCCAAATCCTAAAAGTCCCTTAGAACATGTGTGAACTAAATAAATGTGTGGATAAGTAAGGTATAAATAAGCAAAGTGATGTACTAATGATAGGGGTACTTTTAGATGAACAATTATATATAGTCGCCTCAGCGCTGTTCATAAATGAACTAGGTGATCCGCCGACATGAGGCATGATCAATCCTTGTGATGAATCAGAGAATGTGTCTCGGATGTAATTAATTGTATAATAGAGTAGAAACAGAAAAGTCAACTGTAATAAGAGATTAGGATAAATGCATAATTGTTATATACAGGAGACATAGGGCAGATAATATGCAATTGCAAATGTATTATGTCTATATATGGATATATTCAAATGGACCTATAATATATTGCTAGGAAAGTCAGAATAAGTTCAATCAGTTTGATACAGGTAAATCTCATAAACCTTCTGTATGATCATCTGCATGTTGCTTGTGACATTCAAAACACAATGAGGAGTATGTGTTCCATAGAACCTAGTCTGAGAACTTCTGGTCTAAACAATTGAAACTGTAATGCTATTTATTTTCCTCCCCGTTTTATCTTTTGCAAAAAACAATGTGTATTTTCTTTAGAAATCACTTATTACAGTTGACTCTTCTGTTTCTACTCTATTTTACAACTAATTAAGTCCGAGACACATTCTCTGATTCATCACAAGTATTGATCATGCCTCATGCCGGCGGATCACCTAGTTAAATTATGAACAGCCCTGAGGCGGCTATACAATACTTTCCTTATAATTGTTCATCTAAAAGTACTCCTATCATTAGTACATCACTTTGCTAATTTATACCTTACTTGTCTGCACATTTACTTCGTTCACATATGTACTAAGGGACTTTTAGGATATGGAGTAAACCGGTAACTTCATGATGGCTTCACAAATACCCGGACTCCTTTCTATTGTGCACGACTGACTTGTGATGTATGAACTGTACCATTCACATTGTATGCCATATGTTTACTTTACAATCCTTGCCATACATTCATTCATAGTAACATAGTAACATAGTAATTTAGGTTGAAAAAAGACTTGCGTCCATCTAGTTCAACCCTTTTCCTATTCCTGTTTACCATCGTTGATCCAAAAGAAGGCAAAATTTCAAATTCTGCCCCGAATTGGGGGGGGGGGGGGAATTCCCTCCTGATTCCAAATGGCAATCAGATTTCTCCCTGGATCAACAAGCCCTAAGTAAAATATTAATCCTCATACTAACGTACATAGCCCTCTATGTTATGCTCTTTTAAATAAGTATCCAGGCCCTTTTTAAAGGCGTCTAATGTATTCGATAGCACCACCTCCTCAGGCAGTGAATTCCATACCTTTATTGTCCTTACTGTAAAGAAACCCTTCCGCTGTTGTAGATTAAATCTCCTTTCCTCAAGTCTAAGCGGGTGGCCCCTTGTCCTATGTACTGTTCTGTTAATCAACAGGTCTTTGGAGAGCCCTTTGTATGGGCCCTGAACATATTTATATAGTGTTATCATATCCCCTCTAAGACGCCGTTTCTCTAGTGTATACAAGTTTAACTTTTCTAGCCTTTCCTCATAACTAAAACTTTCCATTCCCCTTACTAGTTTTGTAGCCCTCCTCTGCATTTTCTCTAGTTCCATAATGTCCTTTTTCAGAAAGGGTGCCCAGAATTGAACAGCATATTCTAAGTGGGGTCTTACCATGGACCTGTAAAGAGGCATAATAATATCTTCCTCCCTTGAGTCAATACCCCTTTTAATACATGCCGATATCTTATTGGCCTTTGCAGCTGCCAGCTGGCACTGCATGCTACTGCTAAGTCTATTGTCTACCATTACTCCCAAATCCTTTTCATTTGTAGATTTCCCCAGAGAAACACCATTTAAACTATATGTTGCATTTTTATTATTATACCCAAAATGCATAACTTTACACTTGTCTATATTGAATCTCATTTGCCATTTGCCTGCCCAGGTTACTCAATTTGTCCAAATCCTCTTGTAATGAAGACACCTCCAGTTCAGACTTTATTACCTTACTTAATTTTGTGTCATCGGCAAACACTGATACATGGCTCCTATGCCCTCTGGGAGGTCATTAATAAACAAATTAAAAAGAAAAGGACCCAGGACAGATCCCTGAGGTACTCCACTTATCACGTTTATCCAACTGGAGAACTTGCCATTTACTACCACTCTTTGCATTCTATCTTTCAGCCAATTTCTAATCCACACACAAACATTTTCCCTTAGGCCTTTTACATTCAGTTTGTACAGCAACCTCTTGTGTGGAACCGTATCAAATGCCTTGGCAAAGTCTAAATAGATCACATCAACCGCCGCTCCTGCATCTATATTATTACTCACTTTTTCATAAAATGTGATCAAGTTAGTTTGACAAGACCTGTCTTTCACAAAGCATGTTGACTCCTGCTAATAATATTCCTGTTCCAGCAGAATTCTTGATATATTCCTTAGCAACCCTTCAAACAGCTTCCCTACCACAGATGTCAAGCTTACAGGTCTGTGATTTCCTGGCTGTGACTTTGATCCCTTTTTAAATATGGGCACCACATCTGCTTTACGCCAATCCATGGGCACCATACCTGAAATAAAAGAATCCCTGAAAATCAAATATAACGGTCTGGCCAGGGCCTGGCTTAGCTCTTTATGTACCCGTGGGTGTATACCATCTGGCCCTGGAGCTTTGTCTACCTTAACACCATTTAATTGTTTTAACACTTTTTCTTGTGTTAGCCAGTCCCATGTTTGCTGTGACTGTTCTGTAAAAGTAGTTTGCAGATTCTTGTCCATTGGGTCTTCCTTGGTAAAAACAGAAGAAAAGAAATTATTTAACATATCTGCCTTCTCTCTGTTCCCTTGACCATCTCACCTGTTTCAGATAACAAGGACCCAACATTATCAGACTTTAATTTTTTGCCATTAATATATTTAAAGAATTTTTTTGGGTTGCTCTTGCTCTCCTTAGCAATATTTTTTTCATTCTCTAGTCTAGCTAGATAGCCTTTTTACAGGTTTTGTTGGCATTTTTGTATTCTGAAAATGCCTCTACTGATCCCTCAGCTTTATAATGTTTAAATGCCGCTTTCTTGTTATTTATTTCATGAATTACTTTACTGGTTAGCCACATTGGTTTTAATTTGCTTCTTTTGTATTTGCTTCCAACAGGGATAAATTTAGATGTGTATTTTTGCATTGTTGCTTTGAAGGCATTCCACTTACCTTCTATGTTTTTTCCTGAAAATATTTTATCCCAGTCAACAAGACCAAGGGATGAATTAAACCTGCTAAAGTTGGCCTTTTTAAAATTCAGTGTTTTGGTGGAACTCATACCAAATTGCTTTTTTGAATTAATCTCAACAATACCATGTTATGGTCACTATTCCCCAAGTGCTCCCTAACTTGGATGTTAGAGATAAGTTCTTCATGTCAGTTATTACCAGATCCATACACGCACCCCCTCTGGTTGAGGTCTGCACTAGTTGAGACAAAAAATTGTCATTCAACAAGTCAGAAACTTACTACTTTTAGCAGAATTCGCTGCTCCATTTTTCCAGTCTATTTCTGGATAATTAAAATCCCCCATAATTATAGTTTCTCCCTATTTGAGAAGCCTTTTCTATTTGCATTAATAGCTGTGATTCTTCAAGGTCACCAATGTTTGGTGGTTTATAACAAATACCCACTAATATTTTCTGGGCAGTTTTACCCCCATTCAATTATTTCTGTATGCATATCATTCCTTCTCATTCACTTCTATCCATTCCATAGGGGTTACAATTTCTTTTGTTTTATGTATTTACATAAAACAACCTCCTTGAAAAACCCTAGGTGAGGTGATGACCCTAACAACCCGCCAAAAACAGTGATTAAAATAACAGTGTATACAAATAAAATTTGCTTAGGGAAAGTATGATGATATGCAATAAATAACAGCATTAATATTGAGGCTTGTAAATACACAAAATATATTACAGTACACAATGGGCTAATGTAAATGAATCATGTTACCGACAAGATTTGCATATTGTGAGCATCACACCATCCGTAACTGGATAAGATGTATAAGATGATCGTTTTGCTTAATAAGTAAGAGGCAAGTGTCTGTGTGGGACCTGGTATCCGGGTACGGATGGTGTGCTGCTCACAATATGCAAATCCTGTCGGTAACACATGATTCATTTACATTAGTCCATTGTATACTGTAATATATTTTGTGTATTTACAAGCATCATATTAATGCCGTTATTTATTGCATACCATCATACTTTCCCTAAGCGAAATTTATTTGTATACTCTTATTTTAATCACCCACAATAAGTGATGATCTCCCTACAACGCAACAATACATTTACATACAAAATCATGAATGAAACCCTACCTAAAAAGGTCTAAAACTAAGACATCAGATAATTTATCAAAGCAATATTTTTTGGCAGTCCGACCCTGCTTCCATAGCGGAATGGCTACACATCGTACAGCATAAGATACTGTAACATATAGGGTGATAGAACACAATGTAGCCCTTACGTTATTGTTGGTGAATCCCTCCTGACCAAAATAAAGGTGTATGAATTGGGGGACTACTATGCATAAAACATAGTAAGTCCTGCGCATTGATATGGGAGAGTGAAGGGGGTGTTGGCTCTCTCGAGACATCTTGCACAGTTTTGAAAGGTATGCTCGTGCCCGAACAAATGAACATTTACCAGGAGCGTGCTGCAATTCCAGCTTGTGGCGAGAGCGAGCTCCACCAGACAAAAAGAAAGATGGCTGCTGAAATTTGCAGAGGGAGCTAATAAAGAGTAAAAAAAAAAACTAGGTAAGAGTGGTGCTTATAGAAGAATGGAGGGAATGCATCTATTGCAAATTTTACAATATACAATAATCAAGTAAGTCAAAATTAAGTATTACTATCCCTTTAAAACATCATCTATGAAACTAAGCCATAGACTGATGTGTTGAATATAATGCTCCATCTCTTCTGCAAAAAATGTACTTGTGTTCCCACCAGCCTAAGAACAGATTAGCATAGGTGGGGGCGCATGTGCTCCCCATCTCTGTACCCCTAAGCTGGTGGTAGTATTTGTTGTGAAACACAAATTAGTTGTGTGTTAATATGAACTGCAAAAGGTCAACTACAAAGTTATGTTTATAGTACTGTATTCCTTTATTTTGCAGAAAAAAAACCATACAGCATTGAGTCCATTTTCATGGACAATACTGGTGTACAGTGACTCTGCATCCAATGTTCCAAGAAATCCTCTTCATTTATTATGATGTCATTCAATCTTTTGATGGCATCTGAGGAGATTCTTGTATTGGATTGAAGGCTGTAGACAAATTCCTTCAATCCTTTTTCTATATTATATATATATATATATATATATATATATATATATATATATATATATATATTTATATATATATATATATATATATATATATATATATATATTTATATATATATATATATATATATATATAATTTATAATATATATATATATATATATATATATATATATATATATATATATATATATATATTTATATATATATATATATATATATATATATATTTATATATATATATATATATATATATATATATATATATATATTTATATATATATATATATATATTTATATATATATATATATATATTTATATATATATATATATATATATATATATATTTATATATATATATATATATTTATATATATAATATATATATATATATATATTTATATATATATATATATATATATATATATATTTATATATATATATATATATATTTATATATAATATATATATATATATATATATATATATATATATATATATATATATTTTATATATATATATATATATATATATAATTATATATTTATATATATACATATATTTAAATATATATATATATATATATATATATATATTTATATATATATATATATATATATATATTTATATATATATATATATTATATATATATATATATATTTATATATATATATATATATATATATATATATATATATTTATATATATATATAGAAGATAATGATGGGCACTCCAAAATTCCAAGCACTCTGCCTAGGTGCTCTTGCTCAAAATGTTTCCACTATATTTTAGTTGTATCAAAAGATGATATCAAAAGCAGGCACTCTCAGGTCTTCATAAGATTAAAAAGATTCTTTATTTATAAATAAATTTAAAAATAAATGTTGACGTTTCGACCCCAGCTAGGGCCTTTCTCAAGACAGTATAATGTGGATGAACTGACCCTGGCCTTAAATGACCTAAGAAAACCACGTGTTTAGTGAAGACGCTATCCCTATGTCTGATCTTAGTGACGTCACACACGTTAAATACCTCAAAAAATGGCAAAATAAAGTAATCAAACTTATAAAACACAATTCCACATATATACAAATTATTCATCCGTATATAGATATCAAAAGTCACATGATCCTATGTGAAATAGTTACTTTAACAAAAACGGGTTTTCAAAAAGCCGCAAGTGAACAGATAATTTATAGTCCAACATCCGCACAGTGGAGCCCCCAACAGTCTCAACACACACTGTGTGAATAGCACTAATAAATTAAGTTCATATTAGTGAACATATCCTACCAATTTGTCCGATATGTTCATAAAGTTAGAGAGTTATGACCGATCCTCATACGGCATCATCCTCAGATTTACATCTCTAAGACTGTTTTTTACTATTGATCCCAAAAATGTCCTTATTGTTTCAAAAGAGTCATCTTTGGCTTTTTGTACTTACTTTGTCCTTAAATGAAGAACAGCTGGAAGGCCAACGTGTGCTCTTCAAACATGAAAGAAGCATCCGCTCCTAGCGGTGAGCCGAGGGAATCCCCAATTGGAACTGCTGATACATACCCCGATGTCTGTCCTCATATGACCTCCGCTTTCACAATTGGCCCATGTTAATATCACGCCAATGTGTCCGATTTGGGGAGATGTCACACAGATGATGGATATACTCCACTTCATAGATAGTGAATTCGCCGCCCCTGGGATCTACCTGACCTGCATTTATGCACGGTCTAGGAACCTTATTACGGGGCTACGTTGCTGTCAATTCCCTGGGCTCTACCAAACCTACATTTTTGTAGAGTGTGGGAGCCCTATTACAGGAATGTATCCATAGTGGTCAATTCATGCATCAAGTGAAGTACAACTTTTACAAAGGGGATGTTGACTTTACATCATATCCTCGTATTACATATTAAGTATTACATATTAAGGGATCAATATTGGGGCTCCACTGACAGAATAATAGGAGGGGGAGTTCTAAGAACCTCAAGAAAACAAGAAAATGTTATTTGTTCATTTAGCCCCTTTCGGCGTTATTGTGTCCAAATAAGTAATCCATTTTACTTCTTTCCGTAGAAGTTTTTTCGCTCGATCTCCTCCTCTAGGCATAGGTGGTATCCAGTCAATGACCATGTATTTTAGTGATGGTAATGAGTGTTGTAGTTCCGCAAAGTGTGTAGCCACTGGTTGATTTTTAATATTTGATCCACACTTTTTTCCAGGGTTAAGAGAAGCTTCTAAGGCTGCTTTAATCGCTGCCCTATGATTACCCATTCTCTCTTTGAACGTGGTAATAGTCTTACGTACATAAAGTATCACAAGGGCATCGGATAATGTAAATAACAAATTGGGAACTGCAACCCAAATTGTAGCGAATAGGTATTTTAAAGCCTTTATGAGGGTGATAGAAAAAAGTACCACTGATCATATAGTTGCAAGTAATACATGTGGCACATTTGAAACAGCCTTTCTTCTTCTTTTCCTCTTGTTTTTTATAACAGTTCATAGGGTCCAGTTTTGACCAACAAGTCCCTTAAGTTCTTTCCTCTTTTATATGACATTATTGGTGGCTTTTTAAAACTCTGTGGGAGATTAGGATCACTGGATAACATGGACCATTTATCTTTAATCACTGTTTCTATATCTCTGGATGCTGTATTATACTCTGAGACAAAGACCATCCTATCTAGGCTCTTTTTGGGTTTTGTGGCCAATGCTTCTTCTCGATTGATGTTATTAGCTGTGATTTGACAGTTTTCAATGTCTTTTGGAATAAATCCTCTTTCGATAAAACGTTCTCCCATTTTGTTTAATTCTGTTGTCACTGCTTCCTCTTTACTCACAATTCTTTTTACTCGCAGCATTTGTGAATATGGGAGTCCTTTTTTTAAATGTAAAGGATGATGACTGGTGGCAAAAAGTAAGTTGTTTCTGTCTGTAGGTTTTTGGTAAATGTTAGTGGATAGATACCCATCCTCTAAGTTTACCAACACATCAAGGAAAGCTATAGATGTAGAGCTATAATTTAATGTTAATGAGATAGGAGTATCTGCATGGTTAAGGTCATCAACCATACTGACAAGCAAATCCTCACTGCCCCTCCACAATAGGAACATATCATCTATATATCTAGTATACAACACGACATGTTTCCCAAAAAGCGGATGGGCAGCGAGGACCTCCCCCTCATAGACTGACATATAGGCATTAGCATATGAGGGGGCCATACATGCACCCATTGCTGTGCCTGTACATTGTAGATAAAAATCATTTCAAATTTAAAGTAATTCCTTGTAAGGCATAATTCCAATAAAGTCAGAAAATATTCTATGGAGGACCTTTATATAGAGGATTAGATGTAAGTAATCTCCGTATTGCTTCAATACCTGATGTATGGGGTATCACTGTATAGAGAGACTTTACATCCATAGTGGCAATGATTCCCTCTGTTACAGGACCAAAATCCTTAATCAGGTGTAGAAAAGCTGTTGTGTCTTTCAAAAAGTAAGGTATCGCCTGTACACATGGTTGTAGATACCAATCAATATATTTGCCAATAGGGTGTAAAAGTGACCCAATGGCTGACATAATGGGTCTACCTGGAGGAGAGGTAAGGCTCTTGTGTATTTTGGGCAGGGTATACAGAATAAGGCGTATTGGATGATCTTGTGTTAAAAATCTAATTGTCTGATCATCCAACCATCCCGCTGTGTGTCCCTGTTCAATATCTTATCAACTTCCTTTTTAAATTTAGCAGTGGGATCAAAGGATAATTTTTTATATGTGTTGACATCAGATAACTGAGATAGTATTTCAGACTTGTAATCATCATAATTGAGTATCACTATGGCTCCCCCTTTATCAGCTGGTCGAATCTCAATGTTTGTATCATCTTGCAAAGTTTTAATAGCTCTTTTTTCTTCTTTAGAAAGATTACTGTATGTTTTTTTATATGACATCTTTTCTCATCAAGTATATGTGTTTCGACCAACCTAGAAAATGTTTTTAATGAGGGGTTCTGACATAGTGGATCAAAACATGAAATTGCCCTAAAGGGGATAGTATTACACATAGTATCAGAATCTTTAAAGTGTTTCTTTAATCGCAGCATTCTGTTAAATTTATAAAAGTCAACTTTCCAATCAAAAGCACTAAATTGGTTAGTAGGAACAAATGATAGTCCTTTTTGTAGTAAACTATTTTCATGGACAGATCAAAATGTGGGAAGACAAATTGTATACTAAGTTTTGGGTAAAGGTGGTTTGCTTACTACCACGTCTGTTTTTGCCCCCCCTCCTCGTGTTTGTGCTCTGCTTCCTCCTCTCAGTCCTTGTGCTCTTGTGGTTACCCCTAAAAAATTGGATGCAGTTGAAGGCTGTGCTAAATCTGAATCTGTGTCTGAGGAAGATAAAGTCGTATCTCTGTCTGTTTGACTCTGTGGAATTACTCTCTCTGAATATTATAGAGATAAAAAAATCCCTCGAGGGTTCCGAATAAAAAATGCACCAACAATTGGACGTACTAGTGCTGATTTTTTGTAAAAGATGGACTGGGATTTTGAACCAATGCTCCCTAGATCTGATGATACTGGTGGTAGAAGAGGTGGCAAAGAACTGACTGTGGTAAGAAAAGACATAAATGATTTTGACATTAAACATCTAGAAACGATTAAAGCAGATAAAGATACTGATTGGTTACACAAATTACAGACACAGATTGATAATTATAAGGCTAGACTTGCACAATATAAAAGGGGTAAATTTAACAAGGTCATTGAAGATTATAAAGAGCACAGAGTGTACTAGTGGTTGTTGGGAGGTATAAATAATACAAGACGTGTCCCCAGAAGACATAATCCAATAGACCAAACAGACAGAGATACGACTTTATCTTCCTCAGACACAGACTCAGATTTAGCACAGCCTTAAACTGCATCCAATTTTTTAGGGGTAACCACAAGAGCACAAGGACTGAGAGGAGGAGGCAGAGGACAAACACGAGGAGGGGGGGGGCAAAAACAGACGTGGTAGTAAGCAAACCACCTTTACCCAAAACTTAGCATACAATTTGTCTTCCCACATTTTGACTGTCCATGAAAATAGTTTACTACAAAAAGGACTATCATTTGTTCCTACTAACCAATTAGTGCTTTTGATTGGAAAGTTGACTTTTATAAATTTAACAGAATGCTGCGATTAAAGGAACACTTTAAAGATTCTGATAGTATGTGTAATACTACACCCTTTAGGGCAATTTCATCTTTTGATCCACTATGTCAGAACCCCTCATTAAAAACATTTTCTAGGTTGGTCGAAACACATATACTTGATGAGAAAAAGATGTCATATAAAAAAACATACAGTAATCTTTCTAAAGAAGAAAAAAGAGCTAATTAAAACTTTTTCAAGATGATACAAACATTGTGATTTGACCAGCTGATAAAGGGGGAGCCATAGTGATACTCAATTATGATGATTACAAATCTGAAATACTATCTCAGTTATCTGATGTCAACACATATAAAAAATTATCCTTTGATCCCACTGCTAAATTTAAAAGGAAGTTGATAAGATTATTGAACAAGGACACACAGCGGGATGGTTGGATGATCAGACAAGAAGATTTTTAACACAAGATCATCCAATACGCCCTATTCTGTATACCCTGCCCAAAATACACAAGAGCCTTACCTCTCCTCCAGGTAGACCCATTATAGCGGCCATTGGGTCACTTTTACACCCTATTGGCAAATATATTGATTGGTATCTACAACCATGTGTACAGGCGATACCTTACTTTTTTAAAGACACAACAGCTTTTCTACACCTGACTAAGGATTTTGGTCCTGTAACAGAGGAATTATTGCCACTATGGATGTAAAGTCTCTCTATACAGTGATACCCCATACATCAGGTATTGAAGCAATACGGAGATTACTTACATCTAATCCTCTATATAAAGGTCCTCCCACAGAATATTTTCTGACTTTATTGGAATTATGCCTTACAAGGAATTACTTTAAATTTGAAAATGATTTTTATCTACAATGTACAGGCACAGCAATGGGGGCATGTATGGCCCCCTCATATGCTAATGCCTATATGTCAGTCTATGAGGGGGAGGTCCTCGCTGCCCATCCGTTTTTTTGGGAAACATGTCGTGTTGTATACTAGATATATAGATGATATGTTCCTATTGTGGAGGGGCAGTGAGGATTTGCTTGTCAGTATGGTTGATGACCTTAACCATGCAGATACTCCTATCTCATTAACATTAAATTATAGCTCTACATCTATAGCTTTCCTTGATGTGTTGGTAAACTTAGAGGATGGGTATCTATCCACTAACATTTACAAAAACCTACAGACAGAAACAACTTACTTTTGCCACCAGTCAACATCCTTTACATTTAAAAAAAGGACTCCCATATTCACAAATGCTGCGAGTAAAAAGAATTGTGAGTAAAGAGGAAGCAGTGACAACAGAATTAAACAAAATGGGAAATCGTTTTATCGAAAGAGGATTTATTCCGAAATACATTGAAAACTGTCAAATCAAAGCTAACAACATCAATCGAGAAGAAGCATTGGCCACAAAACCCAAAAAGAGCCTAGATAGGATGGTCTTTGTCTCAGAGTATAATACAGCATCCAGAGATATAGAAACAGTGATTAAAGATAAATGGTCCATGTTATCCAGTGATCCTAATCTCCCACAGAGTTTTAAAAAGCCACCAATAATGTCATATAAAAGAGGAAAGAACTTAAGGGACTTGTTGGTCAAAACTGACCCTATGAACTGTTATAAAAAACAAGAGGAAAAGAAGAAGAAAGGCTGTTTCAAATGTGCCACATGTATTACTTGCAACTATATGATCAGTGGTACTTTTTTTCTATCACCCTCATAAAGGCTTTAAAATACCCATTCGCTCAATTTGGGTAGCAGTGTCAATTAGTCTTACTTACATAAACTAAGCCACAAGCCCTTGTGGATTAGTTTATGTACGTAAGACTATTACCACGTTCAAAGAGAGAATGGGTAATCATAGGGCAGCGATTAAAGCAGCCTTAGAAGCTTCTCGTAACCCTGGAAAAAAGTGTGGATCAAATATTAAAAATTAACCAGTGGCTACACACTTTGCGGAACTACAACACTCATTACCATCACTAAAATACATGGTCATTGACTGGATACCACCTATGCCTAGAGGAGGAGATCGAGCGAAAAAACTTCTACGGAAAGAAGTAAAATGGATTACTTATTTGGACACAATAACGCCGAAAGGGTTAAATGAACAAATAACATTTTCTTGTTTTCTTTGAGGTTCTTAGAACTCCCCTCCTATTATTCTGTACAGTGGAGCCCCAATATTGATCCCTTAAAATGTAATACTTAATATGTAATACCGAGGATATGATGTAAATTCAACATCCCCTTTGTAAAAGTTGTACTTCACTTGATGCATGAATTGACCACTATGGATACATTCCTGTAATAGGGCTCCCACACTCTACAAAAATGTAGGTTTGGTAGAGCCCAGGGAATTGACAGCAACGTAGCCCCGTAATAAGGTTCCTAGACCGTGCATAAATGCAGGTCAGGTAGATCCCAGGGGCGGTGAATTCACTATCTATGAAGTGGAGTATATCCATCATCTGTGTGACATCTCCCCAAATCGGACACATTGGCGTGATATTAACATGGGACAATTGTGAAAGCGGAGGTCATATGAGGACAGACATCGGGGTATGTATCAGCAGTTCCAGTTTGGGGATTCCCTCGGCTCACCGCTAGGAGCGGATGCTTCTTTCATGTTTGAAGAGCACACGTTGGCCTTCCAGCTGTTCTTCACATTAAAGACAAAGTAAGTACAAAAAGCCAAAGATGACTCTTTTGAAACAATAAGGACATTTTTGGGATCAATAGTAAAAAACAGTCTTAGAGATGTAAATCTGAGGATGATGCCGTATGAGGATCGATCATAACTCTCTAACTTTATGAACATATCGGACAAATTGGTAGGATATGTTCACTAATATGAACTGTTGGACTATAAATTATCTGTTCACTTGGCGGCTTTTTGAAAACCCGTTTTTTGTTAAAGTAACTATTTCACATAGGATCATGTGACTTTTGATATCTATATACGGATGAATAATTTGTATATATGTGGAATTGTGTTTTATAAGTTTGATTACTTTATTTTGCCATA